>CAVNZL010000019.1:772500-1232500 GCA_963693355.1 Pontia daplidice | reverse complement strand
GGGGGGGGGGGGGGGGGGGGGGGGGGGGGGGGGGGGGGGGGGGGGGGGGGGGGGGGGGGGGGGGGGGGGGGGGGGGGGGGGGGGGGGGGGGGGGGGGGGGGGGGGGGGGGGGGGGGGGGGGGGGGGGGGGGGGGGGGGGGGGGGGGGGGGGGGGGGGGGGGGGGGGGGGGGGGGGGGGGGGGGGGGGGGGGGGGGGGGGGGGGGGGGGGGGGGGGGGGGGGGGGGGGGGGGGGGGGGGGGGGGGGGGGGGGGGGGGGGGGGGGGGGGGGGGGGGGGGGGGGGGGGGGGGGGGGGGGGGGGGGGGGGGGGGGGGGGGGGGGGGGGGGGGGGGGGGGGGGGGGGGGGGGGGGGGGGGGGGGGGGGGGGGGGGGGGGGGGGGGGGGGGGGGGGGGGGGGGGGGGGGGGGGGGGGGGGGGGGGGGGGGGGGGGGGGGGGGGGGGGGGGGGGGGGGGGGGGGGGGGGGGGGGGGGGGGGGGGGGGGGGGGGGGGGGGGGGGGGGGGGGGGGGGGGGGGGGGGGGGGGGGGGGGGGGGGGGGGGGGGGGGGGGGGGGGGGGGGGGGGGGGGGGGGGGGGGGGGGGGGGGGGGGGGGGGGGGGGGGGGGGGGGGGGGGGGGGGGGGGGGGGGGGGGGGGGGGGGGGGGGGGGGGGGGGGGGGGGGGGGGGGGGGGGGGGGGGGGGGGGGGGGGGGGGGGGGGGGGGGGGGGGGGGGGGGGGGGGGGGGGGGGGGGGGGGGGGGGGGGGGGGGGGGGGGGGGGGGGGGGGGGGGGGGGGGGGGGGGGGGGGGGGGGGGGGGGGGGGGGGGGGGGGGGGGGGGGGGGGGGGGGGGGGGGGGGGGGGGGGGGGGGGGGGGGGGGGGGGGGGGGGGGGGGGGGGGGGGGGGGGGGGGGGGGGGGGGGGGGGGGGGGGGGGGGGGGGGGGGGGGGGGGGGGGGGGGGGGGGGGGGGGGGGGGGGGGGGGGGGGGGGGGGGGGGGGGGGGGGGGGGGGGGGGGGGGGGGGGGGGGGGGGGGGGGGGGGGGGGGGGGGGGGGGGGGGGGGGGGGGGGGGGGGGGGGGGGGGGGAGGGGGGGAAAAAGAGGGGGGGGGGGGGGGGGGGGGGGGGGGGGGGGGGGGGGGGGGGGGGGGGGGGGGGGGGGGGGGGGGGGGGGGGGGGGGGGGGGGGGGGGGGGGGGGGGGGGGGGGGGGGGGGGGGGGGGGGGGGGGGGGGGGGGGGGGGGGGGGGGGGGGGGGGGGGGGGGGGGGGGGGGGGGGGGGGGGGGGGGGGGGGGGGGGGGGGGGGGGGGGGGGGGGGGGGGGGGGGGGGGGGGGGGGGGGGGGGGGGGGGGGGGGGGGGGGGGGGGGGGGGGGGGGGGGGGGGGGGGGGGGGGGGGGGAAAAGGGGGGGGGGGGGGGGGGGGGGGGGGGGGGGGGGGGGGGGGGGGGGGGGGGGGGGGGGGGGGGGGGGGGGGGGGGGGGGGGGGGGGGGGGGGGGGGGGGGGGGGGGGGGGGGGGGGGGGGGGGGGGGGGGGGGGGGGGGGGGGGGGGGGGGGGGGGGGGGGGGGGGGGGGGGGAGGGGGGGGGGGGGGGGGGGGGGGGGGGGGGGGGGGGGGGGGGGGGGGGGGGGGGGGGGGGGGGGGGGGGGGGGGGGGGGGGGGGGGGGGGGGGGGGGGGGGGGGGGGGGGGGGGGGGGGGGGGGGGGGGGGGGGGGGGGGGGGGGGGGGGGGGGGGGAGGAGAGAGAAAAGGGGGGGGGGGGGGGGGGGGGGGGGGGGGGGGGGGGGGGGGGGGGGGGGGGGGGGGGGGGGGGGGGGGGGGGGGGGGGGGGGGGGGGGGGGGGGGGGGGGGGGGGGGGGGGGGGGGGGGGGGGGGGGGGGGGGGGGGGGGGGGGGGGGGGGGGGGGGGAAAGGGGGGGGGAGAGGAAAGGGGGGGGGGGGGGGGGGGGGGGGGGGGGGGGGGGGGGGGGGGGGGGGGGGGGGGGGGGGGGGGGGGGGGGGGGGGGGGGGGGGGGGGGGGGGGGGGGGGGGGGGGGGGGGGGGGGGGGGGGGGGGGGGGGGGGGGGGGGGGGGGGGGGGGGGGGGGGGGGGGGGGGGGGGGGGGGGGGGGGGGGGGGGGGGGGGGGGGGGGGGGGGGGGGGGGGGGGGGGGGGGGGGGGGGGGGGGGGGGGGGGGGGGGGGGGGGGGGGGGGGGGGGGGGGGGGGGGGGGGGGGGGGGGGGGGGGGGGGGGGGGGGGGGGGGGGGGGGGGGGGGGGGGGGGGGGGGGGGAGGGGGGGGGGGGGGGGGGGGGGGGGGGGGGGGGGGGGGGGGGGGGGGGGGGGGGGGGGGGGGGGGGGGGGGGGGGGGGGGGGGGGGGGGGGGGGGGGGGGGGGGGGGGGGGGGGGGGGGGGGGGGGGGGGGGGGGGGGGGGGGGGGGGGGGGGGGGGAGGGGGGGGGGGGGGGGGGGGGGGGGGGGGGGGGGGGGGGGGGGGGGGGGGGGGGGGGGGGGGGGGGGGGGGGGGGGGGGGGGGGGGGGGGGGGGGGGGGGGGGGGGGGGGGGGGGGGGGGGGGGGGGGGGGGGGGGGGGGGGGGGGGGGGGGGGGGGGGGGGGGGGGGGGGGGGGGGGGGGGGGGGAGGGGGGGGGGGGGGGGGGGGGGGGGGGGGGGGGGGGGGGGGGGGGGGGGGGGGGGGGGGGGGGGGGGGGGGGGGGGGGGGGGGGGGGGGGGGGGGGGGGGGGGGGGGGGGGGGGGGGGGGGGGGGGGGGGGGGGGGGGGGGGGGGGGGGGGGGGGGGGGGGGGGGGGGGGGGGGGGGGGGGGGGGGGGGGGGGGGGGGGGGGGGGGGGGGGGGGGGGGGGGGGGGGGGGGGGGGGGGGGGGGGGGGGGGGGGGGGGGGGGGGGGGGGGGGGGGGGGGGGGGGGGGGGGGGGGGGGGGGGGGGGGGGGGGGGGGGGGGGGGGGGGGGGGGGGGGGGGGGGGGGGGGGGGGGGGGGGGGGGGGGGGGGGGGGGGGGGGGGGGGGGGGGGGGGGGGGGGGGGGGGGGGGGGGGGGGGGGGGGGGGGGGGGGGGGGGGGGGGGGGGGGGGGGGGGGGGGGGGGGGGGGGGGGGGGGGGGGGGGGGGGGGGGGGGGGGGGGGGGGGGGGGGGAAGGGGGGGGGGGGGGGGGGGGGGGGGGGGGGGGGGGGGGGGGGGGGGGGGGGGGGGGGGGGGGGGGGGGGGGGGGGGGGGGGGGGGGGGGGGGGGGGGGGGGGGGGGGGGGGGGGGGGGGGGGGGGGGGGGGGGGGGGGGGGGGGGGGGGGGGGGGGGGGGGGGGGAGGGGGGGGGGGGGGGGGGGGGGGGGGGGGGGGGGGGGGGGGGGGGGGGGGGGGGGGGGGGGGGGGGGGGGGGGGGGGGGGGGGGGGGGGGGGGGGGGGGGGGGGGGGGGGGGGGGGGGGGGGGGGGGGGGGGGGGGGGGGGGGGGGGGGGGGGGGGGGGGGGGGGGGGGGGGGGGGGGGGGGGGGGGGGGGGGGGGGGGGGGGGGGGGGGGGGGGGGGGGGGGGGGGGGGGGGGGGGGGGGGGGGGGGGGGGGGGGGGGGGGGGGGGGGGGGGGGGGGGGGGGGGGGGGGGGGGGGGGGGGGGGGGGGGGGGGGGGGGGGGGGGGGGGGGGGGGGGGGGGGGGGGGAGGGGGGGGGGGGGGGGGGGGGGGGGGGGGGGGGGGGGGGGGGGGGGGGGGGGGGGGGGGGGGGGGGGGGGGGGGGGGGGGGGGGGGGGGGGGGGGGGGGGGGGGGGGGGGGGGGGGGGGGGGGGGGGGGGGGGGGGGGGGGGGGGGGGGGGGGGGGGGGGGGGGGGGGGGGGGGGGGGGGGGGGGGGGGGGGGGGGGGGGGGGGGGGGGGGGGGGGGGGGGGGGGGGGGGGGGGGGGGGGGGGGGGGGGGGGGGGGGGGGGGGGGGGGGGGGGGGGGGGGGGGGGGGGGGGGGGGGGGGGGGGGGGGGGGGGGGGGGGGGGGGGGGGGGGGGGGGGGGGGGGGGGGGGGGGGGGGGGGGGGGGGGGGGGGGGGGGGGGGGGGGGGGGGGGGGGGGGGGGGGGGGGGGGGGGGGGGGGGGGGGGGGGGGGGGGGGGGGGGGGGGGGGGGGGGGGGGGGGGGGGGGGGGGGGGGGGGGGGGGGGGGGGGGGGGGGGGGGGGGGGGGGGGGGGGGGGGGGGGGGGGGGGGGGGGGGGGGGGGGGGGGGGGGGGGGGGGGGGGGGGGGGGGGGGGGGGGGGGGGGGGGGGGGGGGGGGGGGGGGGGGGGGGGGGGGGGGGGGGGGGGGGGGGGGGGGGGGGGGGGGGGGGGGGGGGGGGGGGGGGGGGGGGGGGGGGGGGGGGGGGGGGGGGAAAAAAAAAAAGCGGGAACGGGGGGCCCCCCCCCGCGGGGGGGGGGGGGGGGGGGGGGGGGGGGGGGGGGGGGGGGGGGGGGGGGGGGGGGGGGGGGGGGGGGGGGGGGGGGGGGGGGGGGGGGGCGGGGGGGGGGGGGGGGGGGGGGGGGGGGGGGGGGGGGGGGGGGGGGGAGGGGGAGAAAGGGGGGGGGGGGTTTGGTTTTTTTTTTTTTTTTTAAAAAAAAAAAAAAAAAAAAAAAAAAAAAAAAAGGGGGGGGGGGGGGGGGGGGGGGGGGGGGGGGGGGGGAAAAAAAAATATATAAAAAAAAAGGGGGGGGGGGGGGGGGGGGGGGGGGGGGGGGGGGGGGGGGTTTTTTTTTTTAAAAAAAAAAAACAAACCGGAAAAAAGGGGGGGGATTTTTTGGGGAAAAAGGGGGGGGGGGGGGGGTTTGGGGGGGGGGGGGAAGGATTTTTTTTTTTGGGGGGCGGGGGGGGGGGGGGCGGGGGGGGGGCCACGGGCACAAAAATTTCATTCACGTGCACAGAGTGTTTAAAACCTGCTTGGTGACCTATGTGAAATGGCTGGCTGAAAAAAAAAACACAATACGAAATGAACATAGGCTGAAATTTATAATGCAAATGTACGAGAACGTAATAGTAATGTAACACACATTAGATTATTTGGATAAATTGATGAAGTGTTTACCGGGAGTTCGGCGTTAGCTAAGTGTTAGTTAGTCTGTGTTAGTGTTTGACGGAAACCACGTCATCTTGCATGAACAGCAGTTACCAGCTGGATACATTGAATAGTGTTCCTGGTTAACAATGAAGGTATAAATTAGGTTTTTAGTTGGCGATGAAGTAGCTTATAAAGATATCTTTGAAGATCCAACAGAGTTAGAATCGCATTTGGTATATAGCTGTATTCTAGGACAAAACAAACAAAGATTATATAAACAATTTATTCATGTTAATTATAATGAAGATGCCAGCGCCTTCAGTTCAACAAATATCATTAGCGTGGAAAATGACCTGATACCTTATCTAAATAAACCGCCATTGATGCCAAATTAAACTCAGGCAATTTTTTATTTTTCGTCTCCGGGAGAAAATTCCAGATAATTAAATCTTCATCTATCGTTGCTGTGGCTGGAAGGTAATAAATTCAATGTGTCTCGTTTTTTCATCTCTAATTCATATTGAATTTTTTGAAAACATTAAATATTTGTTTACAAACACATACTTAATGAATTTTCAATTATACCAAAATTGTTTAGTAGTCATTTAAAGAAGAATTTATTTATAAAATTGTTCCAACATTTTTTTTATATAATTGCTAAATTCCACAGTTTCAATTGTTTTTCAGCAACCCTCGTTACCAATAATAATTATGAGTAAATGTGACTATAGTACGATTATTAATTCCAGTCAGTAAAAAGACATGTACAAAAAAAGTGTTACCTGCTAGTAGTAGTAGTTAAGTGTTACAATACAATAGTGATGTTTTGGCTTTAAATACGGCAAAATCTTGCCATTCCTCAAAACACTCCGATTTTCAGTTCATTTCTTCATGTTAGTCCATATTATTTGTCTTCGACTCAAAAATAAGTAAACCAGCTTAATAAGAAAAAAGCTCACGATGAAGCTTTATATAACTGCTCATATGTAATATTTAATTACTTACTTCCTCTGTTTAGGAAAAAGGAAAATAAATATTGAATAAAACAGTTAAGCTGGACTTAATTTCAATTGTAGAAACACGATTCTACCACATTACAATTTGGGACTAAAAATCGTAACACTGGAAATGTCATTTTACTAACTGGAATCGTACTTTAGCTGAACTCTTTCTACCGCCTCGCAATTTAACCTGGACGGGTTGGTGAGTTGTCAGTCAATCACTTAATAACGAGCAGCAAGCCAATGTATCTTCAACAACTGACCACTATGATCCAATAACTCCTAATTCTATTACCAAGTTACACGTATATATATAATTATATATTAATATTATATTATTATATTTAATTCGCACCAGTCGCTTCTGAGATTCATAATAGGATTCATAATGATAATCATACAATATCTTCACCTTGATTGACAAGACTCTAGATTGTTAATATTTACCTAGCTTCGTCCCATCCGGACTGCAAACCATAGTCCTAACTCGGTTAAGCCCGGTCCGTCCATCATCGGACCATTGGTCTACCACAGTCGACAGGTCGCTAAGTACTGCAATACTGGAGCTAGTTTTTGGATATCGTAGACCTCTTTCTAAAACAAATATCATATAAATAAATCAAGAAAAGGCAATTACATATTGAATTTAAGTGGCACTGTTCAGAATGATTTATAGGATATTCTTATTATGCTCAATTTACATGCAAAAATCACAAATTTGAAGCATACAATTGCAAAAATACCATAGTTCAGGCCAGTAAAATCTAGCTATTAGTATCACAACTATGAAGATAATTTTAAGGGATATAAACAATTATATATACTGATGTTATCATGAATAAGAATATACGTATGTCATATGATATATGTATATATAATATCATACGGTGTTTTTTTATAAACAATATTTAATTTTGCTTATACAATGTAAATCGTACGGCTCTTCAGGTGAAAGGTTAAACCTCTAGTGTTTTTTTTTGTGCCTGACAAATATATTTGTTTTTATAATTGTATAAAATGGTAATATTGGAAAAAATATATAAAGTAAGAATGTTTCAGTTTCTTGTATATAATATAAGAAAGCAATTCGTTCTTGGGTCTCTGTACTAATTAAAGACTCAAAAAGTCGGCAACGCATAAGCCTATCAGCGTAGCGCTTTTGGCAAGTAAGCCATACCTGCATTATAAAGACTCAAAATTAATTCCCCAGACTTGTGACTAAAGAGCATTGAGTCTAAACAATACGTTCCTGGTAGAGTGTTTTCCTCAATCTTGCTATTTGGAACCGAGAACAGAGATATTTTCGCCTCTTTTGCATGGGTCACGCCACCGCAGGCGAGAAGCGCGCTTCGCCAGGGATGCCAGACCATAGCCTACGAGAAAATACATTACAAAGTATTTTTTTGGTGTAAGAATATAATACAGGCATATAAAGACATCAAGAAGATGTTTATTGATTTTGCTGGTAATATTTATCGAAGAATAAGATTAGATAACATCTTAAATGTTATTGTGTGGTAATAAAGATTGATACTCCATTGAAGTAGTCATGACGCCCCAGTTGGCGTAATGGTCTCTGCTGAACTGTCGAACTGAGGCTCCTGGGTACGACTCGGCTGTTTGTTACATGTATATGTATATATAAAAACAGTATTAACACAAACCGACTTATTTATCTGATAATATATAAATATATAACAGAATACACAAAACAAAATATATATAACTGAATTGATTCACTACCGCTCTGTTGAACAGAGGTTCGATCCCCGGATACGGTTAACATTCGAAGTATGAATATCAACAGTGGTCTAAGTGTACTTACATACTATATGTAGCTCGCGCTACTAAGCGTATGTATAATATGTCCCGATTTTATTATAGATATATTTACCCTCGTAAAAGAACCTCCGATGTGGAAGATACGATGTGGTTGTAGAAATGGCCAGGTGACTACGATCACATTTGGCGATCGCATGGTTGTGATGGCTGCGAACCGTGCATTTGGGGATATTCGCACACAATATATTGGATCAATAAAGTGCCAGGGTTGGTTGAGAAGAGCTATGACTTGCAGATTCTTAGAGTATGACGTCACCTTGCTTCGGGAACAACCACTGAAAAAATTGTGTGATGATAATATGAGTATATGTGATGTTAGATTAATTAGAATTGCATTAAAAATTTAAAGATATGAAAAAGCGCGCTGGGGGCAATTTGGAACTAAAGAGACATTGTTTGAATGGATAATGAAACATTCCATACGTTTGAGATATCAAAAACTGAAATTATCCTACCGAAAAGTTAACGTAGACCATATTTATATATCTACTGTTAAATAGTTATATATTACAAAGTACAAGGATAATCTTTATATATAATCCAATATATTTATTTATATGAATAATTTGATCAGGCTACATCAGGATAAATTCTAATTCGATCAAAATTTACACCAACAATAAAATCATACAAGAACCTGTATTTATTAAATTGATCTAAATGATCAGTTAAAAAGTGTAACCTTTTGGTAGTGAGGGTTTTGGTTGATTATGTTTATTATATGTACGTTCTCATAAAAGGATCATTTGGAATGAAACTTTTATACGCCTGTCATGTCAACGTAAACATTGCTCTGTCTCTGACCAATGCTATAAAGACTACTTGATGCCCTTAGTAATAATCCATACCCAATTGTTATTTTTAATAAGGCAAAATACATTTTAGTTGCTACGGTGTGCGTTCGAATCGTTTATTTATTTATCTGTGCGCAATTTAAGAAAGGTAAAGGAAAACATCTTGAAAACTCGGCGTGACTTCGACGCAAAAATCTTAAGCAGTGTTATGCACAGTAGGGCTACATACTTTACTTGAAAAGAAATGATTTTATTTTATGAGCTAGGGACAAACGAGCAGGTGTCTCAGACAAGTGTCTTTGCAATGCCAGGTTGCCAAAGTCTGGTGTGTTGCTTTTTAGAGGGACTTTTCTTTTGGGTTATCGATTACCACCGACGTCATCTCGTTCCACAAAGGAGTAGCTAATTATTAAAAAAAACACTGAAATCTGAGGCCGAGACCTTGATTGTAGCACCAATGACGTATGTGATAATAAATATATAAAGGAACAAACACAATCAGGGCATTTCCTGTGGGACTCCAATCGAGTGAGGTGATAGAACAGCCTGCTTTGATATAGCATATGCACTTCTTATGCACTAAAGCCTTGCTTTTTGCATTGTCGTGTATCTGAATAGAGCTGTCTACCATACCGATCTGGAAAAATATTAATAAGTCTGAGTTAAATCTACAGGCGAATACTTTATGGGGACTGGTTAGCATTCGTATACCGATATACGAATATAATCCATTTTATTCATAGCTTCATATTTCAATAATGTAAATACGATTTTTCTCACCGCAATCAAATCACCTTTAGGGTCGAATTTGCATGTTTGAATGTCATAATATGTTACCCCACGCCCTGCTATACTCTGGCTATCCCAACTCCATTTATAATAACAGGTACCCAGGGCTGCTACAAGGATGCCGTTGCGACCCCAGTCTAATAGTTCTGGAACTGGAAAATATAACTCAAATTGAGCAACGTTAAATCAAGCACTTGTAATGATAATTTTCACACAGGGACATTTTATAATGAAATCATTTTACATCAGATTTCTTATTTACAGTACACATTTCCACACTTCATTATGATTGATTGATTGCACGTTATTACACCGAGTAAAAAATGTATCGATTGTGTCGGGAATCGAGCGCCTGGGACCATAGTGGTTTTGGTAATCATAGTGATCATTGAGCCATAGGTCGTCACTTGTTTGCGGGCTTATTAATAGGGTATTAGGGTTGAATGATTATTTTTATAAAAAAAATCAGTGAATATTTGTCTAAATTCGATTTTGGTTATAGCGAAATTTGGGTAGTACTTATAATAATAGCTTTATCAAATTCCATAAATTCAAACAAATTTGAACGACATGACAGAGTAACAGTGATATAAAAATTAAGAAAAATAAACGTGTCTGTATTATATGGACCCCTCTCGGGTAAAAGCCTAGCCTGAGTAGTTAGTACTTATGTTATTATTATTCACAAAATAGACCTTAAACAGCGATAAGTTCCTCGGGATTTTCTATAGATATCCGTTTTATACGAAGTTTCATGAATATGATTCGATTAAATTAAAATTTTACTATGACTTTACTTTTACTAAGTTCTGATACTTTGATCATTATCATGTTGCCTCGTAATTAAGCAGCATAGGTTGCTTTTCGAATATGCAACAGCTTTTTGAACTAGCTTCTGAGTTCTACGTTCGAGAAACTTGATATTAAATGATTTTAACTTACAGTCATCGTTACTAAAAGTAGGCAGATCAAGAACACTATCCGCAGATGTGAGATAGCTTTTCCTACGTGGATTGCAGGGCCAAGGTTTTACTACACATTTGTTTCTCTTTTCTTCAAACCCGAAGGCTTTGTCCATTTGACGGATGTAGTTCCTTCGGATCCAAAGCTTTGTGTCCTGAAGAATAATTGTTTTTGGTTTACGAGAGTAGTTTAGATAAGAATTTAGTTAATTAAATGTGCTTTTGAGTTTTAGAAATCGTCATGTAATAAATAGTAAATAGTATTTAATCGGAATTAGTTTAGAATATTACGTTAATCTACTCATACATCATGAAAATTTTAATAATGTAAAAAATCCCGTTTCTAGCCGATAAGGTATCCTTATTAATTTATATAATGATGGATGTAGTTTATGGTACTGCAGTTCAAATATAATATTAATATCTTAACATTTATTTTAAACAACAATAAAAAAATAAAAAAAATAAGTTGTTAGGGGAAGGTTCTTCAGTACAAATTAAGAAAATGGCGGAAAACAAAGACAATTTAAGAATACTTAACCACCGTATCAAATTATTTTTAATTTAAAAAGCCCTTTTACAATACAAAATTTTGTGACTTTAAAAATCGTTTATTTGAAATATATGCTGCAAATATAGTCAAAGAGAATGGAAAAAAAAATTAATTATTATTTTTTGCAAAGTCTAAAAAAAATCATTTGTTAATTTTTTTGAACAGATACTAGGAGTTATGATATCGATAAAATAATTAATCTATTACTTCTAACAAAATCTGAATCCTATCACTCATAATATTAAACTTAATTTGTACTTTAACTTTGTAAATAACAAAACTATAACTAATATAATACTTACATACTTTGTTATAAAGAATACAATAGTTTTTTTAAATGTACAGTCTCTTTAATGTTTCGTGTTTAAAAATGCCAGCAATTAGACGTACAAACATTGAACAATAAATGTCTTTGTTTTTATACAGACCATTCGTCTATTTAACTCATCGTTTTAACACCAAACTGCAGCTGACGTTTCGGATTTGTAATTCTACGTAAAGTAATGGGACTTTGAATATATATAATTTTATTGTAGTGATCGCTCGTTTATATAAATATACTAACGGATGTATTTTGTAAATTTTTCTTTCATCGTCAAAATATCATTGTTTTAAAAAAGAATGAATAGATTAATAGTTACCAGTATATCTTTGTGTTCTGGCACGATTTGAGGACGCCAGCTTTGTCTTACTTTTGTTAAATGTTCTCTATTGTACACGAATCTATCCACGTTCTGGCCCCTTGTGTTTAGCTGGAATCAGCAAATATTAACCATTATATTCTTCATCCATATTATCAGTGGTCTACGAATACGAAGGTAAAGTAGATAGAAAAAAAGGCGACACCGGTCTACGAGTACTAACGTAAAGTATAGAATAAACTTGTTAAAATTGTTTATCAAATAGATTTCGTTCCTTCCTTTTTTATCTTCCTGAATTGTACCAGAATTTGATTACTTTTTAGAGAAACGCTGTCATTGCCACCAATAATGCATGAGAATATAGAAGTACTAATAGCGTTCCTTCTATAACCATAAACCATATTCTTTTGATAATAATAGAATCCATTTCATGTTCAATTTCCAGAGTAGTAATTACGGCTACATGATGTATTTAGACAATAATCAAGCGCCTATCTATGAACGCACGGAACACGATTCCTATAAGATTTTAGAAGAAGAAGTTTTTTTTCCCACCTTTACATCATAAGGCCCAGTAATGACTTATAAACATTAAAACGCACCTCAAAAATTCGTGTATACGCATAACTTAGTACTATAATACGCAACTTTATCAATACGGTGTGAAATACTCGTCCAGTGGAAAATAATGTTCTGTTATAACTCAACAAACAACCATTACTTACTGTTTTCTTGACAAAAGGATAATTCTCCATGACTATCAACTTTTGATTATGAAATTTTTAACAATACATGAGCAACTGCTATACCATAAATCAACATTATACACTCAAGAAAGATGGTAGTACCAAATTTAAGGATACCCTTTTAAAATTGGTAAAACAACGATTAAGTTGGAAGCGGTTTTTTAAATATGGCAATTTTTTTCAGATGATTCATTTTAGGGACAGGTATAATGCATGCTGTTTGAAAAATTCACAATATAATAACAATAATATAAGAAACTTAAGGGACAAAAAAATCACTATCGAAATCAATGTGAAGTTTTTTAAAAAAATCCATTATATATCAATATCTGTCATGAACAGATTTGTCAAAATTATTTACTTAATAATGCATTTAAACACCTTTAACTTTTTGCGGTATTGAAGTTGGGGAAAAACATTATTTTAAGGCTAATCAATATAGTAATAAAGGCAGCAATTGAAATTGATTTGGACAGCTACCAGTACAGTAATATAAATTGATCATACCCTACATTGATACCAGAAAGACGCCGTATAGTTAGACATATGTTAATATAAACAAAGTGACTTTTGACGTCGTGTGAACTATTTTTAAGAATAATTTTATATTTATTCTTAATTAATTAAAACTTTGATCAGGTAACAAGACTGTTTAAGTTGTCAATTTTAAATGAACAGTTTCCAAGAGGCGGCATTTATCGAATAAGGAATCATAAAAATATTTTTAATTTCAGATAAATTACTATAATATATTGATTTGAGTTTTATGAGTGATGTAATGGTGACTCTTCTTGATAGTAATCACATTTGTTTTTAAAGTTCATAGAATAAAGTTATTTATACTCGTTATTGTATTAAGCCAATATTTTATTTTTCGATCTATTTATCTTTATTTAGGCGTTGTGAGATGAATGGTGTTTGGCCCCTGTTTTATATAAAAAAATCATGATGGTGAATCATCGTGGACGGCCCTACCCACTGACTTGGGATATAGGACATAATCTATGTCTAAATCATAAAATAAACTTCAAAGCATACAAAAGATATCTTTAAAGTTTAGTTAATCGTTTCAAAACTATCCTTATCCTTTGTTTATATATATTATAACAAAGTTGTATAATAGCGAACTATGTTAGGTAATCCAATAGCTTAATACATATATTATATAGAATGCCTTTCGATTGCCCCACTATGTGAGGCGAGGCGACAAATGATACCTCCTATGCGTGGTAGGGGATGAGCTTGGAGAGGTGGTAAGCCTTCGTTGCTTAAGAAGGCGGCTAACTAAGTCTGATTACATTGAGTGTCAAACCTCTTTACACTTTATGCCTTTAATGTCGTTGTTCTAGTTTCAAGGCGAATGAAAAACTTGTATTTCTGAGTTGACAGCATGGCACGAAAGATTTGTAACTCTAGATTAAATTTGCTATGTAGTAACGTTGTTGTTATATTTACATGATTTACTCAAATTAATAGGAACCCTTCCGTTATTGAAAATTATTATTCTCAATATTCTCGCGATTCCAAACAAAAGATTTCAACGAGCTTTGTGATATTCACAAAATTATTGAGAACTGTGATTAGAATTTAACTGTTTGAGATCCATACTAAGAACATGTGATAGTAAAAATACTATAAAATAAAAATAGTATGTATAAAAAATATATAATATATTTATTAAAAATAAATTGTCAAATTCGACAATGTCTTTATTTGTTAAGATATTCGTTTATGCTCAAAATAGATAAATTAAGCTAAATTTATGTGAAATTTTTATTCTTTTAAACGTCTTTATACAAGGAAGGAAATCCAGTACCCACCTTTCATTTCACATAATTAGTGAAAATCATCACCACAGACACACATTAATTTGAATAGGACTGTTATAAAAGATGAATGAATAATCTCAATTAACATTTAAGGTGTTTTATCTGATTATCTATAATTTCTAATTAATAAACATATAAATTATGTTAACGAGAACCTACACAATATAACCGGTTAAACCTCGATGTCTTCTAATTAATTAATCACAAATAACAAGTGAGACTTGAGACTTAATTACTTACAGTAATATATGTATCATTTTCTCCAAAAATATTACTTTGTTTCGTAGGTTAACTTTTTTGATTAAAGTTGATGTCAAAAGATCAGTACGGATAATCTCAGGTCAAATTAACTAAACTTAACTCTGGTTTTCCGATACAAAATATTTTATTGATTTTAAAATTGGATTAGCAGCTTACGAGCCGAAAATTGAATTCAGTTCAATCTAAATTTCCAGATTGTGTACTAGGGTTTATACGTTATTTGAATTAAAATATGCTAGTGTTATGAAGAACATAACCTGAATCTGTGAAGAAAAGCGTTTTTTTCGTTACACAGTAATGCCTTGTCCTACAATGTACTATGGCTCAAGACACACGAGAATGGAAACGGTTACAGGACGCCGTTGCCGACTGGTAAACAGATCTGCAGAAAAGAAAGTTTTTTGGTAGGACATTTTTTGTCGTTTTATGATGTTGCTCCGAATAAAGGCTATATTATTTTTTTAATAATATAAATTATTTGTTATATAAAATATTAATCAAGGTCTTGTTTGAATATTGTTTATTATGTGTTTCTTATGTATGTTTATTAAGTGTATTTTCTTTCTTACTATATTATATGTGTACTAAATTGCATATACACAAAATCATGTATCATGATAATAAAAACTATTATTATATATTATATATACAGGAAAATTACTATGGATTGAGGTTTAGTTTCAAGCAAGTAGGGTTAAAAGTTTCTTACTGTATATATGTTGGGGGTAACCAACTATGTGTTTAATGTTTTGATATATGAATCCTATATGGGCTTAAGGGCATCACAAACGACGTCCACAATCATTTGTACCAATTATAAGCTCGTAGAATGCAATCCACTGACAAGTTAAATGCTGTCATATTAAATGTGTTTTTGAAAAACAAATAATTGTTTTAATTATTGTGAGTTTTAAAAATGTTTGCGGCTGCTGTTTGTAATGTTAATTATTCTGTTATTTTCTAAAAGTGTGCTCAAATATAATTTGTAATGTGTTTGTCCAACGTTGGTTAGAAATATTGTAAATTATTTAATTTTTAAGTGATTTTAGCATATTATTTTAATTATGCTATCATTCCCGTTTACTTCAAAGTTGTGTTTGTACAAAAAGAAAATAATAAACTTACCGTTATATTAAGGTGGATTCTACAAAGTTCGGTATAAATCTATTACCTAAGCACAACATTTCTACACTATAAAAATAGTTCTTGTCGCCGTCTTACTGAATCACTAAGAATTGTCTTCAAGCAGCGCAAATTAAATAGTATTTAAAGCTGTTTGCGTTAAAGCAGCTCATTGGCCATACACACGTTATGGATCGATGATTTTATACTACGGATTGGACATTACGTCACAAAGGCTGCGTATTCAAGCTCCACCATTCATATGAAAATAGCGTTCACTCACGTCACGCATGACGTCACTACGCCCATAACTTTACGAATGAGAGCTTTCCTCGTATACACCGCGTGAAGTTCTATTTAATTGCAAAAATGTAACGTAATACCGAATGAAAAGCTGGAGAAATGCAGCAATCATAAAATATACAATAAACTAGCTTGGCTTGGTAAAAAATTGCGATCATGCCATTTCCGCAAATCACACCAATGCAATTCTAACTAGGGCTGTGTGAGAGGATTAGAGAAATTTGAAATAGTTCTAAGCCTCCTCATTCGTCGTGGAGAACGCGGGCTGCGCGCGCGCGTCCACAAATAAAAAAAGTGCCAGTTACGCGGCCAATGACCTGCGGCGTCCTTGCGACGAACAGCTGACAAATATGTGTGTGACGTGATTTTTTTGTGTGTGTGTGATGGAGTGTTTTGTGTGATGTATTTAATATAATCGGGTATGTCTCATTTTTTAATTCTGTTAAAAGCGCTTTATAGAATGTGATTTTTTTTTTACTTTTTCAATATCACACGGTAATCAATTTCATTAGTTAATTTATTCATTTTATATGAAAAATATAAAAAAAATATATCAAAAGCGTGTTTGTATCAAAAATTTAAAATACTAAATCTAATGCTGTGTAAAATAGAATTACTCCTCATTCTCGTTATACAAAAATCGTTTGCCATATATATGGATAACCATCCAAACAAATTTCAGCCTAATAAGTAAAAGAAATAATTTTATATTGTTAGCTGTACGTGATCGATTTGAGAATAAACTGTATACTCATTGTAGTGAAACAGAAAGTTTTCAAAAAGATTCTTTAAATGCCTTCAAATATCTTTGTAAGTAGTCTCAATCTATCATAAAATTTTCAAAGATTTTCCTTTATTAAGTAAGTTACTATATAGAGAAGAGGAGAACACACCACTTAGTGTAAATGTGCTTCTAATATCATTGGAAGTTACTTTAAAAAACTGATTAATCATATCACATAAAATATTTTTAACATTATTGAATCGAGTAAAATGTAATGTAAGCTTTAACGTAAAAAGTCACATTATATAAACATCGTGTGAGTTTACATAGTAAGTATTTATAGAAGTTTACTTAGAGAAATTTAAATACATAATTTTCTTTGAATTAGTTAAAAATAGTTTTATACACTAAACGGTCGATGTAAAGTATATCAAGAAAACTTTTGAATACTGGTCATTTCATTTTGTGTGCAAATAAATCTCTGAAGGCCACAAAAAAGCCAGATTTTGAAATATAGAAAAAATAGAGGAGATGCTATTTCTTCACTGCTCTTTGTTATAGCGAGTTGCCCACTTTTAGATTGAACTTTTTATATAAAATATTTTAATTGTATCAGTTAGATGCGTGCGCGTTGAAATACAGGGTTAGTTTCATAGACAGTATCTTTTATATCTTTACTCTTGAGTCTTCTATAATCGCCACAGAAAAAATTAGAAGGTATTTTTAAATAGAAGATAAACTTTATTGGATTAAAATATATTTAATAAACACGAATTCAAAAAACCCTTTAAACCATTGCTCTTTAAATCAGCTATTTTTTTAATAACGATATTCAGCGGACATTAAATCGTATTAGGAGGTCCGTTCTTAAGGTATAAAAGTAAATAATCTATGATACATTAAATGGGTATTGTCGTTTTGATATATGTACAATAAAAAGTTGAAAGTAATTAGCTTATAAATGTGAAAATTAACAAAAATAATGGGCAATTATAAACCGACAAAACGACGGCCTGTCATCCGAAGTTATTCGATTGGTCGTACGAGTGGCTTGACGTTAACATCTGGATACTAAGCAAACATACAGGCTGATTATATAAAGGGCGGAGCGCCCTTATGATATTCAAGAAAAGAAATTATATAGTGTGAAGAACGTATATTACAATTATCTCTTTCCAATACATTCCAACATATGTTGGAGCGAGACAGGCCAAGTCAAAGTAAGTTATTAAGGTCAAATATTTGCGATAAAGAAAATTAAGTACATTGTCGAAGGTTGTATTCTTCACACGCTATTATTAATTTTTTACTGATTATAATTAAGCAACAGTTGCGGTGAGTGGCTCTTTACACGACACTTTTATTACCAATTGACGTATCAATTTTGTTTTTAATAATTGTCTCATGCATGTAAAATTTACTATGTCGAGTTTACGAATTTTGTAACGAGTTAACACCCGATTTTCCTATTTATGCCGACGTTTCGGATGCTTTTCTGAAACGGTGGTCATGGTCCGACTGGCAGTTACAAAGTTTTATTCAGATATGTGATACTCACATTAATAAAAGCAGTTTTTGCAATTTTGAAGACAGATTAGATTATTAGAAATTTTCTGTTGTCTGTATTGTTTTTCTGTTGTACATAATTTTACTTTTTTGCAACTCTTGGGCCTATTTTTCATATATAAGTGTAACAGTTTGCTTTCGCGTGTGCATAATAACATCCTAAAAATTGGTTCAATATTAAAACAAATTCTTACTATCCGATTCCGATTTCCGAAAATTCGATTCAAAAACTAACGAATAGCAAATAAAAGCACAATTAAACGTATAAAGTTTTTCAAACGTGTCATTTTTTATCTGTATTGTCAGACATGACTTGACGCAAAACAATAACACAATAAAATACTGTCAGCTTTTTACAACATTTAACCTCAATTAAGCTCCGACAAATTATATGACAAATGAATTGTTGTTTATAATTTCACTGGTACGTTTTAAAACGAATTTGTCACCAATTAGTATTGAATAAATACGTTCAAAAGAAAATAGACGTTAATTAAAATTGTGTAAGTGATATTGAAAAACAACTCTCAAAGACCTCTTCGTGATCAGGCAAAACTTAAAGTTCATAAATCATGATAACAAACGAGATAATTAAACAAGTTGTTCGATTTGTTTAAGGAATAGCGTACCCAAAACTCATTAAATTCTATAAAGAACATGTTTAGGTAATTTTGGCTTAATGAGGTTTCGTGTCAGGTACGATTGCGGGACAAACCTTAATATATTTACACCGGGCATGTTTCATCATCGCCATCGTAGCAAAAAACTAAGTAGGTTATGTATATAATAGACCAATTTATTAGCAATATTCCGCGAAAAAACGCGCGTTTCGACCCAACACCGTTTCTCAATGAACACTGTTCGTAGAGGAAACACCCTGAGGACGTTTCGGTGTTTGGACGGCGTCCAGTGATTGAGAGATTTTTCCCGGAGTATTCCTAAATTGTAAAGTAATGCCGGATTCAATTAATTAAATTTACGTATTGAAAGGGGGGGATGCCCAAATCAATTGCTTTAAAAAAATTAATAGTATATACATGATTTGCTGTACCATAGAGATCTGTCTTAGTAAAATTAATATCTCTATTTAAATTCGGGTATATAAAAATGTCAATCATTATATATTGATATATAATCAAATATTTATAACTGCGAGGAGGCCGCTTTATGTATAAAAATGCGAAAGGTAATGAAGAATACAGTATATGCTTGCAATGGTGCTTCGATACATACCAAAATATTTTTAACGAATATCACGCACCATATATATCCCGTCGCATCCTCGAAACGATCGTATACATCATTTTTTTTAATTAATTCTTTTTTTTATATAATAGGGAGGCAAATGAGCTTGCAGGTGGCCTAAGTAGCAACAGACGCAGCCCACAACCATTAGTGGTCGCGTTGCCGGCCCTTAAGGAAGGAGTACGCTCTCTTTTTGAAGAATTGGAGGCCGTATCTCGTAGGGAAGACCTCCGCTGTCAATTCCACAGTTCACTTGTTCGGAAGAGATTGCCTTGTAAAGCGAACTGTAGAAGATTTCCATCCATCGAGAATTTATTTATAAATTCAAATTAATTTTTAAATTTAATATTTTATTATTCCAGACGTCAAGACTACGAGTTTTTTAATTTTGTTCGAAATTAAGCAACAATGAATTATTATAATTAATTGAACGCAAACAATCCATTAAAAAGTGCACCTATAATTTTCTTTAAGCTCATACTCTACACAAATTGCGAAATGCGCAATTTTATTAGACCACCCGTAGACCTCATTGAAATGTCAAAATAATTACTATATTTGTGCAGATCACACGCAAGTGAAGCTAATTCAAAAACAAGTTAGCTTTTACAACAAATAAGCATAAACACTTTTATTTCCTTTATATAATTCACAAATTATATGACATAAAGTGATCAAAGTTGGTGTAAAAAGTGATTCCGTATTGCTATTGCTTGCCTACGCAAGGTAAGATATATAGGAAGGAATGAATTTACGTTTTACAAATATTGATGTGAAAATATATATGTTTTTCATGATAATTAACAACGAATTACATTTTCTTACCAAGATATTTCTCATGTTTATATTTCAAGCTGAATTTTTCTTTTTAATTTTTATTTTATAATATTTATCTAGTCAAATAAATTATAATTACCTCGACTTTTCTAGACTGGACTTGTATATTAATGTATTAAACTTATAAATGTATCATTAGAGATATTTTATATAAATACGCTTTCGGAACATATAGACCGCAACATTCTCATTCAAAAGCATACATTTATTACAAAATAGAAATTCAACAATGACTCACATGATAGATTCCGCTGATCAGGCCGACCATTAAAATATTCTTCCAAGAAAATACAACACATTTTTGCTTTTCGGCTCCCGGCTAATTGATCTTCGTTTAAACATACCAATCACTCAAGCACAGACGCCACGAACCAGTGCGTGACGATCTGAGAAGGCTGGTTACATTATTAATAGGTGAAAACTAATATACGATGCATATACATTGCGTGATATGTGTGGGCGTTTAGAGATACGTTGGGGCGTAGGATTCGCTTTATAAAAACGTAAATACGAAGAGAAAGCGATCAGCTTCAACGCACATATGTATACCGTGACGCTTATTTACTGTTTAAAAGGCGGTAAAAATGGTTTCACTTTAGAATTGTGCACCGCCTCCGAGTCTTTACAATTGCGCAATGGTACTATGTGTTTAGCATTAAAACTGGTAGTTTGTACACTCAATTTAAATACTCTGTTTGTTTTAGACCTGTCAAACATGCGTATACAATTGACAGTTCGAAATTCAATATTTATTTGACAGGTCTAAATGTGTTAGCTAATTAAAAAATGTCACACTCTGATCGCCTGTCGCGTCAAGAACGCTATCGAAATATAACATGTCTTTTCCTGACCATGCCTATTTTTCCATACTATGAAATTATGATAATTTCACATACTTGAACAGAGTGTTCAAATTTTACTTAAAGATTCGAAACAAACGTACGCGGTATTATCAATAATCAATAAATGAGTTTAGTTGGACCGTTTTTAGTAAAATACTCATCCGTCATTCACATTACAACGGAGGCAAAAGAACACTATTTTATATCAATATTGCTCTCGATGTATCACCAAATTATTAGTAAATCTAGGAAATATTAATAAAATTTACTATTTAAATTAAATGTAATATTGAATCTGATGAGCTGTAAGTTGAAATAATAAAACTTTAATGAATGATAGACAAAACTAATTAACTGAATAATATTATATAGTTTTAATGTTATATATAGTAACATAAAATACGATCCCATACGTTTATTTTATTAATCCAGTAAAATACTATTAAAACAAATAAGAAACGCTAAAATATTAAATATAGGAACCTAAACAAAAACATAACACAAAGTAATTCCTTATTAACTGTCAACGCTTAGTACAATAGGCAAAAACAGATCAGTTCTTCCAACTATAAATGAAATCTGAGCAATCGAAAAGCCAGACACGAATCTGAACGGCATCAAACGATGAAATCGTGCGTGACGCAACGTTTTTTAATCGATTTTTTTATACGATTCGCGTTCTATGAATCGAGATGGCTCCGATTATGCAGTGGTTGAAATTCGTTCTGCGAATCGATTCCTGATTGGTTATGAAGTGTTTTTTGTCGGTAATGGGTGATACAATTCAATATATACCGTTAGCTTGTAATTCTTAGTACAGGTAATAATTTTTAAATCGAAATTTCAAATTCATTGAACGATCGCACCGTATTTTATAATATCTTTCATCGAAAGTTCGGTGACAGCCGATGTGTTCGCTTCTTACACACAGAACGGTGACTCTAAGATATATAAAGAATAAATAGCTTATTATATTACGAACAATTACGACTTAGGGACCTTTAAAAAAAGAGCGTATAAACATCTTAGAGGCCGGCAACGCACTGGTGAGCCCTCTGGCTTCGCGAGTGTCCATGGGCGGCGGTGTCGCTTAGCATCAAGTGAGCCTCCTGCTCGTTTGCCCCCCTGTTTTATAAAAAAAAAATATAATTAACTTTAGTAGAATTTTGTCATTATGATACATATATCATATCATATATAAGATATGACTTATATTTGGCCGTTTCCAAAATTTATTTTTAGTTATGTGAAAACATATCATTGGCTTTTAAGTTACTATGAGATTTCTATACTGTTTATAAAGCTGTTAGTTTCCTATTAAAATAAAATAATATAATAAAGATATTGATATACGCAGTTATTGGGAAGGTACCACAAAAATATTTGGATACATACGCTACGAAATCTAGAAGAAAATCGGGAATTCTTTAAATAGTTTTCGTAAAAATTTGATTTTTTTTGATTAGAAAAAATTACGCATTTTAAATTGCTAAAATGGGCTGGATTGCATACAATGATAAAACATATAAGATAAGTTGATCTTTTACAACACAGGCTTAACAATCCTGGACACCTTCTTTATGCCTATCTTTGTCCTTCTAAGGTCTTTGTTAAGGTCTTTGTCATTCTAAATGTGAGGCTAAATGGTCGCATACACAACCCATCACAGATAATAACACAATTTGTAAGTAAGGAACATATATAATCTGTGGTCTCGGGAACGAAAAACACGGAACGTCAATTCTCTTCAATGTTTTAGCACACTGACTGATGATCTGCGAATGATTACTTATGCTACGCATAACATCAGTCCATGCAATTATAGCACATACAATAATTTACCAGCCGCATATAATTCATCCCTCTAAAAACATTACAAGGTCTGCTAAATTGATGACTTAAATAGCTCGGATCAAGATATAACCATCTACGTGCGCAATTAATTCTAGTTATCTCCTACGTTAAACGAAGATTCCTTTCACGGCAACCCAGATCCAATTAATAGCTTTTCTTAGAGCTTTTTCCTAACATTAAGGTCTATCAGAATTTCTTATAACCAAGGAATTGAGTTTCTTGTTAATGTATATGCCACGCTGAGGTTTTTAGAGCGTTATTTATTGTGAGATCAATGTTCGGCGGAGGCTTAATTGAGTAGAATGTTGGCGTGTTTGACTTATGCTTGTCAAACAAAACTCAAAAAAAAAATAGAGCATAGAGTTCTTGATTTTATTAATTTCTATTTCCGTACTACTTTAGCTTTTCATTTTGTATTGTTAGAGCGGACAAGCTACGCGTCGCGCGTCGCCGCAAACACTTCACAACGGTGAGAATAATATTGTCTTTATTAACACAAGTATCACGCTTTGAAATAAAATTGGAACGCGATTTAGGAGTGCCCATGTTTCGACTACACAATTTGTATTATGTTTTAATCTGTAATATAACAAATATTACTGAAGGCGAGAAGAAAGGCGAGATTTCAAAATTGACACCAAGTGACAGTAGAATATAAAGTTAGGTTAACTTAATTTAAATAAAGCTCCTTTCGATGATGTAAATTTTTATTATATTTGCTTTGTAACCCTTCCGGTTTTTGTCGATACCAACTCCAGGGCAATAAATACAGATAACACATAACCTCTCTCATTTTGTAAAAATACATAACTTAATCCGTTACCAAAGTGTTTTTCTTTGAATGAGTAATAGTTATGTTAATAAAAGATAATATTAATTTATGTTTTCAATCAACGTCAGAGATTAGTAGTGATTTGAGTGTATCGAAATGTGAACCGAATCATTTTTTTATCTACTTTTATCTATTGTTGTATACAACTAGATCATTTCCTAGAAGCATAATAGATATCCTATTAAACATAAAATAAACGGAAAAGTTTTTAAGTATGAATGGATGTTAATAACAATACAATAATATAGTACAAAACACTAATAGACCGATATATAAGCAATACAGTAAAGTAAAGTTAACTTTTTTTAAATTTCCTACAGAATGCTCCGGTGTCGGGGCGATACGTATCCTTATTATAGTAGTATTAGAGGATTGCTTACATATTGGTCTATTAGGGTTTTGTACAATGGACTTCCGCAAGGTAACGCGTGATTCTATTAATTACAACTATATAGCTTATAATCAGAATAACACATAACATATTAATAATGATATTGTGTGAATTTTCCAAAACTATAAGGAAAAAATGTACCAGCTGCGAGCTATTCTGACGTGCGCTGCCACAATCGCTAGAGTTACACATTACTCTTTTATTTATTACAAGAAACAACAAACACATCATATTTTACACACACACAGTCAAAGATCTACATATAGATGAGCTCTTAAACACGTTTCACAAATAGAATGAATAATTAGCGGGACAAAACAACACGTTAACATACAAACAAAAGATGAAAAATATGATTAAAAGAAAATTAAAATACTATATCAGTTTTAAAAACAATTCGCACGAAAAAAGTCTATATCTACGAAAAACTTATTGTACTCGTATGTAATGTATAAAGAGAGGTTTATTATAAAACTTATTTGTCACTAATTTTGTTCTATTAAAGGCTATATTTGCGTAACGCATCCAGTCATTATCATCAATGTATTAATTAAAACCACAATTGAAACAAGCGTGTCACTAGAGGCATACGACCGAGGCTTATCACAATTCGGGGGTCTACAGCGCTGTAAGGTAATTAACCGATATTGATAATCGCTAGTATTGTAGAAATTAACTCGTACAACGCAGTCATTAGCGACAGTTGTTTCATGAATATGTATGAGCCAATTACGGAATTCGATCCAATGATATGTTATTTATTGAGATGCTGTACTGTATCAGTTTGATGTTTATACGCGAACTTTAAAACTTCGCAGGAACAACTCTTATTCTTCATGTATATATCTGTTGATTTTATTGAAATTTTATTGGAATAGTGTTAGGTGGTTTCAATTAACAGAATTAAGTAATCATTGATTTATCAAAGCTATCATTAATTCTCAATCTAAGAAATTCATATTAGCTTAGATGTACAGACAATTAATTGAATCAGGCGTTAGTTTGCGGAAGTCCATAGTTCAAAATCCCAATAGACCAGTATGAAAGCAGTACTCCGCGAAAAACCCACAACCACTCGACGTACGTTTCGCTCCGACACCGGAGCATCATCAGGAGTGTGTTGCCTCTACGAACAGCGTTCGATGAGTCTCATCGAGCGGTTGTGGGTTTTTCGCGGAGTACTGCTTTCATACTGGTCTATTGGGATTTTGTACAGTCAATTGATTTATGGTTCGAGAAGTAATTACAACAAAAGACATAAAAAGGTGACGGGAGAAGTATATTATCGTATATTATAAATAATTTAAATAGTATATGTTAACGTGTCAATCAATTTTCGCTTCACGTAATGGTAAAGGACAACAAATTATTTATTTATCCCACTAACATTTTATGTTGGATAATAATGGCATGTATAAGGCCTTACAGGTGAAACCGCGGAGGAGTGCTAGAAATCGTGTATTGTAATCTTAATGTAGAGTATAAACAAGATGTATATTATAGAGATCTCTAAAGGTGCGAAAGCCTCACAATTAAACTGACAAAGGGAATAAAAATGCTTCGTCATTGAAGTATTCAACCAATCAGAGTGTTGTTTATTTTTAAATACAAACCCGGCTTTGTAATAATAATACATGAATTGTTACGTCACGGTGGGCGAAACAACATTTAATTTGTATGTAGGGTGTTTCCACGATATTCTAAAAAAAAATAATTCCCTCATCTGGATTTGAAATTACGTGCTTAGGATATTGTCCTATCTAGATCTGCGGTACCTCCTTCCAAACCACATTCAGATCTTCGATTCGGTGTTAACCATTTGGTGAACGTTGCCATCACATATTTGTCGTAAAATGAAATGAATGCTTTCGATTGAGTCACGTGTAACCAAACGCTTGCGTTACGAACAAGCGGTTCGATTCTTCTTGATGGTTCAAAGTGAGATGTCTCAAAATGGTGCTTATTAAAGAAAAGACACCTTGCTCTTTCTTTTAATATTAGGTGTCTGCGGTATAACACAATTGTTAACGAGAGTCGTAGAACATCGTAATTTTTTTTTTTTTTTATAATTAATGTAATTTTTTTATACTTCATGATGCCAAGTCTTTTATAGAAGCCGCACATTAGCTTTTAGTTGTGTTTTTTTTTTTGCTTATATATGGTGAGCTTTATAAATAAATAAATCCACGCTACTAAATCATTATTTTGGTACGTTATATAACATAATATTGAGTGCTGTTTTTGACCATTCGAAAAAAGGAGACGATGTTTTCATTTCAACAATCAATCTCAAGCGATCCATTAAACCTTTGTTATTATATTTTTCATCAGAGTATACTTATTTGATTAGTAAGACATATGTACATAACACACACACATGCAAATTATTTTAAATCCATCTTTTCGTGTTGGTTTTATTTTTAGTTGATTAAAACCCTTCTAATATAGGCATTGTTCGTAAGAACAATACAAACAATCTTTTAACTTTGAACAATAATTGTAAGGAATTCTCTAAACTGAGAAGCGATTAATTATATTTATTGTTTACGGTACGTTATAAATGGCCTTATTTACAAGTGCTGCAACTTTTTAATCACATAATGCTAGTTGCAATTAATTTTTACTTTAAATAACACGCTACCGCACTTAATTATGACGTGTCTTTGATAGATGTCAGTAGCCACACAGGCCGCTTTAATTCTTGGCGATTGCTTCGTGCCAGGTATTCGTATAATGATTATATTTATACTAAAGTACTAATAATAGTAAGATTGATATTTAAAAAGCATTGGTAATCACGTAGTTAGATATTGTAGACTGCTTAATTGTTTGTAATAAAAGTGAATGTTCACTTTATATTTTCATGAATTTTAACTCCAGAATCTAAAATCAAATCGAAGTAAATTACATTGTTCCAATGCTAATTTTTATCTCTTAATATCATATTATATTAATATCTTCAATACCGTATAGGACCTCACGGACCAAGGGTCTTGACACCGAATGAAACGTAATCATATTCGTAAAATATTTTTGCATTTTTTTAGCTGTTCAACTTCCTGTATACAATAATTTATATAAAAAACTAGCTGATCCGGCAAACGTTGTTTTGCCATACGTGTGATTTCAATTTTCAATTAATAAATAAAAAAATAAGGGTTGATCGTAGAAGGGTGAAAATTTAGGATTGTATGTATTTTTGTATGTATGTATCATAAAATAATTCAAACTAAAATTTTGTATAAAAAATAAAAAACATTAGGGACTACCCTTAACATTTAGGGGGCTTAAAATAGATGTTGGCCGATTCTCGATACGCTCACAAAGTTTCATGAGAATTGGTCAAGCCGTTTCGGAGAAGTTCAAGTTGGAACTTCGTGACACGAGAATTTTATATATGAGATGATGTATATATGATATATATTTTTTTAACTAAATGTGAACATTAATATCAGCTGGAGCCATAGCTACGGTATTGATGACAGACAGGGTCAAGAATTCAAATAAATACGCAAGCGCTAGGTCCATTACAATAAATACACGGGTCGTGATTACATTAAATCCGAGGCGTTCATTACGGCGTCCCACTGAGAATTAAAAGGGACAGGAATCATTTATACCGCATTGGAATCCGCACAATTCCGTACGGTCCGACTGTAAATTTTTACAGGTAGATTGAGAAAATGCGATCATTGCATTTTCTGAAAACGAACGTTTGTTTGATATTTACGAGTTTTTCGTTTTGGTAATTTATGATACAATCCTTTAATAAACATAACATTTTGATCATACTGTCATACAATTCAAATATAAAAAAATGTCTGTATGATTAACGGATTATGGCCGGTTTACTGTTTATAGAACCTAATTAGCACTCAATACAGAAATATTTTTATTTGTTGTAAGTTTAAATATTTTTAAAAGAATTCGTAATATCTTCATTGCAGCTGCCGGTTTACCTAAAAAAGGTCTAGGTATATATCCAAGTCCAATCGGAATCGAGAAAGAAGGGTTCCGTAGCACGAAAATCAGGTATACGGCCCTATATATAAACCTTTTTAGTATTGATTGTTATATCGGCATATACATTATTTGTGAATATTTCAACCACCCGCCTTGTGACAGACGGACGGATAGTCAGGTCTATCAGGCTTCACGTTCTTTCACGCGTAAGGAACCCTAAAAAATATATTGTACTGGTTGCTAATAACGCTCAATTCCCATAGATGTGATAAAAACTCGTCAAGTTATTATGGAATCGCTACGTTCATTTTGTCTATGACATACAACCTTATATTGCTGAACAATTTTATTGGTTCACGATTATCAAGCATAACATAAATTGTAGAACGGTATTTTATTTAATCAATAAATATAAATAAAGACAAAGAAAATTTAACTAATTTTATGTATACGTAGTCATAAATGTAATAAAAATAACATGCAAATACTCTTCCGCCAAGGGCTCTTACAAAAACGGATGACTTAAGACCGGGTCATTTCAAAAAATCATTCACAAGGATTACTATTTTTCTATTTATGCAATGTTTTATTTATATTAATAACATGGAATAGAAATTATATAGAAAATTGTGAAAGTATCGTGTTTTTGTGGGCTCACGTTTAAAAACCCAAGAGACGATTTGACGCGTATGTATTTGTTTCGTAAACAAAATTGAAAATTAGTTACAAATGAGTTTCGCCATGCGGCTAACTTTTTAAGCCTATTTATCAAACCTTTCAATAAATACTCAAAAATTCAAATAAAAAATATACTTTTTTTAAATATAAAGTAGTTGAGGTTTTATAAATTGTCTCGCTTGTTTAAAGTACTATATTGCCATCATAAAAATTAGTTATATTAACCATATCGTATATCGTCGCAGATATGTGGTCCAGCAAACGATCATGGCTCCAATGAGACGACGCATTAGTTATCTTATATATAGGTAGATCGGGGCCGGATTCACGTTCTTTTTCACTGAAGTGGGAATTATGAGCCTCAATCGACTTCAGATGTTACAGCTGTATTGGCTTTTGGAGTCGCCAGCAGTCTTCGATAGTTGTCTCTATAGAACCATTTTAAATTTAACAATTGAATCAAATAAAAAAATAATCTCCGTAATAAATTCCGTTACGTGATATAAAATTTTAACGTTTGTCTTAGACGTGTATGTTTTAAAAAATAACAAACATAACAGTTACTCATTTAAAGAAAAACACTAACGGATTTAAGTATGTATTTTTGCATTATACAATGTAAATATAATTTTTATTATATAATGTAAATACATTTAAAATTTTGCAATAATACATAACTTAAATCCTTTAATAAAGGCACACAAATTTGAAATACAGCAAAATTTAATCATATCGTGTAACCATCGACTTAATACATGGTGCCTCAACGTAACGCGATTCCTCTCTGAATTGAGAGTAACATATAGAGGCGAGACTTTAAGCGAATCAATTTTTTCCAAACCCGGACGATTTTATTACTTCCTTCGCCTATGGATTTTTATTGTGATTTCTTAGCTGCATTCAATCGCTGGCATTACAGTTGTGTTACAATTAAGATGACACCGGAGGCGAGTTTTTAAAAATGAACGCTGCAAAAAACAGACACAGGAAATTGCCGATTGAATATTATTGTGTATAGTATTTTAAACGCCTGCCTAAGAGTCAACCCCGTTTCTTTTTAAACAATATAACTATACTTATGAAGCCAATTTATGTGAATATCCTATTTTTATTTTGAATGTTAAAGCAAAAAATTTTATTAACGGATTTCAGTTATGTATTTTTGCAAAATTTCAATATATTTACGTTATTTCAAAATTTTCCGACGTTTCGCGTTCTTTACAGCGTTCGAGGTCACGGAAGACTGAAGAAAAAAGGTGTTAATTGTCAAAATAAATGTTACAGCTGCAGATCTAATATTGATTAAGTGGATGAAATAATTAAATTTCCTATATCATTTAACAAAACATTAACTCTTAATATATTTCTTAGTCCGACCTGACATAAATGTTTGAAATCAAGTCGTTACAAAATAATAGCAAAGATAAAGCCTTAAATTCTTTATTAAATGGTTCTAGGTCCTTATTTGCTTTATTAAAAACTTGTTATGAACATTTAAACGTAATCTTCTAATATCATTCCACTTCCACACAATAATCCACTTTGTCTTCATTTCAATAGTATATATAAAGTATAACAAGCGAATTAGTAATCCAATACAAAATAGATAGTACCAAAACCCTTTAAAACTTTAAAACTCGTCTATTTAAACAACTCCTTTCAAGTTCGTATCCTGGTAGGTAATTCGAAACAGTCATAATTAAGCTATATCTTACATTTGCATTATTTTTAAAACTGTATTATTATTATTATTATTATTATTATTATTATTATTATTATTATTATTATTATTATTATTATTATTATTATTATTATTATTATTATTATTATTATTATTATTATTATTATTATTATTATTATTATTATTATTATTATTATTATTATTATTTACTGTAACTCTCTTTCTTCTTTTGCCATGTGTGTACACGTGTTCCCTTTACAACCGTTTTTAATATCTCCTTCACTGTTTTGTTGAACTGGAAGAGATCGCTTAGTAAAAGGAAATATTTCTTAACATTGTATTCTCAAAACTATGTTAATGTGTGACAAACTATTAAATAAATAAAATAAATAAAAAACCCCGAATCCTTAAGGATATTTCAGTATTCAGCCGTTTGAAATAGCAAAACATAAAACGTGAAGCAATCGCCGTGTGGACATTGATACGATTTAAAATTTTATTATCCGCCGACCGTATCACGCGACGGAATTAATGAAGGAAATTATTTATTATCGTTAAAACTATTCAGATTGTCATACTCGAGTTTGGCCGTAAATCTCGCATTTAAACGCTGAACATAATTTCATGTTCCCGTACGCGATTATTGAATACAGAATAGTAAATATCGCTACGGGGCGGCAATAAATTCGCCTATTTCTATACTAAATTACGGAGCGATGATTTCGTGGGACAATTCAATTAATGTTTCTTGTTGCGACAAATATTCGATATAATTGACAGTATGTACTCTTCAGATTTTTTTTTTAAGATAGGAATGCAAACGAGCTTGCGGATTGATAAGACTGTAGTTAGGATACTCTTTTTTTACGTAGCGTATTGCAATGTATTGTTAACTTGAGATTTTATGATGTCGGCGACATGATCTTTACGTAAAAAAAATCTGCAACTTACTTCAACGTTTAGTATAAGCATGAATAGAGCCATGGCTAGCATAACGAAAAATTTACAAATATACATAGAAATGAAAGAATTTTCTCAGTTTTCATAACAATTTTTATTTACGTGCTTGCTCTTATCGATATTACTAATGTTATATTTCTCGATTGATTGTCAATAGTTTTCCAATTCACACCAGTAGAAAATGAGGAAGCTTTTAATCCTGTTTATTATTTCATTTGGTCTAAAAATGTGAAGAAAGTAATATAAGATGTTGAATATATAGTATGCTCTTGTTTTGAAAATAATAGACATCTTTATATACACTTACTGCAGTCTAGGTACAGATGTTATAAAAACTAATATTCACCTGAAAAACATCTAAGAGAAGATATGAGTCCACTAGAGAAAAGTCAAACTAAAATAATAATTGTGTCAAAAATGCCAAAAAATCGCCTGTAGGCGCAACGCCACGATAACAGCTCCGATCTCTAAGACCCAAGTTCATACAAAATAGCAAATAGCAATAAAAACTCTTGAGTTCTTTTGAAGTCATATCGTTGACTGAATATTTTTCGTCAGCTATGTATTTCTTTGTCAACTCCAAGCGCAATAAATCTGCCTGCTACAAATATGATTTTCTGATATATATTCTTGCTCCTATTAACATAATAACTCGGTATAAAATTTCTCCTGATAACAACTTCTTGATATACGCTGACTTTATAATTGCCACTTAGGAAATCGTGTGTATGCAACAGTATATCATTTTCTGTCTCTGCACGCATTACTAAAGCGATAGAGACAGGTGATAGCATTGAAATTGTTCGAATTGCTAGGTTTACAATATGAGATGTTTTGATAGTGTCAGAGAACAAATGGGTGAAATTTATTATACACAGATGGCGTCACTACGCCTTTTCTGAGTTGATAATTGCGTGAGATTGAAGTAGCAAAGGTTATATTTCAAAATCAGAACGTACAGCGAACTCAATCCTCAATAGGAAATAATAATAAATGTCACGCATTGAAAGGCCGAGTTGAACGTTTAATTTTAAAATGTAATTTGTATATTAATAATATATTCGCAACTATGATTGCAGTGATAACCAATACAATAGAAGAAGTTCTTTAAACAAAACAATTAACATATCATATATTTAAAGACCTTGGACGCTGACAGAGACTATATAAAAAAACTGGAAGTGTTTGAGCTCAGGGTGTACACAGCGGAAACGAAGAATATCTTGAAGAGCCTATAAAATACAACCGCGCTTTATAGAATGCAAAAGAACAAAGATGTGCTTTTAACAGTGAAGAAAAGGAAGCTAGAATGTTTCGATCGTATTGCGTAACTTCAAAAATACGAGCTTCTTCTACAAATCATAGAAGGAGGCCTGGCTGCCGACGTACTACTTGGAAAATGTCTTCAGCCATAGTTTGGGCACGGTACTAAATCATTGTTCAGAAATGTGAAATCAGAATAGTCTTCGATAGATCAATAGAATCATATAGCATCGATTCAATTGTGAGTTGGATGTAGCAAGCTATGGCTGGCATAGCTCAAATGGTATCCTGAGTGTGTTGTTATCAAAACACGACACCTAATTGTTAAAAAGGTGGCGTGCTGTTCATGCCCCACCTTAGTTTGTTTTTTTTAGTCTGTAATGATAAGTATATCATAACTAACATAGCACCTAAGTCTGAATTGTTACTTACTTATTTATGTATATTAGTATATCAGTCTGCAATAAAGTTTTATTATTATTATTATTTTAAGCACATATAAATAAGTATTTCTTTAGCCACATCTAAAATTCATATAATTGTTTTATTTTTAAGCAATGAAAAATAAAATGAGTTTCAGTTATGTTTAATCTTCCATGAATAATCAAACAAATGGCGTGTTTATTAAAAAAAATAACAAAAAACGTTGCAACTGATCGATTGTCTTAATTTTTTACCGAACCAGTGTGCAAACAAAAGCTGTTAAACAATTGAGTTATTCAAATGAGAGTTTGAAATTGGCACAAGCATGATAGAGACAGTTGAACATTGAATTGCCGCTAATAAAAAGGGACTTAGTGCTTCGATGTACAAGTTAATTGTTCCGTTTTTATTTCTTTTGTGAAAAAATAAATAAACAATGTCGCTGTTATGGAAGGAGAACGTGGTGTTTACTTATACCATAGTATTTAAATTATGTACGTCTGTATAATTAATTACTTTTTTGCATAATTCATCGCTATTGGTGAAAAGAACCCTCTAATACATTTAATTACTATAGAGAAATTATACGCCTAACATAATCTTCGGTTGTAACAGTAATATCCTTCATACAAATTAATATAATAAATACGGTTACAGATATTTCTATTTGTCTAAAACAAAAACAAAAATCACATATATATAAAATTCTAATCGTGTCACGAAACAGAGAATGTTTACTCTATTTCATTGTACTCCTCCGAAACGATCAAACGATTTTTTTTTAAATTTTATATGCGTATTCAGTAAGTATGAGAATCGCCTATCATCTTTTTTTTCATCCCCCCTAAATGTTAAGAGTGGCCTACCCCTACATTTTTTTTGGAAAAAAGTTCCCTGTTTTTGTTTTTCTATAACACAGTGTACAAAATACAAACAACCCTAAATTTTTACACCTCTACGATCAACGCCTATTTTTTATTTATTAATTTTTATTGAACTAAAAAAATGATTTCTAGAAATCACATGTATTGCAAAACATTTGCCGGGTCAGCTAGTAATTTTGCTATATTTTAGAATAAGTTTTATTCTAGAATGTCGTTCAGCGCTTGCGAGTGCATTCGCCAAATACCCTCTATATTTAGATAATATATATTGTTTAAGAAGTATTAAAAACGGGTACTGTTAAAACATCTTATTTTCTTATTTTTAGAATAGAAATATAGGTAAATTACAGTTCAGTGCAATAAGTTTTTATTATGCGCACCGTCATAGATAGGACGTTATTTATGTTAAACTATTTATTACTAATAGTTATTAATGTGTAAGCATATTAAACGCAAGCTGTGTTTGCCTATTAAAGAATGTGCATTTAGATTTAATCTAGTTTTTGTATGTTTATTATATGGCAAGATTTATTGTAATGCTCATTGGCAGACGTCTTTATTTACGATCAATAATTAAAAAACGAATGTATTTAAAATGACGCATTTGGGTAGGCTACATAGGTGATTTTCTCAAATTATATATTATTTTGTATGAGAGATCATAAATGTATTTAATTTTTACTATTTATGAGTGTGCGATAATACGGATTACAATTAACTTTATGAGAGCTTTAGAGCTTTTCTATGAAAATGTATAAATATACGTGTCTTCAATTTGGTTTATATGTAATGATATATACTTTGAATCTTCCTCAATGAACGGGTATACAAGAATTATACGTAAATTAATTAATCTTGATATTGTCTTTTATTAACATAACTGTTAATAAAAGACAATATTAAGATGTAATTGTAACATTTAAAGAAAAACACTTTATGAACGGATTTAAGTTATGTATTTTTGCAAAATTTCAATATATTTTACATTATTTATTTATAATTAATATTATATTTATTTATAAATTTCTACCTATGATTCATTTATATTAAAAAAATATGGCCGAAATGAGTAATGATTATTGACGCTCATGATTTTTCTTCTGGGAACTTTCAGCGCGAAACTTTAATTACCATTACACATTTAAACAGCATTGAGACTTCTGGGAAAGCTATGTTAAGAACTGCTCGACTGGAATGTTTCGCGAATCTAATTTAAACATGACATTCCCGTGTTTAACACAATTTAGAATGAAAATTATGTTTGGAATTTTCTAAAGAATAACCCTGCCATTTTCCTTTGGTTTGCAATGTGCTAATGAAATAATTTAGACTAGCTATCGTGGTGATTATGTTAAATACAACTTGGTCGAAGCCACGAGGTACAGCGATTCGACACTATGAATTTATCTATGTATTTGTACGTAGTATATAACTGACCTAAGAAGCAGACATTTTTTTTTAATTCGCAACGAGGTTATCAGGGTAGTTAATTCGGCTGTCGGCTTTTAGCAGATGGAATAGCTAAACGAGAGAAGTCTATACAACGTTAAGAAAATATATACTAAATCGTTACAAAATAGGCTTTTTATACTGTATAGCAGTGATTTTCAACCTTTTTCATGATGCGACCCCTCTGGTATAAAAAAAATAAATCGCGACCCCCTTTGACCTTCGGTTTTTTATCATGTATATAGGTGTATGTTACAGTATTACCACTAACAATATTAATTGTCTTTAATTTTGTTTTTTTACTAAAGTACTCATTTTTTTCGACCTCTGGCGACCCCCTACAGAAGCTTCGCGACCCTCCAGGGGGTCGCGACCCACAGGTTGAAAAACTATGCTGTATAGTATTTATTTTGTTAGTATATGAATGTATGTATATTATATATATATATATATATATTAACTTGTTATATATATATATGATATATATATAAATTATGTATATATATTTATAACATAACTTAATCCGTTAACAAAGTGTTTTTATTGAAATCCATTCATAATGTGTTTTTCTTTAAATGAGTAACAGTTATTTTAATAAAATAGTATAAAATATATCTTCAAATACCAAGTATTAAATAATCTTATTACTCGCACCGTATAATATCTATTATCGTTTACCATTTAAGCGAATCTATCCCATTGTATATAAAAGCTAGAGAACTCCGGCACAATAGTGAATCTAATGCGTTAATGTTCTACTAATTTTACCCGGAATTGCTTATCCACCTGTTCGATTCTATTTCCTTCTATTTAATGGTTATGCGTTGTTCAGCGTACTAGAATTCTGCCCTTTCTAGTATTTGTCTTAAATGTTTAAAAGAGTTAATCAATTTATAAATTCCTAGCATATAACATTCTTATAATTCATAAAGGGGATACATCAATTAATTTATAGCATTTAGATGATCGTGGTTTTATACAAATACAAAGGTTCAATAAAATAGTTTTATAATATTGTCTTTTATTATCTTGGTAGACCTAGAAGTCTACCGTGACCACGCACGCTGCAGAGCACGCGAAACGTTGGGAAAATTTAAAAAAATATACTCAAATTTTCTAAAATACATAACTTAATCCGTTAAAAAAAGTGTTCTTCTTTAAGTAGTTTTGGCTTATAAGTACATAAAACTATTGGTAATATTAAAACGCGATTTACATTACTTTATGGAGACCGGCAAGCACCGGGTGCTGTTCGGGTTTAATTTTAACACTTTATAACATAGCTTCATACAGAGAGGAATAATTATGATGCAATACTGACAATTAAATGTATGATGCTCACTATAAGACAGTGTTAGTTTTAACTTAAGTTACATGTTCACCTAAGCCGTTTTGCAACAAAGGCTGCGGGCATCGGAATTGTTTGTGTTGCAGTAATGCCTAGCTCACATAATGGGCCAGAATGACCTACGTAATGCCTGTTACGCCCACACTCACCTGACAGTGTTATTGGTCAACAATGCTAGGACAAATGCCTGGAACCAATGGAATTATTTAATACAAAGGAACTTTATGCGCAACTGTAATAGTTAGTATACTGCGTTAATATAATATAGTTTTTATTGTCAAAAAATACTTGTCGCTTTGTTTGAGCTGTCATACTTTTGCCCATTTCCATACAATGTTTCTCTAGTGTTTTGTTCAAAGTTCATTCGTAAGGTTTTAGACATCGTTCGTATGACGCAATCGATAATTAAATTTAATCTAAATGGAGACCTGTCATTTCCCAATTACATTTATATATTTAGTTTATTTATCGCAATCCGTTCTTCTGTGATAAAAAAAATATTATTTTTAAATTTACATTCACTTTATCAGTTGTTAACAAATATTTGTATGATTTAATAAAATATAAGGCTTTTCCTAAGACTATTGGAATGCATATCGCTAATAGAAATGAGGAGATTTAATTCTAATATTGAAGGAACATATATTTTAATGGCCTTTAATATAAATGCCGTATATTCATTTAAATACGTCTCTATAATCATTACTCTAAAAGGCGCACAGTGTCCATAATAAATGTCCTGTATCTGCTTAAGCAAACATGGTAATTATTTCAAATATTAAGATTTATCTGAATATATCAGTCAACTCGTCTGTTAAGCCCGTGTGGTCTTGTGAATATCAATGCGATCATGGATCACGAAGCCACAAATGATACTGTTCGTAATGGTTCATGAATTAAAAATCGTGTTTTAGTTAGGCATATATTGCTGGCGATTATTTAAACTAAAAACCTCTAAATTTAGCTTTAGACCTGTCAAATTATTCTGTGATAAAAAATTATGTATATTTCCAAATTGATAACTATTTAATGCTATCAAGTTTTTTAATGTACAGAATAGGTTACGGTCTCTAAAGCATGTTTGACGTCGACCGTTTGTTTAGACATTTTAAAAGACCAATTGTAGCAGCTTGAGAGAGTTTTTGGTTGGATGGGAATGTTATTCTTCAATTGTTCTGGTGAAACTCATATCTGTCTTAATACTGACCCCGTAATAGATATAATCTTAATATAGCGAGTGAATACAAGGACTTTTCATTTAAGAGTATTCTTAATTTTAGTTTTAAAAAAAAATATTATTAGTTTCTAGTTTTAATCTATAACTGTAAATCTCTATATTCATTCCTTTTTATTATTCCTTGGACACATCACGCGGGACAATTTCTTCTTTCTGCCACTAAGTCGGATTTTATATATGTACAAAAACTTGCGATCGAAGCAAAAGTTAAAAGTGAAGTTCATACAATAGAAATTAACAAAACTTCCCCAATAATAGTATACATAGCCGACTAAAGTTACACACACACGAACTTCATATTGAATGATATTTATAATTAATTATACCAATTGCAATTCAATATTCATCGCAGACAACATCTGTCAGCTAAAAGCAAATACAAATGGTCCAGGATACTCCGAGGACGTGATCCAGCTGATACTTAGCATAACCTTATGGTCATATTAATTCCATACTCGGCATGATTCGAACAAAGTACTTCGTTAAACGTGATTAACGTCATAATTTATTTAACATTATTATTTGTTAATTGCAGACAAATATTTATTTATTTAATTAACTTTAAAGCCTTTAAATAAAACTTACAAATAAAAACTCCTTGCTTCACACAATTTTACCAAGCCTGTCACAAATATATCCTGCTCTGGTGCGGATTTAATAAATTTATTAATTATCGACACCATTCGCGGTATTGCTAATTTCTGGCGAAGCACCGTTCGCGAATTCCACTGTGACAGTAAAGGATGCCCTCGCGACGTAGTTACATTAAAATAAGTATAGTATTTTCATGAGTGTCTGAGAAATGGTAAAAGGTGGCGCAAAAGTAAGAATTATCTGGCTAAGGAACTTTTCTAAATTCGTAAACTAGAATTGGTTTTTTTATACACGTATTTTACACCCGCGAATTTCGTCGCAAATTTGAAAATTTCTCTTAAATGGCGACTTGTAGAGTTGATGCAAATTCGGCCCCACATCGGTTGGACATTCTCCAACTCGCGAGTTTTTGCGAAATGTACTCTCTTTGTGAATGTTTTCTTTGCGAGAACCCTTTAAAATCTCTGGTGTATGTTAACAAGCCACAATTTTTGATCGAGTCCCAAAAAATTCTAAATTTTATCTCAAACTCGTGCGATTACAGATGCCATCTTGATTGTTCTTATTATCAATTAAAATTTCGAATCAGACATCGTTTTGTCATCGATAATATATCGATATATAAATATAACAATTTATAAATAACATCAAAACAAAATGAGCTTACTAGTTTCAAAATGGAGTAAGAGTTCAAGTACCACTTGGTCTAATTGAATAATCCTATATCCATGTAAATTTGGCACGTTTGGCTAAACATATTGTAATTATTGAACGAATTGATTTTTCGGCACGTTATATGAAAATAGAAACATCATTATATTAAATGCAACAAAACACGCGATTAGAAGTGCGGGCTACGCTAATAAATAATTAAAATTAATGAATGACAGGCTTATTAGCGTACGTATGCATTATAATGATATGCATCTTTCAAACGGACAAACCGTAGTATTGCAGCAAAAACAATAACTTTTTGCCTTATTTAATGTTTCATATAAACAATTTTTTATAAGACGGCTGATAGGAGGATAATTCACGACATACCTTTTTTACATAAAAACTTGTTTTGATTCGCATGAAAGTATTTGCATAAACAATAGATTATTATGCGGAAAGGGATTTTCATGCTTAGCATTTAATTATAATATCCAATAATTAATATAATGTTACAAAAAAAACCGTTTCCATGATCATTTATTTCTATGAAATTAGTATCAAGGAATTGCTTAATGAAGATAATATTTCTAACGGAATGCTTAGCCGTCAACGCCATAGAAAAACATGATATTTTTATATATAGACAATTAAAACAAGTACTATTATATGCGCCCTTTCCAATGGAATGTTCTTAGGTAAATTGAGTATTAAAATGTACATAATAATCAACATTAATTAATGCTAACGTTACAATTGTGACGCCAATGAAGCATCAGTACACAAAACTAGTATGATTGGTCGAAGCCACTGAAGGGATGAAGTCTGTTTATTTATTTATTACAAGAAACACAACAAACACATCATATTTTTATACAACACAGTCACAGATATACACACGGATGAGTACTTAAACGCGTTTCACAAATTGAGAATAATTAATGTTGTCAAAACCTGTCAGTTATCACATTTTTCTATCATTTTTTATTATTGTATTTAATATTGCAAAATTTATTCATATTTTCAATTTCATATTTCAGTCCAAGTTGTAGAGATCCACTATTACCTACTACCCACTACTACCTTTCATTTATATCAATTTTATTTTTTTGGCTACACAGTTCTCTTAAGGGTGAGAGACGAGACAGCTTTCAGTATGATAGGGCTTTTATTGTGGCCCGCTTAAAGCAGTGTGGAGCTTTATATGCGTAGACATATTTATTAACTTCACACTTAAAACGCGCTGATTAACGTCACATACAATATACTCATTAATATTAAATTCTAAAATTTTCTATTTCTAATTCTCTATTCCCTTTTTTAATAAAATAAATTTAAGTATTGAGTAGTTGTAGAAAATACACGCGTATTCCTTGGAAGGATGGGTTGACGAAATTATATTAACAACAGCAAAAGGTAAAGATCTAAAATTCTTTGGAGGAGGCTTTTACCAGTGGTCCATATAATATAGAAAAGTTTTCTATTCAGTTTTTATTATTTTTATGTCGTTGTTACTCTGTCGTGTCGTTCATATTTGTTTGTATTTATAGAATTGAATAAAACTATTATTATACACGCTTAAGTTAGCAACAATTGAAAATGGTTGAATTGTAAATAAGGAAAACAGTAACTCCCTTGATGTCCTTTTTGTCCGTTTCAGTGAAGCACATTAACAACTTGTAACGCCGTAAGGTTAACGTGTGCTGCCGGCCTCTAACAGTGTGCTCGTTTTTTGAAAACCCCTCGTAACGCTTTTGAAATACTCCTACGGTAGCTGGTTTTACAATGTAGATGTGAAAATTAAGAAGCAGCAGTGGTTCTTACCTGTTAAGTTGTAATGTACAGACAAATGTAAAGCTTATTTTCTATATGTGCAACTCTTATTTAATACGTGTTTGTTCACCTTTAAAATATATTTAAATAAATATAATATCTATGGCCTTTCTCAAAATCTACGATTAGCGCACTTCATAATAATATATATTAAGAATGTTGTAGTTGATTCTTCAAATTAACAAGTAATATATATTTGCAAGTAATGCACACGCATAGTATCTTTACATCGTTTTAATTAATATGGCAAATAAAAGAAATATTTGAATAAAAAAAGATTTGAAAAAATACGCAGGAAAACGCACTTAGCTGTAAATAAGCATCATTGAAAGATGGTTTTCTGAATATGTTAATAATTACTTAATACAGTTCCACAGCTTTGTGGAACCAGCTGCCAATAGAGATATTTTCGAACCACTACGCCAGGGATCTTTAGTTCCATTATTTTCAATAAAAAATTTGTTAGTTTTCGTCTTACATAGTATTAAACATAAGTAATTCTAATAAGCATGATCATTATAAAATCAAACCTTTCAAGTGTTAGCGTAAAAATGATCGACATTCAGCTCAAAATAAATAAATGTTATAAAGCGCCATCTAGCGGCTGGTGTTTGCAAACATGTGAAATAGTTTCGTGATTAAGGATATATGATATTAATGTATACGGGTTCGGCTTTAATCATTGCTAACACTACAGATGTATATACAAAATATACACAATATATCGATGATCGTGAATTGCATAGTACAATGATTTGCGTTATTGTATTTCTAGGTATCATTGAATACTAGTCATTCCCCTCGATTGTATCTAATTACGAATCTTAGGAAAAGCATGCTCCATGTAAGAGCTTTGACTGCGCTGCAGGTAAATAGAGGAACGGGAGGTTTCTTTGAGCCTCTTAAGCCTGGGCGAATGTATCTCTAAGACTAAGATACTGTACAATGATTGTTCTGCTAAGAGTCGAAATAAGATTCTTCAAGTGATGATGAAGTCAATAGTCTTAGGTTCAAATATATTTTTGACTTTATAAACTAATTAACATGATTAAAAAATATGGAAACAAAAGTTGCAGCTGTTTCGGATTTTCTAAAAAATCCGTATTTTTACAATTCCAAAATTCTCAATTCTCAAAATGTTCAGAAGTGTTTTGAAGACGTGCATCAAATGAGTGAAATTTTAAAAACACAAAATACTTAATTGTTATATTAAAAAATAACCGAATTTCGTTTGTGCTGCAACATGTAGCTGTCAGTAAATCGCTGGGCTAACAAGAGTGGCGTCACCGTGAGAGTGCGAATCTCATGAATACAAGTAATGCCCAGCATTGCAATTAGGATCCTCCACGCGCCTATGCGCTTTCACTTTGTTATTTAAGTCAATCAAATACCTTAACTCTATGTACTTGATTTCCAACATTTATTACATATATTTATGGATTTACTTTAAAAATCTTAAAAGAATATTACAACATACTACATCACTTACATAATATTACAATTATCGATTGATAATTTATAACGAAAAACAAAATCTGTGTTGAATTTTAAATAAAGCATGTGCTTTTCTAGTTGCAAAAATGGAGTACTAAATTTGAACGTGATTCGTCCATTAACATCACATTCTGCAGAGCCAGAGATAGGAATCACTTTGTTTAAAATAATATAAAATATATACAAAGAACCCCTGCAAAAAGGGAAAACCAAATTTCGGGGGGGGGGGGGAAAGAAAGGGCCAAAGCCTCGAAAAAAAGAGATGGATGGAAACACTTGGAGGAGGCCTTCACCCTTCAGTGAGGGTTCATGCATACAAATTTAAATGTCATTTAGATAAACATTTTTCGCATTCGCATATAAGTATTGTCTAAGTGAATTAAACATAAATATATATATATATATATATTAATTTAGTTAACCATATATTTAATAAACCATTATAAATCTTCATTGTGTAATTTTGCATGAAAAAAAAAAAAAGGTTTTTTTATTTTTTTATTTTATTTTATTTTTTATGAATATATAGTAATGTTGTAAAAATACATAACTTAATCCGCTAATAAAGTGTTTTGCTTTAAATGAGTAATAGTTATGTCAATAAAAGAGAATATTATTCATATACGTATGAAACGTCCTGTGAGTCTCAATCCTTTTAAAATATGAGACCAATTCGTATGTTTACGATCATATCGACAACTATACATATATAGTATAATTAGATATACTTAGTTTTTAACGGTTTTATAGTTTTTTTTTAAATTTAGCTATGTTTGTGGTCAAGCATGTGTCGGGCACAAAACGTCAACTTATATACAATAGCTATGTTTAGGTACCTAAAAAGAGACTTTAACAATGAGTCTCGATATCCTTCTATACTATACAAAGGACATAAGTGGCTTAAGAGATAACAACAAAAATATATTCATTGTAAATAATTAAAGTATAAAGAACGTATACCTAAAGAATATAAATGAATTTTTTACCATCCCACCGTTGAGGCATTCCAGGAAAACTGGCAAAAATAATCGAGTTAGCGCTAAATACTAAGCTTCGTCGATGTACAATGTCATTACACAAATACATTGTATTTTAACAATGTCATTAATTATGAAAAATGTCGTGCCATTACAATGCTGAAATGCTAAAAATGCATTTGATATAACCACAAATGTGATAAGTAGAAGCGAAATGAAACAAAAAGCGCCCTATGAAACCTTTTTGCGAATTGCTATCGTTCATTTGTTTCCATAAAGTGTTTGCGTTCGCAGGAAAACGATTGAATGTAATGAATAAAAATAATGTTTTCCTGCGTGTGTGTTCCAGAAAAGATTATGTTATATGCAAATTAATAAGCAACACAGTTCTTAGGATAAGTTATTCGTCTTCGAACTCTTGTCGAAAGTTAGTCCTTCAAATTTTGTATAATATATTTTGAAGTATTTTATGTGTTGAGTTTGATTCCATGTATTCTACTACGATTATATGCGAAAAACTGTATTTATGAATTGTTATTCCTTTCACGTAAATACTACTGAATCTATTTTGATAAAAAATTCATAGTAATATCAGCATATATATATCAGAATAACATATGCGCTACATTTTATAAAGATACTATGTGAATTATCTAAATTAACAAGAAAGTATAAACCAACCATCTGCGAGCTTTCTGGTTACACATATACAATGTATGATTGAAATGTAAAACTTAAATATTCTACAAAAAGCTCGCTATATTATATACAATTTATATAACGGGATTTTTGTAGAATATTTATATGTATATATATCTTATTTGTAAACCGTTATGACAAAAATAAACGTAATAACTACAATAAAAATTTATTAATTTTTTTAAATGCATATTTGGCGATAATATTTGAGATTGCCTAATGAAAATACTTATATATTCTTCTATCGCTCCTATTTATATAATATATGAAGCATATATTAATATGCGTATTTATATATAATAGAGTGCATTGGTATCTTTGTCAAAACGGGTGAAGCCGCAGAGATCTAGTAAATAATAAACCTTACGGAGTAAATACTGGTACAACAATGCGCAGATCGTTACCCAAATCTGTCACTGCGGAATGTTATCTACTAAGATCTTGAATTTTTAATTTGACAGGTAAGGATATTTGCAAAAAGCTATTAAAAGAAGACCACCCGTTGCTAGTGAGCTAATTAAGTACAATACTTTGATGCACGTCTTTCCTATTTAGAACGTAAGAGGTCGACGGCAGAAATATCTCTCACGTATAAAATGAATAATCAATAAAATGCAGTATATATTTTGTTGTATGTATTTGAAGATAATGTAAGGATTGATTGCTACTGAAATAATTTCAACAATATTAATATAAAACATATTTTAAACGGGCGTCTGACAACGTAGGAAATATGTTCTATTTCAATATTATCAAAATCAAAGAAACATAACACACATCAAATTTACTGTTGAAATTCATAATAATTATCGAACACTTCCAGTTTATAAATAAACGCCTTGACATTTTACATAATTATTGATATTTTTTAGAATTTTTCAAATGTTATGACGTACAAACATTTCTATTAACGAACAACCTGCGTTAATTACATGATGAACGTGTAAAAATTTATACAATAATTTTAGCCAGGTTTCGTGGAAGTGCAAAAAGCCGGTTAGTTGGTCATATTCATTTATAACGCATTCTGTAGGATATTATTATTAGTTATATATTTAGATTAATTAGTTACGTTGAAGATAACCTACAACAGTAGTCCGTTTTTTAAACTCCAGTCTCCATCCTCACTATGAAATGCAGCTGTTGTATAAAAATTTTGTGGATTATATATAAATTAGCTGAAAATAAAATCGCTGACACATAAAATAATTTAATTATGTTACGCACGGGAATAAGCTGTTAACGTAACAGTTATTTATAAAAGAGCTTTCATTAAGCTCATGTTGAACCTCAGAAACACATTTGAAGCAATACTAACGAGATTTTGTGTTTGTTCTCCAGATTTAACTAGATTACATTATTTACATACAATATTAAATTCTATATACATTAATCTTGAAAATACAAATGACTATTATTAGTATAAAATCTACTTTTTTATAAGTTATTAAAATTACTTTATTCTTTCCTTTTGTAAAACCGATAAATATATAGAAGTAAAAATGGAAGACATTTTAACTCCTATATATGTATATATGTCAGGTGTGAAGAGATCGGGAAGGCCGCCTTTTATTTATATACTAGTTTATAAGTTGTTTTATTGTTACTTTTCTCCCTTGTTATGTGGTATATTATAATAAGGTAATAAATAAATAAATAAAATTCACCTCATATCATAAGAGGAGAAGTTTAGTGACTACTAACTAAAAATCTTATTTTATATAGACTTTTTTGCAGTATCAAAGACTAATGAATTACTGTCTTTCCTTAGTATCCTACGGCAAGTGGGACGAAGCTGTCCAAAATGATGAGTGATGTTAATAGTTAATTTTCACCATAGCATATCGATATTTATAGATATATAAATTATATGTCAATATTTCACATGCCAGTTGCAACTATATGTGTTCTATAAATATCCATTAGACTGGAGTTTGAAACTCTTCAAACGGGCGCACTTTGATTGAGAGCGGCTATTAATTGCTTTGCTAAATATATTCTAAAAAAAATTGTAATAAAACACATTTTGAAACTCCTTCTGAATTTGGCTATATCTATCCAGATATAATCGCTTTTGGAGCCCATGAAACCACCCGGCATTTTCACCCGAATTTACTTTTATTTTATATTTAAGCTATTAATTATCAAAATATTTTCTTAAAAGCCAATCCTTATTTTCATTAATGATTTTTTTTTCTTAAAAAAGGTGGAATATTATTTTGTTTTATGATCTGTGGTGATACCACCAGACCGGAGAATTGAACACTGAAGATGGTACTAATAAATACAGCGATGCCTCGATTAATTATTATTTACATCAGTCTTGTAAGATGCGTCTTTTTATTTCGAAACCAGTTTAAGATCAAGAGATAACCTTAACGTAAATGAGTATTCCCTTTCTGGGGTTCAGTGGAAAATAGACCATTTTTTATTAACATCTCGTCCTTATTTGGTCCCAAATACATAGTTTCACTTGGCTATGATAGGTATTTTTCCTTGATAACAATTTACTCTACTCATAAATATTTATTTTATTCAAAATAAACTCGTACCGTTTATCAGTTTTTTATTATTAGTATTTTAAATATATTTCCTGTCGTTGCAAAAACATTTATGCAAATACGCATTATAACGAACGAAATTAAACAATTTTCTCCTTTTTCAGCATTTTCAACCCACTCTTATTGTAGCAAATTTTGTCACCTTCATCTAAATGATCAAACAATCTTATTTTCAAGCTAAAGGGTTTTAAAATAATAGTATAGTAATATATATAGTATAGTAGTCGAATTTGTATTAAAATGACAAGTGAATTATGTAATGTAAATTTTAAAAGCACAAGTTATTTTTATGTCAAATAATTCAGAAAATAACTCGCCGCTAACTAAGTACGAACTATTTATTTGCCGATTACGTTTGATATTTTTATCGGGTTTATTTGTACCAATTATCAATGACTATGTGATAAAAAGTCCACCTGTAATTGTAGAATACTGGTAAATTAATTTAAGTGGATTATCTAGTATATTTATTTAAATATGTAACGCCAGCAGTTTATACAACATACCCAAATAACTCATACATAGATTATTATAATTTTCGTTGCGAAAACCATTTATAGGCGTACACGTCATTATCAAAGAATCTTATCTTAAAAACAACAGAATATTAAAGAATTCAACATTAAAGAGAATATAACAAACCTTCAAATTTATAATATATATTTAATATTGAATATATAAGAATTATAAAGCTGTAATCAAATGCGGTTCGCTTAGGAGCTTCTGGTTATTGAAAAATAATCAACAATTCTCATTATTACTAAAATTAAGATAATAATTAAGAATAATTAATTACTGAAGGTGGAAAAAAGTACCAATTTAAAAAAAAAATGTTCAAATTTAGATGAATTTGTACAAGACCTTTTTTTAATATCTTAACCATACGTTATAATTACCTGAAAGTTTACAGGAAAGAAATATAATAATAATAATAAAGCTTTATATTTACTCTAAATTACATATTTACAGTAATATAGACACTATTTTATTAGTTTTTTTTTAAATCAATTGTCATATAGTTCTATGTTTTAATTTATATATACGCTGGCGTGTGGACAAAATTACAACGTCACACATCCTTTCCCTCCTTCAGTCACTCTCTAACTCCTCGATCGATTGTGTAAAGGCGACCCTTAAATTCATAAATTGTTATGATTTATAAATAACAAAATATGGTTAAAAATATTTAAATATACGCATATATCAATTGGGAAAATAGTATGGTTTATACGACTCTACATTTATCATTGGTGAAAACAATGCAGAATTGAATACGTCTTCTTATGATAAATGTGAGGAAGTGTAGGTACAATTATTCGAGGCGCGTCAACATACACGTATTTACACACAATATATTTTGTTAGGAGATCATGAAGTATGTCTAGTGGGTCTTTGAACTTGAGCCTATAAAAGGAAATAAAATGATCGCTAAAAGACAATCTAATTTTATAAAAATCTTTTATAAAAGTATTTTGTAATTTAAAATCTGCCATCATTCCATCAAGAAAGAGACAGAACTTGATTCTTGATTACAAAATTAATGCTGACATTAACCTTAAACATACTTTATGACTTTTTTTTTTCATTGCGAAACACAATTTAATTGAAGATATATTTAGAACATTTTAAATACATAAAAAGAATGATAATAAGGTGTTTCTAATACAAATGTGTTAGATAATACAAATAAAATGAATTTTATGTACAATCAACGATCTGATATTTAATAATATTAAATAATAAAAAATAGTTCTGAATTGCATATTCGTAAACATATTCGTAACTGGTAAAAACTAGTATAAACATCCAATTATGCTATATATATTTCAGTAGAACACCGCTTCCGATTCGCACCATCTCGATGGTTGGAAAACTTCTACAATTCGCTTTAAAAGACATTTTCTTTGCGAACAAGTGAACTGTGGAATTGGCATCTCGGCGGAGGTGTTTCCAACCGGCTACGACCATTTCTTTAAAAAGGAACATAATCACCCTTAAGGGCCGGCAACGCAAATACTAGAGTAAAAGTTGGCTGCGACTGTAGCCATTTAGTTTATAAAAATAATAATAGGTATAAGTACAAAATTACCCGAAGTTCACACACTAGGCAGTATACCGATACAAAACATACATGATACAATCTAACTGCCTGATAAGCATCTGATATGCTAACACACGGGGCGTTTACACTCACTTACTTCGTTACAAAGCTAACATTTTATTGCGTGGGCATTATACGCCTTTAGCTATTATCTGCACTTATTGTCACAGACTATCCAATGTTAAATGTCATGTGTAAATTAAATTATGTATACAAAGAGGTTTTACCGTGTCTTATCATTCAAGGAGTTTCTATATGTATGGTGTGCTACGGTCATCATACGAAAACATATATCAAATGAAGTTTTATTATTAATTACAACTTTTTTCATAAAGTTAGTTTGTAATTAAGTTTTTACATAATTGAATAAAAGACATTTCCACTTTACAAGTTTCACTAAAACTTTGGTTTATCTAAAAAGACACATTTTTAATGTTTGTTTGGTAAGTTTAGAATTTTTTTATAGCAATTTGAATTGTCTGCAACGTTGTATATATTATATATAATTTACGTTAATTTCGTTACGAGCTGGACGGATAGACGTACAGTTAACGAGATATATTCATAACAAAGCTGTCGTGACTGACATTTTGCAATAACTGAATTTTGTAAGCACAGGGTTGCCAAATTATATCTACTTTTAATTTTATACTATTATCTATCAACAAGATACCTGCTGATAACCTGCTTCCGATCTGAGATCCAGTTAAGGGTCGTAGCACTCGTTATTATTATATTCTTTTATAAAAAAACTTTACATTCATCATTTCAATGAGACGGCATTTTTTAAAAACTAGTTTGCGAAGGGATTATTTTATCTATGTACTTATAATTATTATTATATGTATTGTACTCTAAATATAGAGATTTATATCATTATATACTCAATACTTTGAGTGTCTTGTAATAAACCTGTCTAAATCAATTTCCCTCTTGACTAGTAATAGATTGTATCTTCTTTTAGTTATAATTTGCCACATTCTTTCTCGTTCCTATTTCATATTTACCATTGTATATATATAATATTGTTGATAGTATTATTTGTTTTTACTACATTGTAATATAGCGACAATCGGAACGTCAAATATAAAATATTATAAATACTTTTCAACCATTATTACGAGAAGGTTTTTCTACCCAATTTATCTATAGTCAAATCAGTGATTTTATAATTTGTAGCAAAACCCTAAATATACTATGAATGAATTTTGCTATCAGCGTGTAATTGAGTCAGCTGGGCCTTTCGTGATGTTAAATAATTCATAACCTGCCTCACGTTTTTAAATATATGTTAAATTAAAGAAATATTAAGGCAGAATTATTTCGTTTTAAACTATTCCAAATTCACGACAACGCATTATGTTATGGAGATAAATAATAGCAGAAGGAGGTCTCTATCAAGATAGAAATTTCATAAATGTATATGAAATTGTACAGGAACTTTGTACAGGAATGCGGTTGCTTATTTTATTTCCTTCTCCATTTAATGAACAGTTAAATAAACATCTATTGAAAAATCTGTGTACAGTCAGGATTCGAATACTCGGCCTCAAGCTAACTAACACAGTACTAAGCGTACCAGTTAAATTTTTGCCTTCAGTTTAGGTATATAAAAACACATAGAGCATAAAACAATTATATTCTCTACAAGTTAAAAAATCATTTAACATAGATAAAATTATCATACTAACGCTTAACATTTGTGTTGTGGGCATCATAACTCCCAATCAGGGATAAACTTTGCATACTTAATAATAAAATATATCTTTCTTGGGTAGTTAGCATTGCAAACAGAGAACGTGAGATTCATAATGAAAGTCATTCAGCCTCATTAATTCGACAATGGCAAAAAATAGCCACCGTATTTTGTGTTATAAATGTTAAATTAAGTCTAAATAGATTTACATTGAGATTTGACTTTTTTGACATTTTACACACTTTTATGTGTTAAGGTTGCAGCAGATAATAAGCATATAATATATAACATCCATATGTGCCCAACACACAATAAATTCAGAGTTGTCAAACAACAGACGGACGCGGTAACCAATTCATTCTTATATTGTTCGTCTTTTGTTTGACATTCTCACCTAAATTAAAGAGTTATCATTGAATAATATTATTTGTTATTTCACCTGTTAGCGCAATGGTCACCATGCCAAATTTATTTGTTTGATGAGCATATTCGCTGGGGGCCAGGGTGTTATATATACATGTATATACTTTAATTGTTTTGTGAAAGTGCCCATAATAAAAGCTGTAAATAATTTACTTAATATAAGGGCCGAGACACATGTGATTTCAATTCATAATAAATAAATTATGGTCTTATATATAAATGTGTGAAAATTTAGGATGTTTCATAAAAAATAGAAACTAAAAATTTTGTCTAAAAAAAAGGGTGGACACCCTAAGGAGGAGGGGCATGAAAAATAGATGTTGGCTGATTCTAGACTTATTCAATACGCTCAAATCGAGTCGGTCAAGCCGTTTCGGAGGAGTTCAAGTTCGAACCCCGTAACACAAGAATTTTGTATATTAGATTATTTATTTCGCTGATTTGAGGGAATAAGCAAGAAATCTTTAGCAATGAAATCTCGAAAGCCGAAACATTTTCAACCTTTTCGAAGGTTGAATATAGCCAGGACAATCAGCAGCTTACAGGCCAATTATTCAATGCTAAAACAAATGTAATGTCGTTATAAATAATATCGTATTAATATTTTCTGCAAGGCATCCGAGGAGCCATGCTGGGCAGTTGATAAAGCGACGCCATTATTGGTGGATAAGGATTAAAATATTTTAGTATCTGCGACAAATTTCTCATTTTAATCTCAAATGTGAGTATGCGAGGATTCAGCAGCAGACTGCGGCTAATACCTTTAACAAAAACATGTTGAATAAGTGGGGAAAAATTTTCACAGTTTTCATAACATTCATGTATGGTCTGATCCTATTGATATATCAGATGTTTATCCTCGATAAGTATATATACTAGCTGATCCTGCAAACGTTGTTTTGCCATACATTTGATTTCAATTTTCAATCAATAAAAAATAAGGGTTGATTGTAGAAGGGTGAAAATTTAGGATTGTATGTATTTTTGTATGTTGTATCATAAAAAAATAAAAAATAAAATTTAGGGGTGAACAACTCTTAACATTTAAGGGAATGAAAAACAGATGTCGGCCGATTCTCAGACCTACTCAATACGCTCACAAAGTTTCATGAGAATCGATCAAGCCGTTTTGGAGGAATCCAAGTTCGAACCCCCGTGACACGAGAATTTTATATATTAGATTGTATTGTTATGTTGTATTGTCCAACAGAATATTCTCATTCGCACCAGTAGTTTTTAAGATTAACGCGTTCAAACCGTTTAGTTTTATAATATGAAACACGTATGACCACATAGCCTAATACAGTTGCAAGAAGACCTGTTCCAAGGAATGCTGTGTGAATTCAATATTTTACAATAGAAATACTATCGAGATGGTATTCTGTCATAAATATAAGCATGACTTATACATTGATCATTATTTAAGCCGTGCGACTGCGTTTTAGGTTTTTCATGGCTATTAGATGAGCTGTAGGCACTTATTGATTTACTACTGTCAATAATATACGATTTAACAATAATTAGACACAAACAAAAGAGAACACAAACAAAAGACAAAATTTTGTGACGTAAAAAGATTCTTCTACTGCATGTAAATATTAATATAATATTGTCTTTTACTGCCGTGACCACGCACGCTCTAAAGCACGCGAAAAGTCGGAAAAATTTAAAATTATGTAAATATATATAAATTTTGCAGAAATACATAAATTAAAAATATATATAACTTAAATTCGTTTAATAAAGTGTTTTTCTTTAAATATATATAATAATAGAATATTTTCGGCTAAACAGCGTTAAACTACCAAATAACACAAATCAATATAGTGTGCATACTTGCATTGATTAATTATTAATTTAAATTTTTGCTTGGCTGATTATGAAGCAGCTTAACATCTGTTAGACCGCAGTTAGTGCAAATGAAGACTATTATTATTATTTAATAAATCCACAAACACATTTTCCCCAAGTCTACCAGCCGTATTCTATTTACCTTCATTTCTTACTTAAATATATGTTTTTAACGCTTAAAGTTAAGTACTACAAGCTTTTCTTATGGCCGCATCGAAAAGAGATGAATCTAGTCTAGGGAATAGGCAGCAGCATCAATCATTAGCCGATATGTATCAGCATAACACTGCTGTGCACTTGCCAGCTTCCATATCCATCTTTATTAGCAAACTTATCTGTGGAGCATATTTTAGTATTGAAAATTATTCTAATTGTATTTTATATTATATAATTGGGCATACAAATTACACTAGTTGGCTAAAAATGTTTGTTCCAAACTCAATAACTGTATAAATAGGAATATTTAATAACTGTACGGGAATGATTGTTATAGTTCAATTTCAATTAGTAATTTTATAAGCGGAACTTTCATGAAAAATTTGCAAAAAACAATTATGTTTGAAATAATATAAATATTGATTAAAACATGGAATTTATAAGCGGATTATAGTTTACGCTATGACTATTTGATATTTTTTATAACTACATCTTTTGATGTTGGATTCCTGCGAATGTTTAGCCCGGTGTAATACAGTTTTGTGAAGTTCAAGTTTTACTTACAAATCACGCATTTTTTTTATGATACTTAATTAATTATCATCATTGGTGTCTAGAAGTAATAAACTAAAATGAATACTTTTTCGTTGATGTAATCGTAATAAATCGAACAGTCGTTGCTAGAACGCACGGTAGAATCAAGATTCTGGATTTAGTTACGCGCTTAAACACTCCATTTAATGTGATAATTATGCGAAATAAGTGATACGAGGATAAAATAGACCGCATATATTATTTCTTTACAAAATTACATTTAAAATTCACACATAATGACATCACTTAATGTCAGTATATTTTAATGTGGGAAAATAGTAATAGTGGTTATAATATCGGTAATTTTCTAGAACCTTATTTGGTGCAGCGTAATGGTGGTATTATTGGTGATAACCACACCGTGTGGAGGATCTGAAAAAGTTTTATATGCTTAAATTATATACAACGTTGGGCCTCGTTTTTTTATGGACTTTGAACGCAGCGAACATCATTTTAACTTTTTCTGGTTTGGCGATTATGTTTCAATGCTTTTATTAAACAATATTACCAAAACGACAGTATTATGTGTGTTAAACTTAGAATTATTATTAGTATACATGACATTTGTTATTATGATGATGATAACAATTACATCATTTTACAGGACCGGGCCTGGTAGCGACAATTCAAAACTGAGATACCAAAAATTGTTCTTATTTCAAACCATAAATAACAAGAAGTTTGTTTTCAAAATATCAGTTCTCGAACGACTAAACGGCCATTGAATGTGTCAATAAAAAACAACCAATGGTTTAGTGGTTGTCTGAAACATATCGGATGTCAAACAACAATAAGGACGCTTGGACGTTATTCCACGGGATTGAAGTGTATACGATGACTACAGTAAACTATAGACTAATACATCTCAGCGGATGTCACCATGGGTGGAAGCCCTTACGTGGAGGCCCCATACTATAGGGGCCTATAAAGTTTCGCAAAACTGGATATTCTGTACACCACGGTGTAGTATTCACAGCGAACTTATGGAAACTTTTGGAACCATAAAACCATTTCTCTAACGTATATAGAATAAATTTCTATAACTTTTAACGTCTCGAAAAGAGAAATTAATTAATTTTCTATATTTTTAATCTATATTCATTATATTATACAAAATTTAATGCAGGTGGTTTCTTTAAGATAATTTACCGAGTGACATTTTTTCTGTTTACTCAGCAAAAGCACCTTAATAATGTCTTAAATGTTTTTCGATCATTATATTAGTTATAGTCGTACGTCGAGTCGGAGTTAGCACAATTGTTTTGATTTACAGGTGGCATAAGGTCAAAAGCTCCGGGCCCCGCTAAGCCAAACTCCGCTCCTGGCGATGACCATTCTATAACTATACTTTCAAACGAACAAGCGTTTAATTTACGGCACTTAGACATGAGTTTCACCGTAAACGGCTCAATTGGCTATTTGCATTCAAATAGTTTTTGTTAAGCTTCCTATTGCTGGCCAATGTACTGATTTCAATGTGCTTGTAAAAACGCAATTGATGTGATTTTTTTTCGAAGTTTTTCATGTAGAAAGGTTTAATACGCCATTAACCATAATCAAATGAATATTGAAACTTAGCCGTTGTTGTATAATGGATACACATTTCCAGGATGATATATCTCGATCACGGAGAGGAGTTCAAATGTGGAAGGTAGGTTCTGTAACAAATATCACTACGTAGTATAAAACAAAGTCGCTTTTTTCTGTCCCTTTGTATGTTTAAATCTTTGAAACTACGCAACGGATTTTGATGCGGTTTTTTTTACTAGATAGAGTGGAAATTTAAGAGGAAGTTTTATATGTATAAGAACATCCATTAAATAGTAGAGAAGTACTGTTGTATTTTTGAGGTTTCTAATGTGATGTCGTAAATAATTACATTTTTTCCGCTTACATTGCAAACGCAGGCTGAAAAAATAAAGTACTAAGTATTGTACACATTGAAAAGATCTACAGAAAAGTCCGTGATGGTATATGTCTATCTCTTATGGAAAACCCACAATAACTTTATTTGTCACTGACTTTTTACGACAAATAATGACTAATTTTCGAAGCGATTTTAAGCAATATAGCATTATACCTTAACCAATTAAATACCTTGAATACATTGTTCATTTAATATAGATCTATATGACCCTTTACACCGTATAATTTAAGTGAATATTTTCGAAGATATTACAGATTTAAAAATTGCGGGACGTACCGTTAACATAGCACTTTGAATTTAGCAGCGCTCGGACGCGTTTATTTTTCTGTAGTGTATTTAGTATCAGCATTGCACCCGTGCGAAGCCGGGCCGGGTCGCTAGTAAATATATAAATACAAATATAAGTACTAGGCCCAAGAAATTTTATTTATAGTTTGTCTTTTGGGTGCTAACACAATTAATTAACATAAATAATATATATTTTATTTATACATATTACCGGGATTATAGATACAAAATATGATCATTACGCAAATACGTACGTAACGTACTAGGAATAGAAAAACATGCTGTTCTTCTACTATTACTACTACTACTGGCTTGACGAATTTTGCGCTAACTGAATTGACAGAAGTTAACTTTGCAATACTATTATGGAGTTTACTATATCAGTTTTTCTTTTTCCATGTTTATTTTTTAACTCTAAATAAGGCTGATTAGGGCTTTAATACTTGAGGAAATAAAGATATATCTTTCGTATTTCATTCTCTTAATGTTCAGTACTTAATATTCTTTATAGCGATTGATACTATTTAAAAAAATGCCCTTCATTAATTAAGGTACGAACAAAAGTATTTGCACTAAAAAAGAATTTATTACCGTTTTAATAGCTTCTGACTGCTCAATTAAGGGATTATAAATAAAATCATATTAATTGTATATACTTTTAAGCGAAAAAATAAGACGTATAATATGGCAATAAATTCTTGAACAAGTTGTCAATTAGACTCCAACTGTGTCTCATCTAATTACGAGTTGAAAAAATAAGAGTAACGTTTTGAGAAAGTTGCATATAGCAAGCGAGTGTTTTAATAATTCGAAAGATTGGCTATTTAACCACTATTTTAAAATAGCAACAATTTATTTGTAAACTCAGAGAAAGAAAGACACTTTATTAACGGATTTAAGTTATGTATTTTTGCAATATATAAATATATTTTCAGTTTTTCCGGCGTTTCGCGTGCTTTACAGCGTGCGTGGTTACGGTAGACAAAAGGTGTTAATTGTCAAAATAAGTGTTAAAATAATAGTAAGTAAATATATATAAATTTTGCAAAAATACATAACTTACATCCGTTAACAAAGTGTTTTGCTTTAAATGAGTAACGGTTATGGTAATAAAAGACGATATTAAACTCAGAGAAAATGGGTGACTAAGAACTGGAGTAATGACGCACTAGTCGCCGTAAGGGTATACGATATTTGGGAAATCATTTAATTTAAATTTGATTAAATTATTGATAGATGAGGAAGAATAAAATAAAGAAAAGAAGAAAAAAGTAATATTCACAGTGATAAACACAACAAAACATTGACCATAAAAGATGTTAATAAACACTTCAGGTGAAATAAACTTAAATAAATTATACGTTGTGCTGGACCGTATGCATGTCAATCGATAAATTGCTCAGGACACGTTATGATAAACATTTTATTATATAGAAAACAGAATTAACGTGTATACTAAATATTTAAATATTTAAAATTACAAAGAATATAATCTCCTTATTAAAAAAAAAAATACAAATCTTAAATAATTTAATATATATCTGCTTGCAGGATTTGTTATAATATTCTTTGACATTACAGAACACAGATAGTTACCGCTTTCTGACTGCAGCTTTAACTGAGATCATCCGAATAGGCAACATTCATTTACCTCCCGATGCGTTGGTGATTATAAACGAATGCAATGATTGTAGTAGAGATGATAGCGGTGTAATAGCATGTAATGTTATGAACGACGATGATCAATAGAACTATCGCAAAATGGAATATGATCTGAAAATGTATGTAGGTACATCCACTTATTACAAGGCCAACTTCAAACGAACGCTAAAACAGAATATTAATTAAAAGCTTCATTTGTAGCGAACAACATTTCTTGCTTTTGTTAGCTGTAAGGTTCCAAAAAAGACTGTTTTTTTACGTGCTTTTTAAGTACAACTCACACCCGCATCGCACCGCACGCACGGTGAAGAAAACTTCTCGAGAAAAGCTGCATGTGTTATGAGTGTATTGAGAAATTGAAGTGATGTCTACCTTTTTTTAATTGCTTATAGAGTTCTCTCTTTTATTTATAGTTGGGAGTAAATATAAGTATGCACCACACAATGTTTATTTTCCTGTTTAAATAAACCTTAAAACATTGTTATAGCTGCGAAGATATATAAGCTTTTCATATTATTATGCTACGCTTAACTAAATATTTGATCATAATCTGAATCTTTGACCTATAGCAACTTGTACACGCCTTTGGGCGCTTTATGAAGATAAATGTCAAAGATAGCGAACTATATCGGTGCGGGTGCGAATTTACTCTTAGTATTTGAAAACTGTGATGTCGAAATTGGAGCCTAATTTCGCATTTCCGCTATTATTTTACCATTATTGGACATAGAAATTCACTATCATGGTACGGCTAAGGTATACTTTTTGTTTAAGGATGTTTGAATGTGCGTTGAGTATAAGGGCGTTTGATGCTTTCTTTGTTATTCCTATTGTTAACGAAGTGTTGATAAATAAACAACAGAGACACATTTTACATTGACTCTATTTCATTTCCTTAGCCATTCTATATTTCCTACTTCTGTAGTCCTTTTAAATCAAAGATGCCGCCTTTACACTTAGAACGGCGTATCAGATCGCCGGTGATGGAAAGCCTACTAAATAACAGTATTGTGCTTAATTTAACCGTTCAAAGCCTTATAGGTTGTATTCTATTCAATACTCACATTGGTGAGTAAAACAAGTGAATATAAATAGTATATGTTATTGTGGTAAAATGAAATTTAGGAGTCGGATTTCTGGATAATGGTGTAATATTTGCTATAATAACGTAGTCTGTTAAAATAACAATCATGTTTCATGATATACAGAGACTGACAGGAGCATAAAAATGTAATCGTAGCTGAAGAATTGTTTTGTCATTTTGTGTTGAATAAGAAAGTTGATCTATACTACTAAAGAGTTTCATTCAATGCGGTAATCTTAGGAACTAAAATCATTTGTTATAGCCCAATAATTTAGGAAGGCTATATAGGATTCCTCATGAAAAATAATGCAAAAACTGGTAAATATAAACCCGGTTAAACCTTAAACCAGTTTCGCGTTTAACCATATAAACAAACACTTTGTCTTTACAAAATTAGTATAGATACAAAACCTACAGAACATAAATTAAGTCCACGTTTAAATTGTATGTTTAACACTCGTAGGTACGTATTAATTAGGTTGCGTAGTACCTAAAAAGGACTGTATTAAGCTTTCTTCGCATAAGGGATAATTAATGACATTTTATAGCTACTACGGGATGCGATGAAAAATTATGACACATCTCTTGACAGATTACATTGTTTGAATTTGGAACGCGGTCCACACGTGCCCATAAAAAGTGGGCTGTCACTCCGTGATCGAGTGCTTATTGTTAATATCTATGTTTAAAAAAGGTTTTAATCTCCAGAGAACTATGGGTCCTTATTAGTGTTGTATAAGGTTGACAACGCTATATCAAAACTCTAGTCCGGGTTCGACGATTTTAACCGTTAGTCACGGACGCGACAAGTATTTACGAATGGGATTACCCCGGAACTTCGTGCATTCTTGATAGGAAAAAATATTAGATCAATTTTTGTTATTAATACTGAACATTGATTGCTAACAATTAATCGCTATATATTATATTTCATCAATTATATGAGAGTATATATAAGTATAATTTACCTTAAAATTTGTATAATTTTAATAAAGTATTCTCTGGATTTGAAATATTTCTTATAATTGATCGGCTTGATTATACAGCTCCTCTATTGTTTGATACTGATAATCTCAAGTTTCAATTTCGATTAGTCTATTATAGAATAAAAAATATTTATGTTGAACGTTTTCTACTTGATCATCTGGGCAACCAATAAGGCCGACAGACATTTCTGCACATTTAATCACTTAGTTATCAGTTTGCGCGATTGCATGGCCTGCCGTATAAATGGCCCTGGGTTCGATTCCTGCTACGGTGAAAATTTGTGTGACTAGTCTGAGTATTATAATATGTATTTACATTATAAATGTAAGGGTATATTTAACAGTTGTGTAAACTCACAAACACAAGCTTGAGTTAACCATCCGTGTGTCAAACGGGTCCCAATCTTATTATTAAATAACTTCCTATTAAATAACTAACTAACAAATTAAAACGTGTGGAACGAGCTACCAACTTTAGCCAGAAGGTTATCACAGAAAATAACGACAAATTTATTTAACTATATTAATAATATAATATTTAAATTACTCTAATTATTTCCGCATAGTTAATTTCATTTGCAATAGTTTGGCTGTGTGATGTTATTATATATTAACAATAGTAATAGGAATCAAACGTTTGAATGAAATATTTTTCGATCAAATTCAATCGTCATCCAACGTAGGAACATCTGACGAAGCAGTTCTGTAAAAATCCTTCCGGTTTTAGTCGACACCAATTCCGGGGCAATAAATACAGATAACACACAACCTCTCTGCAGCTGTAATTTTGACAATTAACACCTTTTATCTTCAGTCTACCGTGACCACGCACGCTGTAATGCACACGAAACCTTGGAAAATTTTAAAATAATGTAATTACATTGTAATTTTGCAAAAATACACAACTTAAATCCGTTAATAGAGTGTTTTTCTTTAAATGAACGACTGATGCATGTGTTACGAGAACATTGATAGACAATAGAGCACCCGAGCAAAAAGTTTTTGCTAATATAATTCATAGAAAGTAAGTTAATAAACGTAAAGTCTCAGATCCAATAAATAGTTATCAACAGTTCCGATGCGTTAACAAAGCGAGAGCAGACACGCAACACGGCTTGTTTATTTTATGAATGAATTAACTACATTGAAGCACGTTACATAGGTATTTTACTGGTTGCTCGAGGCCTTTGAAAACTTGCTATTTCTTCGACAATTATACTGACTAGCTTCGATACGGGTGAAATATTTTTTTAGATGTTGGATAGCTATGTGGTTCAAATAGTGTTGCATGCAAATTTTCTAGAATAAACAAGATATGACGATGGCAACAGTACCATGTTTATTTATGTTATAGATATTTATTTCTCATAAAAGAATGCAAAAATCACTTATATGAGATGTAACATAAGTTTTATTCTAAAATTTCGTTGCACGCTTGCAGTAGGTGCTTGTGTGCATTCGCCAAATACCCTCAATATTTAGATAGTACATATTGCTTATGAAGTTTCTTAAATGCACGATTCTTGGTAAGCCATTAAAAAGTTGTGCTCCCTCGAATGCAATCACTTTTTTCCATAATTGATTCTGGGTTTAGGCAAGACCAAATGACTGGCCTGTCGAGTTATGCGCGCCGTTGTGCTTAATTTGTTAAAGGAAATTGTCGAATGTAATGTTTAACACTAATCTAAATATAGATTAAAAGTAGTCAAAATTTAAAAAAAACGACCAAACTAGACCAAAACGTTCCATATGCACCTTATACTCTGTGGTGATGCCATAATGCGTTAAGAGTGGTTTTCTATTACCACAGGATATACAAAAAGAAGTATCGTTACAGTTATCTCACTTAGCCAAAGAAGTCGGATTTTTTCGACTAATATATTCCAGCGACACTTTTTTCGAACAACATATAATGACATCAAAAGTAGTATTTGTCATTAGTTTATCCATACACGGGTAACAAGTTCTCCTCCAAATCCGGATGAATGTAGGGCTGTCAGTACTGGTATGGTATCGCGAGAGATAAAATGTATAGCTTCTATAAGGGGTGTGCATATCTACATATTAAATCACCCATCTAAACTTAAACATATTTTAAGTTAAACCTACAATGGGGCACGATAGACATTTTAAAACAATTTGTGATACATGAAACTAAATTAACTTTTTATATATCTAGTATAAAACCCTGGTTTTTGACGGCATACTTATGATTCAGGAATGGCGGACAACGTGAGTAGTTTAACAATGAAATCGGATGAGAGAATGAAGAGGTGTAATAAGTTTTATATTAATTGACAGCCCTATAGTATAGCTAGAAAACAAGGTACGATTTCCGATAACGCTTATAATATGCAGGTCTTGTAGGTGATTGCAACTCATTAAACAAATTAGTGCTGTATTGAAAAAAATTACTATACGATGCTAGATGCCTTTACCATTCTGCGATTTCAAGTATTCCTATTATCGTTTCTTTTTCATACACAATCTTATAGGGTGTCTAACTCCCTCGACTTATATATGAAACACGTTATCTGTAATTATCGCGAAAGTGAATCTTAGCTGTTCGTATTTTGTATACGACTGTTTGGTTCCTATAATAATTATAATTATTTTGTGGTTTGGCTATTCTCGTCTGAAGCCGAATGTTGCACACAGACCACTAGTGAGCACTAAATGCTTCAACTAAGTTTGTTAAAAAATTCTTACTTTTCTGTTGTTATTATTATTGTGTGATGTTTCTCGCAGCACCTTCCAATGTAATTACAGGTCAACATAAAAAATGGAGACATAAAAAGCCTCGTAAAGATCCTTATAAACTTAAATGTGTTCTTACCGGAGAGATTAGTAATAAACATTGTTGTACTCACGCGCGGTTAAATTAATACTACAGTTTAAATTACTGCTAATAGTTCAACGGAGATTTTTCAACGCTGTTATATAATTGAAATACAGATTAATTTTTAACATCGGGATTTTAGCAAATACATCGTTACCGATTTGTACTTATAATAACTTACAAATCAACACAGATAAAGCACGACTTTGATTGTTCATAAATTATAGAATTCGTTTATTTTTTTTTCTACCGAGATTATTAAAATAGTTTCTATGTTAGGCTCCTTCAAACTGTGGTAAATACGAATCGTACCTCCGCAGCACGTGACAGGACTATTAGTGTCGTCATCGACTAGTTAACAGATAAAATCTACAATGTTCGTGTAGAGGGGTAATAAAAATAAATGGGCAATGGGAAATATAGGGAACGTTAAGTGGTTGTTAACAGCGAGTTTGCTCTAATGACGCGCATATGACATGCGCGTTTCATATTGTACGACTCTTTTTAACTAAAATGTAGACGAATATGTCACTTGTCAATTTATATATTCTTGAAAATCACATGAGTGTTATTGCTGTGTTTTAAGTTAAGTAGTTAATTACATTTTTTTGGCCTAGTGGCCTACCCCCGGGTGAGGTTTTCCACGGGCTAATTAAGTTTAATTACAATTTAAGTTACCGACTGTTCGTCCTAATTTAGAAGACAGAAATGCTTATGTAAAAATAATCTTGGAGTGATATTCTGCGAGAACGTAACTGAATGAACACGATTTTAAAATTAATATTAAATCTTCCATGTTACAGCTTGTCATAGAAATTACATTCTTCACAATAACATTTGGACATTTCGATGTGCACGTAAAATGCATGCAACTGCATACATAGCAGCATAAGTTAGAAGCCAACGGATTAAAGAAACAGATTTATTTTCTTTTTTTATTACGACTTACCAACTAAATGTACAATTAATTATAATATAAATTTAACTTAAACGTAATACGTATTTGTACATCTAACTCAAAGGTGGGCACTGGGTTGAATGAAATGTAAATAAAATATCGTTCACCTTTCGTAATGCGGAATGCCTCCTCAGAATTTGGATTAGTAAAAATAAATGAATGAATTAAATGAATTGTTGATCGAATGCATCACGAGAAAAAGTTGTTTTTTCCTTTTTATCAATTTCTGACGTAAATTTAATTCTCAATTTTATTTTAATATAATAACTTTAACTGCGATCTGTATATATAAATAGATGTTTTATAATAATAAACTTACATTGTCCTCTAAAAAAAATCTAAAATTTAATTTAGATTTTGTATTATTTATAACTTATTTTTATTTTTAATTATTTATAACTCATGTTTTTCTGAAAGCTTTGAAGCAATAGTCCAAATGCAATTAATTATAATAAATTAATAACACAAATAGTTATTAGAAATTATTTCGGATTACGGAATATTAGTTAAATGATAATAATGATATAATTTAAATGCTGTAAAATTTAATTCTCGAGACAGATTAAGTTTTTATTGCGAAATATACAAAATATTACAACGCAGTCTGATCGCACCACAATTCGTACGATTAAAGGCAAATGAAATAAGATTAACGAAGCTGTAACAAGGGACATATTATGTGTTAAAGTAACGCAATTTTAACAAGGGATCAACAAGCGAGGCACCAGGCAATTATAGGATTCCTCGTCCTTATCCGAACAAAAACGTGTATCGTCTGAACGCTAATTATTCACCATTTTAATTCATTCAAGCTGTTTTCAGTATTGGCATTTTAACAATTTCCTTGCCCGTGTATATTGTTGAGATTTAATTATTTTGTCTTTGTATGGATCGCAAAAAAAGTGTGATTGATAGTGCCATCTCGAAGATAGGGCTGCCATTTCACCGAGATTTAAATTTAATTCTTATTTGCTTACTGCACTCTCTAAGATAGTGAATATTCTTTTGTAAAACACGTCGGGCTGGTTACGCATAGTCATTTTCGTATCACGAGTACGTTCTCTTTCAGGATTAAAGACTCTTTTCCTGAAGGATCCTAGATCGAAAATCCATATTTAGTATATATAATTAATATAAACAGGGGTTACTTTGCGGAAATCCATAGTACAAAACCCCAATAGATCAATATACAAGCAAAAATCTACGAAAAGCCCACAACCACTTGACGCACGTTTCGCTCCGACATCGGAGCATCATCAGGGGGATCGTTCGATGAAACTCATCGGTGGATTTTTGGCAGAGTATTGCTTGTATATTGATCTATTGGGGTTTAATTTAGTACCTTTTTAAGCGGCTGGTTCCTAATGGCAGTGATGAGCGGACGTCGCCCTAAGGTGTCGTATTCTTCTGCTACATAGAACGCAGATCGACTCTACAATTTTCATCTCTATATAAATTGAATTCAGCCAAGTGACAATTTGTGAAATAGAATCATGGCTATCAACCCTGTGTGTTAAGTTTTTGCGGTGCAATGTTGGTTTGCATAATGATCGTTGAATGAAATCCTGTAGACTTAATTACTTTATTTACATAAAATGACACTCAGCTTTTTCCTTGGGAAAAATACTTATTTGTACATATTTTTTTTCAGATACGCGAGCCCTGTGCTAATAAGTAAGTTTAATTTGTTGCCCTTTTTTGTTTTAAATAACTAAAAATGTCTTTCTCTTTTACTTATTTAAATATTATTTAATTCTTTACACACTTAATGCACTTAAATTTTAATAGTATCTTTTCGTCCCTAATATTCGTACGAACACATTTTAAATTAAATATGATACATATACATTTTTTTCTCTATATATATATCTATATATTTCTATATATATATATATATTAATGATATATATATATAAAAAAAAAGAGTGTTAAGTATATGTTACACACACACAACATATACTGAAACTGAGGGTTTAATGTTTTTGCGGAAATTTAATTAACTTTTGTAACTCAACAAAATGTATAAATAATAAATTAAACTTTATAATCCGAGTGGGCATTCAATCGGATATATTTCCCGTTGCTCTTCTAATTTACGACATGGTCGAGCGTGGAAGTGATCTACACCGGCGTCAGCAATTACTTGAGTGGCGTAGGAAAGGAGTTGAGAGAGGCAAGATGCCAACTCTTGGTTCTTTAATATTAAAAAATCATTTACGAGTTAGATTTAATTTAATATCAAGAGATATGCAAGCAATTAACCTCAACGTATAATAATAGCACCATATCAACCGAACTTAAAGGAACGAGAAAATATTTAATTTGTGATTAATGTCATATAATTTATCTATCTAGAATCTATTTAAGATTTGAAAGTCGAGTTTTAAATTCAGAATACATCGCAGTATTTATGTATAACGCCAGACTTTCTCGCTTGATTTCATTTTCAAGTATTCCATTGTATCCGACAAACTTACTCCATATCCATGCTCTTTTTTTGCCAACGAAGTTCACAGAATGCGTTGTTCTCATTATCAATTCTATATTCATTTAAACTTTTATGCCCAAGTTCTGGCAAGTCAAAGACAACAATATATTTTTTTATTAGGGCAAGGGCCGGAAGTCCTCTTCCATGAAGGGATACCCATATTTGGAATTAAATTAAAGATCAGCGGATATATGTTCTACAGGATACATGTATAGATATCTGGCACACGGTCCGCTAGTAAGTTATTTGTAACCTTTTATGTATTAACACTTAAATATATATTTTTATAAATACATTTAAACCACTGTACCGGGCATCCACCACGGCACCTATTTAACCGAGATCCTGGATATATTTTTTCCCTAAACATTTCTAGCACTACTTTTTTCAAACGTTACTATTATTCTCGTATATGGCATATGTCTGACGAACACGTTGACAGATATTTTATAAGTAAAATTAAAGCTTTAGTGGAGCACACCTGGCGTTAAGAAAGCGTTGATAATTTAAAGGAAACCAACCTGTGTGATGTTAAGCCAAACGGGAAACGTATTAAGGACTCCGAGCGGATTTGTTTGACAATAAATCGTGTTTGGACTTAGCTGTTGCCGCTTGATTGATTTGAGAGGGTAGTGATTTAATAACGTTGTTTCCCGGTACATTTATTTACTTATATGCTAAATATTAAGCAATAAGAATTACTTCTTTAAGTTAGAAATATTTAATAAATCCTAAATGATTTTTTTTATTTCGATATGTTAAATATATGGTATGGTTGGCCGGCACTGGTTAGGCCTCTGGCATCGCGAGTGTAAAAAAAAATTATATGCATCAATCAAACGGCACTGTTTCAAACTAAACGTAAATAAAAATTAACAGAAAATTTTTCAAAATCTCAGATTTTTGTGAGAATAAGCTTATTTGTTCTTTTTACATTTTAATACTGTTTAAATCATGGTATGACTTTCACTTTTCATTGACATAAAAAATTAATTGTGAGTATTTATTAATTGACACATTCACCCTGTAATATTTGCATGCTTATATATCCAAATGAGCTAGCTTTTCTGTATATGTATTAGAACCCACATAAAATTGAATATTTTCACAATTTGACACAATTAAATGTATGTTAAATGGAGAAAAATATTTTATTAACGGATTTAAGTTATGTATTTTTGCAAAATTTAAATATATTTACGTTATTTTAATTAATGGAGGACACCGTGAGCCAGTTCTGTAAAAATCCTTCCGGTTTTAGTCGATACCAACTCCGGGGCAATAAATGCGGATAACACACAATCTCTCTGCAGCTGTGAATCTTATTTTTTTAATTAACACAATGACAATTAACACCTTTTGTCTTCAGTCTACCGCGACCACGCACACTGTAAAGCACGCGAAACTTCGGAAAAAATTAAAATAATGTAAATATTTTTAAATTTTGCAAAAAATCATAACTTAAATCCGTTAATAAAGTGTTTTTCTTTAAATGAGTAACAGTTATGTTAATAAAAGACAATATTGTGTATGTTAAATAGTTTCTATATTGTTCGTATAGTAAAGCACAACACCGCGTCAGCTTTTGTTTAAATAAATTCCTTAGCAGAATAATCTGTAAATCCAAGTGAAAGGTCACGCCCACGCCACTAATCTGCTGAACGTGTTCTGTATAATATTCTTGCTTCCCTATAGATTCCAATCAAGGCTTATTCCGAGCTTTTGTCTTTACACGTTACAGGAATCAAAATTCAATTCCAATGTGAATAACATAACATTCTATTGTATTGCTCCTATTTGCATATTCAGTTGTTAGTTATTTTGTATATAGTGGATAGCATATGATTCGTTGTCTGACATTTCGTCAGAGTCTCTTGATAGATAGTCTTTTTTGGATCATATCTGCGAACGAACAGAACGAGTGAATGGGCTCTCGAATTAATGATCATCGGCTGGTATCAGCAGGAGTCTGAAGGTACTCAGGAAATATTCTCATCCAAAGATTTAAGGGACCTCATTCGCTTTCTATATCAGACGAAAGTGAGGTTATGTAGGGCACTTTTCGATGTCTAAAAGAAAGGTGGAAAGTTGTAGGAGGTGTATTTACAGCATAATTTATAATATTGAGTGTTGAAAAGGTGAAAAGGAATGTGTTACCACGACTATCATGTACGTTTCTTTATCGCATTCAATTTCCCTTTAATAAAAAATGATTAAGATCATCTGCCTTTACACATGGGAGTTTTATCGTTTATCTGACGATTAAAAGTTAAATTTAATGAAAGTAGGCGTGAAGTGTGAAATTTAAGCCGATATGGACACGTATATTCATAATTGGATTACGAAATTATTAATTTATTGTTTCAAAGTTCTGCGTAAATTTTAACGGCGAAAGATAATTTCTTTGTCTTGCATTTTTATTAATATCTAGCTGGTTTATAAGTTTATATTTCTTAGATATATAAGTAATTCTATTTTATATTATCTTATAAATTTTTTATTACTAACTTAGATTTCTTACCTATATAAATTAACATACAGATATATAAGACCAAATACTTTTTAAGTGAACAATTGTTCCTTTTTAGCTTATGTTGAAAAGCTTTAACTTCTGTCAGACAGAGAGAAGATCGTGACGTGGATGACACAAATCTTCATTACATATGTCATTAATTCTGAATATTTGTGTGTATTTTTTTTAATAATTATGTTCTCAAACATTGCATATGTTAAAGAAACAACTTATAAATAAATTACAGTAAGACTAAACTATATACAAGTAGCTTCAAATGGAGCCAAACTTGGAATATAAACGACGAAGTCATCCGCGAACACAAATAATTTGAATTGAGAGACCTCCTTTTTAAGTCGATGTAAAACGTCGAAGCCTGTTTTTAACACCGCGGGAATCGTTTACGCCTATCTAGGCCCAGCATAAATCTTACTATTAATGCATCATAAACATTTATACGATGCAAAATATTCCATAACTCTTTATTGGCGCCGCCGATTACGACTGTCGTTCTGAAGAGGCTTTAATCACTTGTTAAGATTTATTCGTGGTCTTAATATGCGCCAATGGCGTCAACGATGATTTGAATTATATTGCGTTCTTTTGTCAGACTTGCATGCTTCTAATAATATTTGTTAAATTACTTTTCCTGTAACGAGAGATTTCTTGTGGACAAAAAGCCGCCTATTGCCTTAAGTATGTTTGTAATAGGTATAAATAAATTAAACTAAACTATTTGATTTAAAATGATATTAATTTTTCATGTCTAAATTTAATTCTAATAACCTCCTTTTTATGTTATTTAGTATTTCCTCCAACCTGGGTTGTCTGGAAGAAATAGCTATCGTGGCTATAAGACCTCCCTCTGTACACAGACATTAATTATAAGTTCATAATTTAGTTAATTATTATAAGTATATGTTTATTTATGTTTTTAAGTTTACTATAAGTTTTTTTTCTGTTTTATGTGTGCAATAAAGTATTTTTATTATTATTATTATAAAACTCAATTAAAAAGTTGTTAGGTTTATATATACATATACATATATAAACATGTTTATTATATATTACATATAAACCTACATATATTTTATATATATTTGTAAATTATGTCCTTTTTTCAACTATTTTCATTCATGATCATGAGTAAAAAGCTCGTTGATACTGACATCAGTATTAAAAACAAACTTATATTTTAATTAGCCTATAGTTTATCTATGAATAAGTGTGCAATAAGAACTCAGTAGTCATAGAAAACCAGCTTCCTTATGACCTTATGAATTTATACGATTATTCACTCGGCCCACGCGCCAATATGTGAAACGCGATACCCGATTCGGACATTATCGTAAATTTTAACAGGTACCATTAAATATTAGCAATACTATACATAAACAATTGCAGTGTTCTTATTGTTTTCAAACTGTTATAAAAATACAATACCTATATTACTTTCGATATTGTATATAACATATTAGGTGTTTAAATTATTACATTTATGTAAATAAACAACGTTTTATTGCAAAATCATTGTACTCTATACAAAAAGCATTAATTATTCATAATTATTCCCGCCTCGCGTCTCTCTAGAAGCCACCACAGAGTATAAACTTTGTCAGAATACTACAGAGTGATATACACTTTCTCTCTTAATGCATGTTATGGCTCTGACTCTAAACAGTTAAGTTTTCTAAAAGTAAAATATCATTTTTTTTTATAAAACAGGGGGCAAACGAGCAGGAGGCTCACCTGATGCTAAGTGACACCGCCGCCCATGGACACTCGCGAAGCCAGAGGGCTCACCAGTGCGTTGCCGGCCTCTAAGATGTTTATACGCTCTTTTTTTGAAGGTCCCTAAGTCGTAATTGTTCGTAAATACTCTATACGAATGCTGTTATTAATTTTACCTTTAATATAATAAACATACGCATTGTTTACATCTCTTGAAATTTTGAGGTCGATAAAAAGAATTACATTACTACACAATTATTTATTTCTTTCTTACCTTGCTTGTCAATTATTTATTGAAGGATCGCTGCATTGTTCTCATTAAACACCTACTATCTAGCTAAACTGCTGCAGGGTAGTTATAAAACGCAGGTGTCTCGCATCACAATAATAACAAGGATTTAAATTGATCTCATTCATCAGATTATAATGATGTTATTCGTATCCCTAAGGCCAGTATCGGCCTAATTAGTTATAAAGCTTTTAGGAATTGTATAAGTACAAGGTAAAAGATGAAGATAATATTTGGGTAACGCTCTCATGAACTGTAATAATTGAGTTTTTGTTTACTGTTTTATAGATATATAAAATAATAAAAGATGAGAAAATATATCTATACTAATATATAAAATTGGAGTGTCTGTTTTTAATATTGAAATAACCGTTTTTTACTACATGCATATGAGTATATATAAGATACATACACCAAAATTACATTTTTTTAAATTTTTGTCTGTCTGTCTGTTCGTTCCGGCTAATCTCTGGAATGGCTGGACCGATTTTGACGGGACTTTTTTTATGGGAAAAGATATTAGTACTTTTATTAGGGTTGTATTTTCCCGTTCTCACTCTATATAAAATTCTATCTCTAAAATCTGTCTATCTATAGTAGTATATATAAAATGTACATAAATGATTTTGTTATAATGAAATAACTGTTTTTACTGCCTACATCTATATATATATAAAGAATGAAACCCGTTTCGCGTTCACGGCATCATGTGTGAATGGCTGAACCGTTTTCGATAATTCTTTTTTTTTAATGTTTGTGGTAGTCCAAGGATGGTTCTTACGGAAAAAAATATTAAGAAAATCTTTCAGGAATATTGCAAAATATACATTTAATATTGCATATTTTTAAAAAACGCGCGTAACGAATGTCAACGTCATGAGAGAGAGTGAGAGAGTCGTGGCTTATTTCTATCTCTTTCACTCTTATAATACGAAATAAGATAGTGCATCAAAGCTACACAAAAGCGGTAAAAAGTTCGCCGGGTCAAAGCTAGTGCTAATGTAGTAAGAAGTTTAACAGGTAAGGCTAGTGTACATATATAAAAGATCTTAATTGATGGAATGAATGGAAGAATGCTATTATACATATAAAATTATCTGTAACATGATCTTAATGAATAATAAAATAGAATTACAAACATTATAATGATAATTTAATTATAAACGGTATATCAATTAATGAATGTTACATGACACAAGTTTTATAAGGCCGTACGTAACAACATGGTAATTGGATTTAGAATAAATAATAAACAATAGTATAGCATTAGAATATATTCGTTCGAATGAATTACATAAAAATTACATAAAATTCCGGATATAGCGTTATTTATGTAAGCATCAACTACAAATTATGTTGTTTACAATTTTTCTACGTTAGCTATTATGCATAGACACAAATTGAATAAATTAATTATATTTAACTTTTTATATGTTTTGCAAAGGAAACAATAGATAAGCCATTCATGGTAAAAAATTGTTATTTCCTCCTTCTATAATATCGACAGTATTATTTTTGTAATCTATTTCAGTTAGAATTACCCTTTTATCTTTACCGCTTAAGTATTTGAATATGAACGTTTGCTATAAAAGACTAAATTATTTTCTTATAGCGAGCTATCTTTATCAGCCTAGCGAAACTTTCAATTATAATTCGGGTGTATGAAACGCCCGTAAATTTTAATGGTGGTATTTATATGTCAGTTGTCACTACTCAATCTCTTTAGATCAATGAAAATCAGTTGGTTTGTCTAAGCTACTGCATGAAAAAATATTATTCACATAATTGAGTTGATATTAGTTAATTTCATAGTTATAGATAGAAGCTAAAAAATTGTAAAGGCTTTAACGAGAAGAAAAAAGAGATACATGCTGATTATACGAAAAATCTGCAAAGTATTGAGAAATGCACAAATATTTTAAGTATTTGTCATTGAAGTTGGATCTCCTTTTTAAAAATATCACTAGTGTTAATAAATGCGGTTTTTGATTATTTTATTCTCAAATTTATAACCTATATTAAATATTATACAAATTAAACGATTTATAAGGACTCTGATCGAATCAATATCAAGTTATTAATTTTATTATATTTTTGCTCGTAAAAATGTGATTATATACTTTGTCTTTAATACGACTTTTTGGAGGTACGACGTCTTTGGTTTTAAACATATACTATTGAGAGGTAAGATAACCATTCAGCATAGACTCTAAATAAAGACAAGAGCTGCTTATCCAGCCAAAGCACCTTTATATCCATTACGTAAACCACTTGCAGGTTGATGAGTATTACCGCGTACTAAATTATTCACGAAAGTGTAGATTGAATCTCGCCGGGAGATTCCTTTCACGTCATCCTGACAGTCTAATAGACGCTCTAGCCACTGACAGGATCCGCAACTAACCGTTTAGGATTGCTTACAAAGACAACAAAGATTAATTTATGCTCAAGTTATTTTACAACTTTTTCGCTTTAGCCTTTACTAAACATCACTTGTGAGTTTTATAGCCTTATCTTAAGGTTTTTGGGAGCTGGATAAATATAGTATGGATATCATGAACCTATTGAAGACACCTATACAGATGCACATGCGCTTACGCAGGTAAGTCAGTGGTTAATAGAATAAAAAATAACAGTTGAGTTAAAAATGTTTTTAGAAATAGTGTCACGACCCGCTTAGACGATCGTTAATGGACGCTTAGGAAATTATAACGTTTATGCGGAACCATAAACATGTTTGTTATTTTCTTGTCTGCGTCGGTATGTAAATGATTTGACTGCATACTATGATTTGCTGTAACAACTAATTGTATATGAAAGAATGTTGGTAAGTCTGTAGCGGTTTAACACTTTACTATACTCTGTAGAACAGAGACGATTTAGGCGGGAAATTTATAGAAGTTTTCATAATTCGTTTGGATGTTTGGCAATTCTGTAGAATAATATATCTTTATATGATATTTTTATTCAATTGTGTTAATACTGTGAAATCAATATTTAATACTTGACACGATTGTCAGTTGTTCTAATGGAAATGGGAAGTTAATATAATTAGTACGAAATGTATGATTCAGTAATTATTTAGATTTTTGTACATTTTGAGTTCTAAATGAAATTAGACATTAATTGGTTGGTAAATAATTGAGGTAGTAAATACATACCCACTAATTGGTGATAGTTTTCACCCAGCCTTATTCTGTACACAGAATACTGGAGTTACATCAAAGTTCATATTAGAAATTCTAGGCGCCTGGTTCTTAATGGTTAACGTGAAATGAGGCCCAAAGTTCCAAAATACCAATGATTTGAGACCCTTTAAATATAATATTTAAATTTATATTTATGTCAATATTAGATTAGTTTAATAATTGTTTGGCTCCATTTAGTAAAAACTGTTGTTTGGTGCGATTGCCACCTGTCATAGTGCCAATTCTGAATAACTATTAACGTATAAAAAAGACCGTTAGAGTATAAGCGACCTCTTCCAGGTAACAATGAGGAAAAGCGAAGTGCAAGAGTGCGAAACTACAAATGTCATACAAAAAATTAAAAAGATACGAAATTAAATTTGTGTTTCAGATAAATATCCATTAAATTACACTAAATATTTTTTTATTAACAATTTTATTTATTTTATGTTTTATCTTAAACGTTACATATGTTTGACTGGACTGAAGACTGAACATTAAATTAAATTACAGTAAGACTAAAATGTTCATATGCAAAAATTATATGAGAACTTATTAGTTAGGCTGTTGGGCCAAATGTAGCCGCATAACCCACGACAGAGAAGCCCAACACCGAGAGCCCACCGCAACAGCGGTTATACAAACTTATAAGAAAATAAAAAGTAGTATGGCATTTGTTAACAAAAACCGTCAAAAGACAACACTGCAAAACTACCCGGCGGTATATAGAGTCTCCGAAAATGTCCACCGAGTCATTTCTATTAACAGTTTTATTGTAAATGCGACATTTATCTGTTAAAACCATAAAAACAAAACGTGGAAAAAGGATACCTCACTCAAAGTCATGTGCTACAGTGTATTGATATTCTATAAAGGAACTCTGTAGTCTGGTTCACTATCCTATAAAGATAACAAAGTCAATTAAATCTCCATGTACCAAAGTTTTACACAACATACTAGTTTCATCATTATTATAGAACATTGAAAAGACAAAACCTATAATCTCTAATGATGGAGCTATCCTAATGATTGTATCAGCGTGCTCGATAAAGGAAATTCTTATCAATCTCTTGTGTTTATTTGGGAAAGTTAAATTATAACATTTATAATTTCATTTACATTACACCATGTCAAGTGCTGTTACATCGTTTTTTGTGGTAACGGAGTCAGAGAAACTCAGAATCTGTCTAATTAGACATATTAAAAAAGAACTTGAGGTCATCGGCATAGAGAAGATCTGCTGTTCCTGTAAAATCAATCGGGGACGTCATTTATAAAGATGTTAAAAAGCAGAGGCCCCAAATGTGACCCTTATGGGACCGTCATAGCCTTATTGATCCTAAGAACTTACGGCAATCATGGTAATCAAGTTATAATGCTAAATTCAGAAGGTTAACTGACATTCTACCAATTTTTCGTTGTCTACGCTGAATTCATCCTCATACATAGCGTAACTACTTCACACAAAGAAACTGCAAGAGCTCGACAATGGAAATATCTTCTAATTTGCCTTTAAAAATGTTTCAAATGATAAGTCCTTCAGTATACAAAATTTATAACAATATAAACCCCATAAATAAATAGATATGCCCCCGTAATGCATTTGCGATGTTTGTAACACGAATCTATTAGCCAGCGCGTGACTTCAACTGAAAGCTTAACGTAATTAGTTTAAGTGAATGCTTAGCTATTTGCTAATAGTGCTATTTTTTAATACGTTTTATAGTTTGCATTCGCGAGTGCATTTTCAAGTTGTATTAAAGGAAAAAGGGCTTGATAGTTGTTTAGGGTTGTAGTGTAAGGAATTGTTTTTGTACACTATCTTTTATATTATCAGTCTACTTTTAGTTTCTATTTTCATTTTCGACTGTTTAAATGTCATATGTCATACTGTTGACATATCGAAATTTTAAATGAGACTGCATAATATCATGCTAAATTATTTGAATTTAGAAAAGATTAATTGAATTTGGCGCCATTCAGCCAAAAGAGTTCAAAATGTTGACTATTTGATTTTCTAAATTCAAAATATCAAGAGGAATGACAATGACGTGTAATGGAATATTTGTCTCAATTTCAGATGTTTCCATATTTATTTATTAAAAATATATACAAATATCATCAATATTTATCAGTTGAGTTAGCACCCATAACACAAGCCATAAATAGTATATCGTGGTGCGAAGCGACCATGTGTACAATATATCCCGATATTTTTGCGTGTCACATAGAATAAAGTTCTAAATGTAATACCACCCAGTTGGTAAATAACATAGTTACAGCGGATGCATCTGGAATGCGTTCAAATAATTGCCAGTTATCCACAAATAAATCTCCTATCACATACTTTAATCGTCAGCTTGTTAACTCGTCAAGCCGTCTACTATTTATTTCTTCATCCTCACAGACACGCGTCTATGATCACTATTATTGGAGGTGCTAGTTTCTCCTATAAGTAATAGTTTTTTATATGCACAAATTCGATTGGTGATTTTAAAATTTACATTTATCTTTGTAATGAAGTATATATCATACGTTTGGACACTATTCATAAGTATTATAATAAGTTTTAGAGCCCAAAAACAGATACAGAATGATAAATAGAGAAATATTATTACATTTAAGTCTCCTGCATAACTTTATCTTCTGTTTGGACCTCCTATGAGTCAAATTAAGAATAATCTTTTACAATCTTAACGCGAAGTATTTTAAATCAGTCAATTCCTTGAATTAATTACAATGTTCATTTTCTAGAATTAGTATAGTATAGATTGAATTAGATTTACTTCGACTGGCCTGTTAAACGTCTATCGATCGGGTTGTAACGTCTGCCAATGTAATAATGTTTTATTTATATAGGCCTAATTACTTGTTCGTAAGCCGTGAGTCAGGAGCTCGATATAAATTAAATAGTAAATCAAAGGGACATTCCGACGGACAGTAGAACACTGATTAGTCATTGCGTCTTGATCAGAGCAGGGACGAATTCGTATCATATACTTGCATTGAATTAAACTAATTTTCAGTTAATTTCAAGCTTTACCTATAATATTTAGGGAACTCCATTAGTGAGACTAGCTTTCATTTTTTTGTCTGTCTATCCGTCAGTTCTTATATAATAAAAGAAATGTTTTATCCGATACAGGAAACGTGCACTTGCCTGGAATTTTTAAAGGAAATAGTAGTAAACGGTATCATCTGATTTTAAGTGATACCGTCGCTCATGGGCACTCGCAATGCCGATCTTGGACACGGAAGTGTCCAATTGTTAATGAGTACTTACTCTTGAAATTAATAAGAAGTAATTTTGGAACCGAGTATTTTGTTACTACTTACGAGTACATATATAAAATTTTATATTTTAAATCCTTCCCATTGTAATAATAATATTTAGTTCTTATATATTCATAAGTTTAACTGGAGTCCGGATTTTTAATTAGCGCTATTCCCGGAATCAAGTTGTATTATAATCCTTAGAAGGTTCAATAATCAGCATATTTTTCATGTCCATTACCCAATTATTAAGAAAAACTAGCTGACCCGACATACGTTGCTTTGCCATAAATGTGATGTGAGCAATCATTTTTTTAGTTCAATAAAAATATTAATTAAAAAAAAGAGGGTTTGATCGTAGAGGGATAACAATTTAGGGTTGTAAAAGAAGCAATAATAAATTTTATTAAAAATAAATTAGGGGTGGACCACCCTTAACATTGATGGATGAAAAATAGATGTTAGCCGATTCTCAGACCTACTGACACATATAAAATTTCATAAAAATCAGTCGAGCCGGTTCGAGGAGTTCGATTGCTCTGTGACACGAGAATTTTATAAGATATTTGATTGAGTCGTCAGTACTTTACAGTTGCAGAAAGCAACCAAACATCGGAACGAATTATGTAGATTATTATTATTATAAATAATAATATAAAAATTTCAAATCAATACGACTCTGTACTGATTTATCAGGCCAAATTGTTTGATTGAAGTGTTTATCGGCATTGTCTAGACTACATTACTTCCCAAATATCGAACGAACGTGACTCATGACAAACAATTAGCAATTGTACATATTACTAATACATTTTATTTGTTAAACTATACAAATATGAGAAAAATACACGATATGTTGAAAGAATTGTGAATTCCCATATCAATGATGTCCTGACACGCTACGCTGTATCGCGACAAGTAAAACTTGTAAGTAAATATCGAATAAATGTATGGGAACATTTATTTAAACTGGAATTAATAAAAATTCCCTTCATCAACCTAATAATGATAAATTAAGAGGTGTTGGCTTAATTTAAGTGGAGATATTTGTTACAAATAATTGCGTCGGCGGCTCCGCATTTCCGCTTATACAGAATTTACATACTTGTTACAGAGAAAAGCGAATATTTAGAGATCCTATTTTATTATAATGGCAAAATACTATAAAAGATGTAACATAAAATGTTGCCTGCTAATTTGTGTACCTGATAGTAATCATATCTTTCTATTTCCTATTATTGCTATTTAAATATTAAATTCAATAAACTAAGAGAGTTCGTTATAAAAAGTAGAGAAAAAAAATGAAATATAATTAATATTTCATTCAGTTTGTAACAATGACGAATGGTAGTTGTTATAAAATCAAAAGAAATAAAATAAAAAGTATAATATTAATATGCAATTTTATTTCATAAATATACTATAGGGATGAAATCGATTACATTTAAATATGAAAATAAATAAAAAGAAACCTTCCTTTTTAATTTGAAAGAAAATTTGAATTGATAAAAATCATAAATATAATGATACATTTATACTTATTTTATATATAGAAAAAAGCGGCCCTATTGCACACACATGTCATCCCAGCAAAGATACACAGATAAAGAGATAGAAGAATACTTTTATTAATAAAATACAATTTAAAATGTGGACAAGAAATAGGTAATATTATTTATTAATTTATTACAGCTAAGGCTAAAAAACAAATAATATCCACAACCACATGAAGCTTTTTTCAATTTATAATTGAAAATAGGTTACAACTTCCTATAACAATCCGGACGTGTATTGTAATTGAAAACTTCGTTAAGATTTAATGAAATATTTCGTTACCGTCCATTGTTGGTAAAGCAATAAATCCCGCTAATCTAATTATAAACAAAGCCACGTATCTCTAACAAGATGCATCACTTAAAGCCTCTGTTCTACAAACCAGTAGAGATACGTCCCTTGCATTGAATTTTAGATAATTCATACGATGAGTTACAGCTATGAAGTATTAACGTCCATTTCACATCCAATATGGTTATAGATATTTATATCTCAAAAAAGATTTCAAAAATCACTTAAATTAGATATAACACCGCATCAAAATCCGTTGCGTAGTTTCAAAGATTTAAGCATACAAAGGGACAGAAAAAGCGACTTTGTTTATACTATGTAGTGATACATCTTATTAACCGAGTTTCAATAAATGTAATTTATCACAAACGGCTCTGTTTTTGTTAAAATTATATAGTTATAGATATTCATTTCTCAAAAAAGATTACAAAAATCACTTAAATTAGACATAAGTTTTATTCTCAGATTTCGTTCTGCAGTTGCAGAAGGTGCTCGTATGCATTCGCCAAATACCCTCAATATTTAGATTGTACATGCAATATGTATTAAGAAGTTTTTTAAAGGCATTTGGCGAATGCACGCTTCTCATACTGCTTTAGCTATTAAAAAATGGTGCTCCCTCGAATGCGATCACTTTTTTCCATAATTGGTTCTGGATTTGGGCAAGACCAATGACTGGCCCATCGGAGTGTTGCGCTTCCCTTGTTAAAGGAAATTATCGAATGTAATATTTTTTTTAAATACTTTGTATATAAAAATGCACGTAGAGAATATATATTAATCAAAATTCCAATAGACCAGTATGAAAGCAGTACTCCGCGAAAAACCCACAACCACTCACTGAAAGTCCATAGGACTTCCGCAAAGTAACGCCTGAGTCAATTAATTATATATATTAATGTTTATTAATTTCGTCTTTTTATAAATTTCTTATAGAAGGGGTAAAGTATGGATATATGAAAATAATTTTGATCAATTTATTTTGTAATCGCTGTATGTTTTGTTTTCGGGGCAGTGGCCCAAATTTCGATTAGATAATTTAAGTGTGGTTTAACCCAATATATTTAAAAACTTAAATCATCATTCTGTTTTAACTCTATCCCCTCTCATATCAAATTGCGTTTACTCAGTGAGGAAACGAAACAGTGCTGTGATGGGTTTTTCATTTTAGGATTAATATGAATAAAATGGAAATATTTTATCTCATTTTAGTTGTGGCTGCGATGAATAAATACCAATTTTACCGTCGCGATTAGATTTTTTACAGTTAATTTCACACATTCAACTTGCATCGGGTTTTCGCTTTTAATCATATAGTATTAGAATCAACGATTATTGATTTTGTTCAATGCGTTAGTAGACATTAATTTCAAACACTTTACTACCATAAGCTGAATACAACTTACTACTTGCATTCATGTTATAACTTAATTGCAGACTAGCAGAGCTTAATTATAGACTCACACTGGATTAATAACTTCATCGTCTGACTTGAAAATCGTAAAATAATATATACGATAAATATAGTCTAAACTATTACATAAAACAAAGTAATTATACAGGAATCGTGGACAATTGGATAAAAAAATTGTCTGCTCCTTTGTGTACCTGATAGAAATCATATCACGCCTATTTTCTTTTATTCCTATTTAAATATTAAATTCTACGAACTAAGGTGATGAATGATGTATTATACAAATATAATTAATATTTCATTCAGTTTGAAACTGCTAATAGCGACCAGTGGTAGTTGCCGTTAGATCTACAGAAATAAGTAATAAAATAAAATATATAATATAAATATGCAATTTTATTTGATAAACATAATATAGGTATGAAATCGAATGTAAGTCACAAAAGAAAAAAACTAACCGCAATTATATTTATATAAATGTATCTGGCGCTGACGCCTTGCAAGCCGAATCGTTGATTTAGGGGATTTACACGTAAAACTAATTAATTGATAGAGAAACTTAATCGTACGACCGGTATCTCAGTATGAACTCGGCCATATGGGCATGCAATCATAAATTTGGCTCTCTTCGTGACAAATCCCCATTTCGCTTAACGAGCTCCAGTTGTGAGATCTATTCCTGTATCTTTTATCTTGTGCATAATATGCTTCCTTTCAATGCTTTTTAGAAACACGTTCGTTAAACAGTAACACCTAATTGAATAAAAACGTATACTATTATTTTATTAATTATCGTTCCCTATATTCATAGACATACTGACTTAATAATTAATATCAGTTACTATTATCGTTCAATGATCGCTCTATATTTTGGTAAAGTGTATTCTACAGTCGTCAATATTCGAATACTTTATAATCTGCAACAAAAAATACGGTTTTATTATCACTTGTAATTCTTCTGTGCTATTCATTTAAACTGAAAATGACGCAAAGTAATTCAAATTGAATTCTGAACGTGTCGAGAGAGTAGACTCGTAGAGTCCTTTTTGTTAACCTTCAAGCACGAAGGAGGTTAGGTTTAATGATTGTTTAAAATTTGTATTAAATAATAGCTTAGATAGAAAATAGTTAAAATCCGCCATCAAAGTCAGCTGTTACATTTGTTTAACTTTTACTAATTAACTTTAACTAACCTTCTAAAATTTCAATTAGCGTTGGAGCCGCTTTTCACTTTTACTTGCCATGTTTTTTAGTAATAGTGTAATAATATTTTTTTTATGTTGAATAGAACTAATTTAATTCCATAAGAAACTAGAAATTACAACACATTGTATATATTTCATTTCCAAAGCCGTAAATTCCCATCAGTGGGACGCGACTGACCCTCTTTATAAATTAGGAAGATTTGCACTGATTACCCCAACACCCTTCGACTCGTAAGATATACTGACGACATGGCTCTCTAAGGATGGCTATTTCGCTTGATATTTTGAGTCATAGCGATAAATATTTACTCATTGCTTGCTATCCCGCTAACTGTGATTTCAGTTATTTATAACTGATTTATTTTTTATTATGTATTTATTTAAACTAGGAAGCCATCAGTTTATAGAACATACCCAAATACCTTATTCATAGATTATTATTATAAATTTCGTAGCGAATTAACCATTTATAGGCGTACACGTCATTATTAAAGAATCTTATCTTAATAACAACAGAATATTAAAAAATTCAACATTAAAAGCTTACAACAAACATTAAAATTATTTGAAAATTCTATGCGTGATACATATGTAAGGTATCATTGATTTATTTTATATTACCATTGAAACTGTATCTGTATTCACCCATAACACAGAGGGTTGTCCATTATCGGGACTATTTCCAAGTGTTTACTAATGCTTTGTCTAAAAACGATGCAATGAATATGTATAAAACTAAATCGTCGTGACCAGCGCTCATAACCGCGTAATTTTATTATCATTGTATTCAAAGGACTACACGTCTATATTAATTAGAAAATGGTATGCGACACGGTTTTAACACTTTTGTACAGTAGTCCATTAATATATGTGTGTATAAAGTGATTGGACAGACGGAAAACAGATTACGACACGCGCACTGACCAATCACAATCGAACCGAACAGTTGTTTTATCTATGTACAAACGTCAACTAATGTCATCCAACACGAGTTGTCACGCGACGATGCGTAATATCCAATTAAAATTGAACATTTATCCAAGCATCGATTGTTTTTCTTACGTGTGCTCGATCTATATTTTTGTATTGCCTAAAGCTCCGGTTCTGTTTCTTTAAACAATTGTTATACATATGTCATAGAGACGTCTATATAAAGTCCATTACTATCGGAGTGAAATTCGCGAACGGTACTTCGCCAGAAATCAGCGATACCACAAATGGTTAATAAATTTATTAAATCCACATCAGAGCAGGATATATAGAATAAGGTAATTACACCGTATTTTGGCGAAATAAAATAAAGAACTAAGAATTTTATCGTAAGAGATGTATTTTTTGTTTTATGCGTGGAGTACTTGGATAAATATATTTTTAAAGATCCCAAAAATATATCCATAATTTTTACCAAATTTTATAGTGAATAAACTCTATATAACAACTATTATACAGTTTAATTTATTAGACTAACCAATATAAATCAATAATTCAAAAAATTATAATATCATCAAATTTGTTTATGACAACGATTTCAGTCTTGCAAATACGGATGCTATCTCAAATACAAATGGCCAGTATCGATTGCAGTAAAATCTCAAAGAAATATCAACAGAACAGAGGCATTTATCAAACAAAATAATGAAAACGGAATAACTAGACCTCAAGCCCCTGTTTTAGAATCACAAAGGCAGGATTTATTGTGGGCATTTGAGGTACAGGATAAGCGATTAATTCACTCAATGATAACAATTTAATATTCTAAGTCCTGTGAGGAAGTCTTAATACATACGGAGGTTGTTTCGATTAAATAGGTAGTGGGTTTTATGTATGCAACATAATTATAATAACAAAACTGTTATTTTATAGATTATGATTACGAAAATATTCAAAAATCTATTTATAACATTGTTTTGAAGTTATTAACATAACGGCATAATAATTCCAGCAAATATACTCTTTTATATAAAATAGAAGGGGCAGGAGGCTCTGAGAGTATTTTTTAAATCTAATTTCAATATTTAACGATATAGGACGAGCTGTGAGGTAATTGCAACTGAGGAACCAATTCATCAATACGAGTGCAATTCCAACATATCTAATGCCACAGCCCTAATTTCACAAGAGCTGAGTAGCTGCAGGGCATCTAAGCTATAAATTGTTCATAGAAGCTAAAACCTATAATAAGTCGTAGATTTGATCGCCCCAAGAACTGCAGGCACTTTATTGCCTTGAATGAACTACTGAACGCTACGTGAGACCGCCCGCTGACCCCCTGCCGGCTCTGCCAGCCTGGTACTCTGATGAAATTGTTTTAAGGATTAATAATTAATATTTGAAAATGTAAAAATAACAATTTCTATAAATTATTTATTTAAAAGCTGTTTATTTGTATAGATGTAGAACTCGAGTTGTTAGTTAATTCAGAAATTAATATCGTATACAGCCAATATAAGATTTATAATCAATAAAAAATACTTACCTTTAACAACTTTAAGTACTTGGTTTCAGAACTCGAAAAACAAAGTCTCTTAGTTGCCGTTCTATCAGTCAAGCATTTGATAATGATAATTGTAGAAAGAGACATTTTAATTGACTATAAATACGTAGCCAATGCTTATATATAGAAAGCGGTATTAGCTACATAAATATGAGACTAACATTTCTCACCTAGATACGTTGTTAATTGCGACAGGTTATTAATAACAATGCTTAATTAACTCGTGCATCACGCAGCTGCGTGTTGCTTGATCTTAGATCGCTCCCACTTGCGAGAAACTTATGAATCTGTATAAACCATTGTATGAGTATTCTCTATATTTAGTTTTATTATTAAATATTTATAAGTGACGATGCACTCACTTTTACGTGAGAAGTTTTCGTACTGATTCTGTTCACTTTTATTACTATAATCGAATCGTTACGATGGAGAAATTCTCATGTGGCAAGCGATCAAAATACCCGACTATAAGATCATGGATTTTTATTATGGCACTTACAATTATGACATGACCGTGACCAACCATGTCCAAGTCCAACCATGACGGGGCACCGGTATGTCTAGATCTCTCTATGACGTGTCAGTCACAGATGTTGATATACAAATATAAATAGTTAATTAACCCATAGTCATAGAGAATTAATATTATTTATGTCAGCATACTGAGCATCTTGATCAGACGTGATTTTTTGTAAGAAATATTTTGCTAGATTGGTTTAATTCCTAGAATATAATTTCAGCACAGTGAGCGTGACATTACAAGACGTCCGTACAATGAAATGTAATTCTGGGAAAACCGTTTCTCCCAAATTCAATCAATCGAAGAATAGGCAATGTACTTTTTGTTGGTTCAAAGAAATTAATAAATGCAATGAACGAGTTTCAGGGATTAATTCCATCGAGTATTTAAAGTTTGTATTTGGTTCTAAACGTTTTGACAGCTTGTAATATGTCAACGTGTGGCGCCAGGCTGTGATATAAAAAACTACCTCCTACCAACTTACCCCGTAACTTTGCTCCAATAATAGTCGTCAATTACTAAGATTTTCAAACGTTCAAAATGTCATGTTAAGATTTGTAATTAATACAAATTTTCATAATTTTTAAACGAACAGAACATAGAAATATATCTATTTATTCATTGCAGCAATATAGTAATTAATTATATAATATTATTAAAATAGTTAAATATATTTCTCTCATTGTAGGAACCATTTTTACCATATATTAAACATCAACGCGCGTGCCGCCTGCCTTATATTCAACCTTTTAACACTAGGCGTTATGATATGAAAAAATTATGGTATTTTACTTGGATTAAAAATATAAATTTAGTTCAAAAGAGTGTAATAAAATTTTTACAATGCGTGTATCATTTTTAATTCTCTCTTAACATCGAAGGTAACAAGATCGCCGTGATGTATTTTTTATCAGATCTTTATATATATAAAACATTTTATGTATATAAATCGTCATAACCATAAGATATACTAAATTTCTTTAACTATGATTGCTAATCAAAACATCATGCGGCCATTAGCAATCCGGTTAAAATGAAATTGCTTCTTGACGGAAAATCATTTAGTTAATATCTCACGCACCTGTGTGCTACCTGCGCGGGCGCACGATTTCAGTAATAACCGTGTTTAATTAATATACGGCGAGTGCGGCTCTTAGTAATATCCGTTCCTCTACTTGTCTATTACCGTGGAAGAAATCTCATTAACGCTTTTATGTCGGAAACTTGACACCGAAGAAATATGAGACGAAAGCAGAAATCGCGAATTACATTAAAAGCAAAAAAACTAACGGCGATAAAATTACCAACTTTTAAAATGAATCATTCAATTACCTATAAATTAATATTTCGACATTAGTCACAATTGCAATCGACTCTACCTTATTATGTATTTAAAAGTATAACTTTAAAAATAAAGATATATCGCAATATTGAAGCTAACTGATCATTTGTGAAATACCTATTTTAATATACGGGTCGGTTGTATATTTGCAAATACAAGAAACAATTCCTGTAGTCAAATATCTCGGCATGATAACCTGGAGATGGACCACCCGTTGCTCAAACTGAAAGCTGATGACACTTCAATGCATTTTATATCATTCAAAAATTCTATGGACTTGTGATGTAATCTAGATGCATGTCATTACAAATATCGTCTTAATATATATAAATCTCCTGTCACGATGTTTGTCCGCGATGGACTCGTAAACTATTTAACCGATTTTAAATCAAATCGCACCGTGAGCATTCTGGTCCAACTTAAGTGATATGATAGCTTAGATCTTTAAATATAGTCGCAATTTTATTTTATTGTAAATTATTTGTGTCGCTGCTATGGTAAACCGACATACGAGTCATATAAAGATTAATTTTAAGCTAAAAAAACATTATTTTATTGTTTAAAACGCTTTCGATTATAAACATATCCCCGCACGCTTAAAACTGATAATAATTTTTATTGAACTAAAAAAATTATTGCTAGAAATCACATTTATGACAAAATAACGTTTGCCGGATCAGCTAGTTTGATAATATAGCAACATCGTTGAAATCTTTCGAGCCCTCTGACAGATTAAGTAGTGTCACGTAACATCAGATGAGCCGGTTTGCACCGTTTTAATTATATGTATGTCGGGGAAAGCGATAACTTTTAAGGGCCGCGTTGCTGATTCGATTATTGTAATTATACTGTGTTCAGATGTTTTTTTAAATGGCGGAACGTGGACGTTTTGGAGGGTGGAAATTGTGCTGAGATCGCTTTTGCTCGCGGCTCCAACTAAGTCACTTCTCCTGAACGAAACTGTCGATTTGCACATTGCCTGGGTTGTTTTTTAGATTTTGTGATAAGCAGTGAACTGTAGTTTTGTGTGCCGAAGCTATTATTTGCCCGAGTTAATCATGAACTCTGTACCACCGAACTCAAATTAAAACCGCGCTACCACTCAGCCATCGCTTACATCATGTATATAAAAATATATACCATACGCAATCGTTATACGTTTACGTCTCTCACTAACACGGGTCAATGATTGCCTCAGTAACGCCTCCCATTTCACTTTATGAGGGGATCTGTAATTGGTAATAAGTGGGAGTTGACAACGTATCGTACGTTACGCAGTAATAAAGTTGGGTGTATACAATGTGGGAGAGGTATAAGTTATGAGATAAGAGATCCGTTAAAGTTAAATTGCTACTGGTTAGCCTTTACTTCTAATATATATCTTATACGAAGTCATATAGAATATATATTACCAATAAAAATGTAAAAAATACATTTTTTGTTTAAAAGCATGTATGTTGTTTGAAAGGCGAAACTCCCTTAGTATATATATTATAAAAAAATGAGACTGAATTTAGCTTATTATAGGTAAGTGATTAGCGAAATAAAAATGACTCTCCATTTTACTTGGTCATAGCTTGAACACTCGTCTGGAGAATGTTTAGAAAGGAACAATTAAACAATTTATATGAACAATTGAACATAACAAAACTATAACATTAACCAAATTTTATAGTGTTACCTCTTAATTTCATTTAATATTGCCTTCGTGATATGCTGATTTTACGAGTGATTTTAAAATACATTAGGATTTGAAAATACTTGTGCCTAAAGCCCATCCCTATATGAAAATACGTAAGCATTAATGTAAGGCAATAAGCTATGTATTGTTATCATCCCTTCATATTTTATTACCAAAACATATATGTATATCTTATACATATGACAAGTGAACGTGAATCTGTATATTTAAAGAAGAATATCTTAAAATATTACTAAGCTCTAGTATCTTGCGCCACAACATATAATGGGGCTATTAATGCACATATATAAGCGGGTCGAATCCTGAGATGTAATTTTCGATGCGATACAGGACCACGCTTATAAACTGATTCAATCGTATGCAATTTATTTGTTGTAATAAGCTTTACTGGTACGTATATTTTGGCAGAAACGTCTTTGATAATAGAAAAAAGGCTTTTTTAAAACATCAATCTCTAAAAAAAATAACTAAAAAAAAAAACGCGAGTAAAAAGCCAGGAGCGCGAGTACTTAAGTTGAAAAGGTGATGAAAGTATTGTACATTTAATAAAGTTGAAGAAAATGACTTCAAATCATCAACAAAATATAAGCTTATTTAAGCTAACAAAACGACTTTTGTTGAAACAACTCGACAAGCAACCATCTCGCTTAAGCTCAGCAATAAAGGAATCTTCGCACCAATACATAACCCTTGCACTGTTATCACCCACGTCACGTCCGAACAATTGATCACTAAAGAGAGCACACGAACACTAGAAAACGCTAGAATTGTGCTAGAAATCTATCATGATATACTGCGCGCCCGGCGTTTAAATCTCTAGGCAGAACCAATAAATAACATGTGTAGGTTAAATGAAGTGATAATATGCGAAACAATGCTGCGATTGCTGTTTGATTTACTAGTGATGTCCCAGTGTATCGGTAAAAGTGATTGCGGATTATTTTCTATCACGACACCTGGACGTTTTACTGTATTAGACGTTGTATTGTATTTAAACTATCCTCGTGAAATAGGAACCTTATTGAATATATAGATATAAATCATCAGACGTAATAAAACATGGTTAATTTTGTATAGGGAAGAGGATACCTCTTTCAGATCATTGACTCTGGCTGCCAGATGGTACGCGATGGCCAACCTTCGAAGAGAGTAAACTTATTAAAGTTAAATTAATAGTTTTTTTTTTGGCATTCGGTGAAATTTATAACTAACTATAGTTATACGTATAGTATATAGTATGTATTGAACGGTTTGGTAGTTTAACAAGACAATTCTAAAACAACTGTTGCCATTTTTTATGGTGCAGAAGCTAATTATGATAAAATATACAAGAACTTATACAAACATTTTAATTATACATAGCTACTAAGTTGCTTATAATCAATACATCTAATTATCATAGACGTACATTTTTATAGACCAATGGTCTAAGTTTACTCGTCAAATGAATGTCCAAGTTACGTTGAATATTTTGTTCCTCTATCGATAATAATTCGACATTGTTAAGCTATAAATCACCAGTGCTGTACCCAGCGACACATACTGACTGTGCAATCATTAATGAACGTCGGCATAATCTACTTTGATGTCTTTACGAGTGGCTTAATCTGTGATTTAATGACAGAAAAGTAGATTTAGTGATTTGACATTTAACACAAATTATTGCATTGTAGTTTGATGTAAATTTAAGAAATTGTATTCTTACTACGGGCTTATGACCTCTGTTGAATATAACTGTTGCTGTATTTGTAAAGAACTAAAATGATTCCGGGACATTGTATTCAATATTCAATTGGTAAGCTCTATTAAAGTCGTATATAGAGTAAAAGAAAACAGTAGACTGTTACGTATCATTTCATAGATAATTTTAATAGTCTATATTCCCTTTTATATAAGGCAGAACATTTCACGGTTCACCTAACGCATTACAAATTCTAAATAAATACTTCCACCGCACAATTTGTATGGCGAATAATGATTTATTTTAGTGGAGATGTAAGCGGCCAATAAAACCCACATACAATTGCCATGTACAATATAATACAAAATATTTACAATCATATACAAATTTACAATTCAAATAAAATACTTTTAAAACATAAAAAATTATGTGCACCAAAAATTAATATATTACAATTGTTTTCTTGTCTGTCTAAACTGACAGACGCTGGCGATCGCCATTTTTTATTTAGATGCCAGATGCACAGAGGTTTTATTTACACAATATTAACAAACGGCGATGTGCCGCTACAAAGTACCTGAATCAATGTGATGAATCGTCTAAATGCTTATTCATAAACTATTACGAATATTTAATATTCAGAATTGCCTTAGGCACAAAAATTAAATTGTATTAGCTTATAACTGATGGCTTCATTCTTGGGTTCATAAAAAAAACTTTAATCGGGGTGTATAATTACAATTTTAATTTGTCCGTGTTGCGAAACTTATAAAGACACATCAGGTAGGTGCTAATTTTCTTAATACCCATTTTATACATGACAATAAATTTCCGCGACTTTAATAACAGCTTTATAATCGAAGGCTCGATCTTTAAACAAATAGTGAGCATGTAATTTTAAGATAGGCAATAATCGTTTTAGCGAAATAATGAATGGTCGCCACCTCGTCAAATTCAGCCGTTAATCTAAAAATATCAGGGTCACATTAAGTTCATCCTAACACCTTGTTGTCACATAAGGCGGAAAGGTGCTAACTTTTTTTGTTAGAACCACCTGGTGTAAGCGATAGCTCGGGTGTTCTAACTAACCAATGATGCTATTTAATGTTTCCCCGAGGCATTCGCCCTAACAACCCTCTCCATGTATACGCGTCGGATGTAACAATGTGGCATTTGCTTGGAGTGACAAAGTTTGCACTTTAGAATTAAGACAGGTTCCCGTGAAATGTAATTTATGTAATTATCTGTCTTTACGGAACAACTAATTTGGTTTGATATTATCATGGCCATTTTGTAATTGGCTTGATAATTTTAATTCGTGTTAAAACCTTTTTGCACCGACTTTCAAAAATCGAATGTAGAATTCGACGTGTATATTTTTTTCCCGTTTTAATGAGGAGTTTTGTAATGGATACTTTACAGGAATTAATTTAACTGAAATGTTCAAAATTGCTCAGACAGATTTTTCATCTAATTCGATATTTTTTGTTTTTTTTCATTTGAATTATATCAATGACTATATTGAATTTTGAATCAAGATTAACGTAGATATGCGATGACATTTATGATTTGGTTAATTTATATATTCTTCTAGAGATACGTTGGATTATTATATCGAATTATAATATATTATTTATCGCATGAAATATTCCAATTAATGGATTCTTAGATGTTAAAGTATACGTTTTATTATGTATTTACTATTTTATGAACGTTTTATGAAGATTATAACTTTAATTTTAATGCACGACATGAAAATGTCTCAAAGTGGGAGATTGCCGCACTAGCGCTAGTAACTATCTTACATAACCATGGGGGGAAAGTTTATTGAAATATGTTTCTAAAGTTTTTCTTAACTACACTATACAGTTGCATGAGTTTCACACAAATAAATAAGGCCATTAATAGAGATAAACAAATAATTATATATGACATCGTTTTGTGTCACAAAACTAAATATTTCTACCTTTTAAGTTAATTCTTAAGATGTGGCTGAACAAGTGACAATAGGAATGAAGCAATATATAATCAACTTATTAAAAATAACGTAACTCCTTATACAACCAACATACGTATATAATCACCTAATTGTTCTCTAAACCGTGCGACATAAATTGCACCTTATCTTGAACTTTTTGCTCGTAATTTCCGCGTCAATCGAGACCAGTTCCAGCCCGAAGCTACTGTTCCATCTCAATTTTCGAACGATAATACGCGGTAAATATGTCCGTGTTATTTATAGCAAAGTAAGACAATAGTTGATTATTATCAAGGAACCTTCATAATTAACTGGAGTTAAGCTAGTTTTGAAAGTATAAGGCTGAAATTTATACAGTGTCCAGCGTGCCAACTATTGTACGAAGCGATCTAGTCAACAAGGACTGTATGTTTTTAGAAAAAATCACTCAAAGTATAAAAGTTTATAAATTTTATAATAATTTTAATAACATTTTATAATCAGACATATAAATAAACACACATAAAATACGTAAGAAATAAAAATATATATTGTACTTAGATTCGTAGCAATTAGTAGCAATTTTGTTGAACTACAAATTTAGGGATTATATTTTATGTGATACCTTGAAAATTTCAAATATATTAACGCTAAATGAAATGCGTCCCTTTATGATGATTTTGAATTTGATTCCCGCTGACCGTCTTGGATTGGTGCATGGACCTAGAATTAATGTAAGACTTAAACCGACTGTGCTAAAGATGAATAAAATGATGAAAGACGGATTTTGTGAGATGCTATTATGCTATTCGGGAATTCCTGGTTTGTCATTCAGGAATTGCAATTTCTTAATAGTCGCACCATTGTACATATTTTTCGGGGCTACTAATATAATGTAATATTATGTGTAAAACAATGAAGTAATGTTTGATTAATAAATATTAAGTCTTTAATGATATACTTATAAATTTATTCTCTATCTGACTGTGTTGGAACTAGTATTGTTGTGGTACAAGATCGATCGAGTTACGATCAAAACTGTGCGGCGCACGTCCAAAGTATGCGTTGATTTTTTGATCATAGCAAGTTATTAAGAATCAAATTTGACGAATCTGCTCGCTCCACCACTTAGTTTTTCCACGCAGCTCCACACAGCTTGCTCACACCCACATTTTTATGTGGGATGGATTATATTTGGGTCATGCCTATTACTAAGTATGCGCGAATCCCATGGTAGGTCATATGCCTGTCTCTTTCAATCATTTTCATTTTCAATCATAGTGCTCTATCGACAAAAACAGATTGAAACCGAGCGAAAATTAATAAATAAAAAATCCAAGAGGGGTAATACAAAAATGTAGTCTAAAAAATAAAAATGTAGGGCTGGACTACCCTTAACATTTAGGGGTATGAAAAATAGATGTTAGCCGATTCTCAGACCTACTCAATACGCTCGCAAAGTTTCATGAGAATCGGTTAAGCCGTTTCGGAGGAGTTGGGAACGAAAAATGTGACACGAGAATTTTGTATATAAGATGATATAGTCAAATACTTTTTAACTAAACTCAACTCATAAATGTTTCTTTGCACGAACACACCCCTCATTACTGCATTCAGGCGGAGTATGACTATCATAGATTCCGTTTAAACGAAAATATTTACGACTGGACGTAATAATGCTGCCATAAATAAAATCGGATGAGTTACAACGACGGGCAATAGCTGGTTATATATGATACATGAACACGACCGCCTAGTATACATTCAACAGTTGGAACCTGAATAGACGCATCAGACTCAATTCTAATGTAAATATTTCCTGAATACTGAATAGATAGAGAATTTCAAAGTAAATACGTCTATGTATCTTAGTTTCTGTTTTAACACTCCCCGTAATAAAACTTACCAGGGAAATTTGATTCCCATACAGGTTTCCACAACTGAGCGCTTCAGAAAGCACTTCCTGCTGTGCACCGCCGCTATGTGAAACCAGTTGCCAAAAGAGGTTTTTTCGAGCAAATACGACTTAGGGACAACAAAAGAGCGTATAAGCATCTTAAAGGCTGGCAACGCACCAGTGAGGCCTCTGGCATTGCGAATGTCCATGGGCGGCGGTATCACTTTACATCAGGTGAGCCTCCTGTCCGTTTATTTTATAAAAAATAGGTCAATTTTTCTATGATAACATAATATAGTATAGATGTCCGAATTGAAATGTCCTAATATGTATTATTATTATAACAGACATTTTAATTATTAATTATGATCTTTGTAATATTGTTTTGTTGTAACAAATTGTTTTAAAAGAGTTTATTTATCGAGTTTCTTGCCAGTTCTCCTCTGTGAAAACTGTTTTCCGAAGGTAGTTGGAAAATTTTGGTTATTCATCTGTTCTATAATGGCATAAATTATTTGAATAAAGTATATTTCGGTTTTGATTTTGAAAGTAATAATTAGAAGGAGAGAAAGAAACGTGTAGTAATTTATACGACTTCATTATATTATCCCACTAATTGATTTAATACTGTGAAGATTTTCTTTGGGAACGCTTACATTATTGTATAGCGGAAATCTTCTAACGAATAATTGTTACACATATCTCTAGTTTAGGGCCAAAATTTACATATAACAATCATCATCAGCCTATAATCGCCACAACACTCGGTCCTCGGCTTTCCTCATCCAGCCACTACCGGCTACCTGCCTAAGGTTGTCGGTCCTGCGGGCAGGAGAGCGTCTCACGCTGCGTTTGCCTGTTCATGGTCTCATATAACAATGCATTTTCAATACTATCCAAATTACATAAACTTTTATTTTCCTTGACAATTAAAAAAAATGCCTATTACAAATGTAAAAAATAACGCAATCTGCAGACGATGATTTTTTCAAAGTTCCAAGTAATATCAAAAGTTAGTTTTATACGTCAAATGTATTAAGAATACAAACATATACCATTTTCTATGTATACATTTTTGTTACACTCGCGTCCAACCCAGCACAGACAAAAAATTCACATGACAATTTGCCGCAATTGTCTATGATTACTATACTCACGCGTTTTGTAGGTAACGTTGGCGTGTCAGTTCATATTAATGTTGGTGTAGTTTTTGTGGGCTAATGACTTAATTCTATTGAGTTCTCCGGTCACTTAATTTATTATACTCATATTTCTAAGTAACGCGTTACTTGACATATAGAATTCAATTTTGTTTAATGAAAAACAATTATGTTATATTCAACTCAGCTGCTTATCGTTAAAAATGTCATACTTGATGCGTAATTTCGTTCCTAATTATTCTTCATTAGCTCTTCCTTTGATTATGTTGAAGCACTCTTAAACGTTCCAATCCTCCCTCTGTTGTTTATTTATTTATTTATTTCAACACGCAGTACAATATCTTACAGGTTAAAACCTAATGCGACATAGACGCTTTACTTTATCATAATTATTTTTAAATTTAATCCTAAGTATGAATAACATAAAAAAAACGTTAAAAATTTATATTTACAATTATTAACTAATTACTAGTAGCTAATTATACATAATAGAACCTTTGTGATTTCACTCAAAGCGCCTGAGAAAATGTCTACTCTGTCTGAGTTTCGTTAATGATTTTAATTATCCGCGTAACGGGTGTTTTCGCAAGTAAATTGGTTCTGGCAACTGGTACCGCGAGTAGTTGCGGGAGCCGTCGCTTCCACACGTACCGGTCTGGGACGCACAGGTTCAGATGCCGCAGAACCCTTGGATTATGTGCTACCCCACGGAGTAATTTTATTATATACGCCGCAAGTGTGAAGTCCCGTCGCACCCTAAGCTCGTTGTATCCCACCATACCTAATACAAATAATGTGGGATACATTAAAGGGTAGAACGGGTATACTCCGTATATCTTATAGTATAGGTGTCGGGTAAATTTGTGGGTTGTTGTACCCACTGTTGTACAAATCCAAATATCTATTGGGGACTTTTCTCTCTGACTCTTACATTTTTAATAGAATGTACCTCTTTATGTATGTAAGAAACAAAGGCAAGCGATTTTGATTCAAATGAGCATTTAATTTCAAAATCTACTTTCAGAATTAAGACAAAAGTGTAATGCACGCGAAACGTCGGGATTTTTTTTTAAATAATGTAATTATATTTAAATTTTGCAAAAATACATAACATAAATCCGTTAAAAAGTGTTTTTCTTTAAATGAGTAACAGTTATGTAAATAAAAGACAATATCAAAAGTGTCATTTTCCTATATACAATTTAACTTCTCGATTATAATACTACTAGCAGTTCCATGCAGTTTTACTCGCGTTTAACGATCCGAAATTCAAGATATGCTATATTGATGTAATATTTTCATCCAAAACACTTAGATTTTCGTGTTGTTTTTTTTACAAACCATAGAATTATTGTAGAGACAACAATACTTTCAGGAATGCGGTCTTATGATCTTGAAAACACCAGCTAGGCCTTACGCGGCTGCCTCGATACAAAATCTATGCAACCATCTCGCGGTAAACGTCTGCGATTGCCGCGCGAGGCCACTCCGCCAGTGAATAGCCATTAACTTCGAGTAAAAATGCGGACTCTGTTACTACTTTCACAGGTGATTTACCGCTGTTGCCTTTATCCACACCTTCCATATTTATTGATAAAAAAAGGCGCAACAGACCGAGCATTTACTTCGGCTCTCGATTAGTCAGCTCTCGGCTATTTATCAATACACCCCTTGACAGCTTATAAGAAACTTCCTAAACGCTTCATTAAAATCTAAATTGTAATTGTTACGCGTGTCTGGCTAAATAAAAACATCAAAAAGTACTTACTAGGTCTACATTACTTTAAGACTATTTTGACCTTATTATAAATTGCCACTCGACGCCCTTTACCTGAAAATATTTCTATATTTTTTATAGTTAGATGATGACTGCTAGTTACACTTGTATGTGGTCATTTCACAATTTAAAACGCAAGCCTGTCTCTTATAATTGTATTCCTGGAAATAACATCATATTATTAACATTACAAAACGTCCATTTTGTTTTATCTTTTATTATCTTTCAACGTTGTTTGTTTTAAATACTGCCATTTGACACGACAATTATATAGGACAACCCATCACTAAGTGTAGACGCATGTCAGTTCGACAGACTTTGATAGTGGTAAACCATTATTCTCCGTGACATTTGATTATAAACTACCTAATTGTTCTTATTAATTCTTACTTTTAAATAAATAACACAAACACAAAGTCTTAGCCTAAAATATTGACTGATATTGACTCAAATAAAAGCGCGAGGTTTTGGACTGCCAACGAACAACACTAACAGTTTTAAAAATCATAATCTATGTTCATAATAAATACAGATAAAGACATAAATTAATCTATCTTATTATCTATGACCTTATTTTGGGAATAACAGAAGCTGCCGCTAATAATTCCAAGTATCCTTTAGTTTTTCAACTGAAGGCAAAATTATATGATCGCCTTCCTCTAACATCCAACTCTCTGAACTGTACCCGATTTTAGGTTATTTAATAATTGGCAGGACTATCTCTATTAAAACATATATTCGAATGATTACTTTTAAATGATTTATGGATTTAAAAAAAAAGATGATATCAGAAATTTAACATCTCGTATTTAATTAAAAAGCCATTAAAAATATCGTGTGAGTAAAAGTAATTATTATAACTAAGTCTGGCAGACGCATACTAAATTCGAATTTTGAAGTTATAAAACTTTCACTTAGTTACTCATACAGATTATTTTATTTGGTCCATTGTGTAATTGGGGTTTTTTACCGGCAATTTCCTGATCTTTTTCTTAGGTGAGTAGATATGAATGTAATTTATTACAACGTAACACAATAAGGCTTTTAGGACAACATGTGATGAAAAAGTTTAGCTTGACGACTTCCAGCGTATTTCTTACATGTTTCTTGAACTGCATACATACATAACAGTTGTACCTAAAACCCAAAGAATACCTACAGACGTAGGGCAAGGCTTGGTAGACACGGCATGACTTCATGGAACGTACTAAACAAATAGAGCTGTCAGTTTAAACTGTCAACTGTCAAGTGGTGGTATTCGAATACTTACTTAAACGTGCTCATATATCATTTACACTTAGAAAAGTATTCGAGGTATCTAGAGAGAATGTAAAGCCACTTGTCAATCAATATAACGTCAAAAATTCATTGTAGAACCATTCGTCACCGTCAAAGCTGTCTGTAATACAGTTGTGGCTTAGTCTGTGGCGTAGCTGTACAAATTCTAGATTATTGACAATTGACATCGCTTTTCGCAAGAGCGAAGAGAGTTGAAACTAAAATTGATCGGTATGTGAATGTTGATTTGAATGAACTAAGTTTTAACAGAAGCTTATTTTCTTATACATAATTCTTATTTTTTAAACAAACATTAACTCAATTCGCTACACCATCAATACAAATTAATTTTAAACTTTCGCTCATCACGATCCATATGTTGCGAAATAACACTTGATTTTTCGTAATTTTCATCTCCATTCTCTTGAGTGTAATTCTACAGAAATACTATACAAATTTAATGGCATACTATATTCTATAGTACATGTAATTAAATTATTGATATAATAGTGACAAATAAGCGTAGATCCTAGAAAAAATATCCAACTCTAAGCAGCTGTCATAAACATATATGCTACGTAATTATGTGACAACAATTCGAACACAATTAGCCTAAACATGCATTTTACTTCTAATTAAAAAGAATTGTGAGCCCAGCGCACATACGATACTATTGCTTTGACAATTATAAAGACTATATTAAGTAGATCCGATCTTGTGAATTTCAAAATAGAATTTAGTAGAAACTTTTAAAACAATGCAGACATTTTTGTATTTCAAATTTAATTTTTTCACCCGAGTTTCACCCTTTCGCCTGCAGTTATATTTTCATTCATTTATATTAACTACTTATTAGTCTAAGTTGTAATGTAACTCCCCAAATACTGTTATTTAAGATTTTTCTCTATCTAATGGCTTTTTAGTTTAACAATTTTACTACAACATTCATGTTTAATATTAACAAAAACTATATTATAAATAATAAATCGCTCGATTACTGGATTTCGGTTTAACACTCTAACGACCGTTAATTTAAGACTAAAATAGCGTGTCGACGCGTGGTTTTATATCACACAAAAACTATGAAACACATAGAAACTGTGAAATAGCTATGGATGGTAGAAGAATGGCATTACTCGCATTGCTTAGGGTTTGTATTGCAAAGTTGTAATGTTCACATTTTTTAATCCGTTAAGGTTAACTGTGTTGTTACTTCTGGTTATAAGAGGATTGTTGATATTTAAAGACACTTTGCAGGTGGGCCACATAGCTAGGATTCTTCATTAGGGGCGAATTTATGACAAAACATATTTGATTGTAGTCATAAATAAAATGTCAAATTTCTTGCTGCTTATTATTCCTTTTATATAATGCAATATAAAATACATTATATAATCATAATAGATCTATTGCGAGCCTTAAAAACAATTGCTAGTACAATATTTGTATAAAACTCTGGTCAGGATGACCAGGAGAGGGGCCATATTTTTTTTTACTAAAATTGTAAACACCAAACGTCCGCGTTGACTATGTCAATGCTATCGAACTAAATTATTTGTCAAAAAACCTACTCTCCGAGCTACTGTACTTTAATATATGCCTAATAATATTCTAAATGACAAGCTTTGAGTTAAGTAAATGGGTTAGATTTCTTACTACCCGTTATGGAAAAAATATTAACACACGTTAACCGAGCTTCTAAAAAACTTTCGGGGAGTAAATTTACTTACAAAGAAGATATGAGTTATTTTTATAAGAACTCGTTTAAAACTCGATACTAAAAACTCAATAAAATCACCTAAAATGCAGTTGAATTGAAATTTCTTTATTTTACCGCTGACACTAGTGGTCAAAATATTATGTTATAAATGTGCTAACATTTTTGGTCACGATTTTTAGTCTTTATCCTTTAGGTAACACTGTTAATAAAAAAATTCTTGTGTAGATAGGGAAGGAAAATATATGACATTCTACTATTGTGTTTAAGCGTACAATTCGCATACTTTTACTTAATAAATTACAAAACATGCGAATGGCAGGCGCCAAATTCCATCGAGCCGATCGAGTTTAATTTAATCCCGAAAAAAGTGAGATAAAAACAGGAATCATTAAATCGATAGTTGTGTGAATATTTTAGAGGACTCACTACAATGTCTGACTACATTTTTATTTTGGCACGTGGCGAATATCGGTGCTAAAGTTGTCATTTCATAACATGTCAAGTATTAATAGATGCTTGATTATTTTATTTTATTTAAGTACATTATTATATAGCGCCTTAAGAACTAATTTTCTTTAGTTATGTATGTCAACCCAAACGTATATTTACTTTCCAAAATACATAGTCAAAAAACATACACAAAATATTACATTAACAATTATTGATTACATAGGAGAATTACAATACCAAGGAATGTCGATACAAATATAAAATGAATGTTGTTATTATTTGCTTATATTGCTTATTTTGCATTAATAACAAAATATCGGAAAATAAACGCGGTATAATGGAAATAAATATTAGGGTAATAATTTTCAATGTGGCAGATTTAAGTGAATGAAAGTTTGTTTGATAATTCTGTTGGAAAAGTAAATGCAGCAAATACAGGTACCGTACCCTGTCAGTTCCCCCTTTAATCATTTTAGTTGATATCATTCATACTTATATTATAATATATAACATAGATAAGTTAATTAAAGGACATGGTTATATAATTTAAAAAATAACGCGATTACCACCATATCAGTGTAATGTCATCAAAAAAGTTTCATGAAACGAAATGCGGATGTTACCATCGGAAGCACCTCCAATTATATACCAGAAATGACAATGCCTTGATAGCATTTCCTTCGATAAATGGCGCCATAATTCTACAGAATAATGGCGCCTTATTCTTTACTCTTAATGTATCATCCAAATGTAGATTGATAACAGTAGTGATAGTGACGATCAGAAAGAAACTCCATTTAATATTTTATTAATATAATACATAATTAAATAAGTAGATATGTTATTGTAAGAAATAATTTTTCCTATCCCATTTCTTTCCTCGTGTTTGAAAGGGTTACCTTTACAGGGTACACCTTTCTGGCTTCATTCCAAATTTCCCTAAAACAGAATATTTTTTGCAATGGCAACTCTAATGACACACTCACACCCTCTTTAATGTCGCACACGTGCCACAAGATCTTTGTAGCACTATAAATGTCATTGGAACTTCTTAATGAGCCCGGCATTCTGTGATCAAAAGAAACTGTTTATTTTACTTGAATACAACTTACTTTAGCAATAAATGTTTCTTAGGAAATTCGTCACCATGTAATAAAATTGTTGCATTTCGATAATGATGGCGGTCGCGTATAGGATTCTATTATAATTGCGTAACAACATTAATGTCAGTCGTAATTTCATTAAAGTAGGAAATACAATTCTTTGGTGTGTATGTATCGCAAGCCTAAAATCAATACCTAATGACAATTATAACTATTCGGAAGCTATGTCGTGTTTTTTTTGATGCAAAATACAATTACAATTTTTATAGACGTTCACTATATAGAAATACCAAAATGATAAGGTTCAAATACTGTTTTATGTGTCATTTAATATATACTAACAACAAGGAAATACACAATACCTACCTTATCACATGTGTTTGAGAAGTTAATTCTTCTAGATTTCCATACAGACAGTTAAAAAAGTAACAGAAAAATTATATAAACGTGAAACGTCTTAGCTGGTTGTAGACTTTGTTGTAGATACGAATAGCATGGTACAAGAAAGATTTCAGAAGCGGTAGCTTAGTATCATCGATACGTTTAGCGAAAGTCAACATGGGAGGAGATATTCGTTGCTATAGACGCTAAATGCTTTTAATATGAAGCTCATTTGTCTGGATGTACGTCACTTGTAGGATGCCAATACGTAATTTTTAGATATATGTTAAAGATTTTATTCTCCAAATCACAATATTAAGCTAGAAACTTAAAAATACATTTCTATATATATCAGTGCGCGCATTTGCATTGACATAATTACAAAAAAATAAACCTTTCGAGTGTGAGTACACTTTTTAGAGATCCCGTTTATTTGTAATTAATCTTACGTATTCAATCATAACCATTGAATTCTGAAAATATTAAAAAATATACGATTTATAGTGAAACACTTGTGTCATTTTGGTATTTATAATAATAATAAAAAAATCGTTTATTGTCAGCCCACAAAGATCTTATATCTGAATCATAGGATGTATGTACATTCAATATCTTATAAAACTATGTTAGTACTTAGTTTTTATGAGTTTATGAGCATTAATTACATTTATAAGTATTAGTTATAAATAGCTTACCCCGGGTCTAAACAATCGTGTGTAAAATGTATCCCGATAATATATTAAAATAATGATTACATTATTTTAATAACTTACCTTTCCTTTACAGCAAAGATAAATGAGATTTCTCTACAAAATGTTATCTTTATAGTGTATGATCATATTGAAACTGTTAAGCGAATTTCTGTAACTAGTCGTTATAATTTTGAATTGGGTAAACACGTTAACGTTCCCGGCAGCCGTTTTATATAAAATTTATTTATTAATTTAACTTATTACATCTACAGCAGCAGAATTAATAAATTAAATAATTAACAGAGAATATTTGTGACAGGATTGGTAATATTGAAGCAAGGAGTTTTTATTTGTAAGTTTAGATTAAGGTAGTTTTTAACTAGTAATCTTTGAAGTGAAGTATCAGAAAATTACAGTAAGTTATCTATATACCAATGAAGTTATATAAAATTAGTAATCGCTAAGAAATAACACTTGTTGAGATACACCAATAATATAAACTGAATAAAAAAACTAAAACATGTTTAATAATCAATTTTATTCATTATTGATTTGTAATTATAACGGAATCGTCTACTTTGTTTACATCCCCATACATTTCTATTAAAATACCGTACATCTAGTCTAGTGTCCTATAAAAAAGCCATTACGAGTCGTTAGTATATATTTGTTTTATATACGATTAATTATTCAAAGTTGTTAATTATTACAAATGAATTTCTCCTATATGGTTTTGTACATTTCATACGTCTCTTAGACCGCAACGATTCTAATTGCATTCGTCATACAATGTAATTATATTGTTATATACGAGAAAGTAAATAGATTTTTATATGAGTTTGAAATCTGAAGGGTGTTCTAACTATATCAGAATTGACGCGGGGACTGTGGAGCTGGGTCTTCTCTTAAATCCAAGCCGAAACTAAAGTAGAGTCAGCCTAAGATCATCTCTATCTATCTCTACCTCAGTCAATTATCAGCCAGTAAAACATAATCAAACCACAGCTGAAACAATACTCGGGAGACTGAGGTAGAATCACCAATACTATCCTGGCTCTGCCAAGCAATATTATAAAAAAGCTTTTCTTTGTCAGTGCTATATCATTTTACATTCCATTTACTCGTCTCACTCCAGTGTGACAATCTAAATGTGACGTAAACAGTGTCAAAGACGAACGCAAATGATTTTATGTTATAATGTAATTTTAAAATTCGACATTAACTATTCAAGTGTAGAGGTGAAAATCGATTCTTCGATCGTAAATCGCAGCTGTCAAGAATCGCTTCTATTATCGAATGTTAGCGAGATAGCCCTTACTATCGCAACTCGATTGCGGCTTTCAAGTTATCTTATCAATGATATGTGTATCCTTGTATTAATCTTATTCGAATTGATTTTGTTTGTAGATTCTACATTCACTTCAGTGTTGCCCTTTGAATGATATTGTTTATCCCGATTTATTTGTTGATACGAACGAAGTCTAACAGAAGCCGGTGACTGCAGTAATTTTAAATAAAACCGACTAAATCGGAAAATGTTTCATTAAAGTTGAAAACGTTACGTGATTTTTAGGATTCTTTTAAATCGGATATAATAACTAAAAGTATAATAACTATATAATTAAACTATTTCCCTAACAATTGGGATAGTAAAATCATTTCTGATATGATTACCTTAATATTAACAAATTATTATTTTATAAAACAATAATTAATTCAGACTGTTATGAATCAACGTATCCCAATTTATTTTACTCTAAAAAATACTGTTACTCATTAAACCGACCTGGATTCGCTAAAGGTTTGATATAGATAGGAATCCCTAAACACCACGCAACGCCAGATAATATTAATTCTGACACATTAAAACCTGTTTGGTAAAAATATTCAAATTAAGAACGGAACAAGTATCTGAAACCCAAAGTAATTTGTGTCGTGTTGCGGTTTTATTGGCAGCCTTTGTTTATGGCGACACTGGACAGTAAAACTTACACCTTCACATTACTCACTTAATGAGGCTCGGTGGAGAATAATGAGCGGATTAATTGCTTTATTGCGTTCCAGGCTCAATTTTTGTCGTGTTAAAGTTTGATGCATAAAATAACTTAGTGTTGAATAGTGCGAACAGATACACAATTTGGATATAGAAGGTACTTCCTTCCTTCTGTGCTAGCAGATTAAAAAAAAAATTGCTTCAGATCATTTAGTACATTATCTTTGAATACAGACGTATACCTTCGATCAGTATGAAGATATCGTTGTCTTCAAACATTTATACGGTTATAGATATTTTCATTTACCAAAAAGGATTACCAAACTTATTTATATGAGATATAATAGATTATAAGTTTTTTTCTAGAATATCTCTTCGTTCTTGCAGCTGTCCGTGTGCAATCACCCTCAACATTTAAATAATACAAATTTGTTCAGTATTTAAATATTTGTATAATATATGTATTGTATATATTTATTCACATTAATTTTCATACACTCCCTATGTATTTTATAATAAAATTGAATTATACAAAGATGTTTTTACTTGCGTTAAATTGTGAGTAATCTAACATCATATTTGTGTGTGTGTTGACGTAAAGGTGACAAGTTCATATTGGATCAATGATCCAGATCCCTTCCTAGTTGTTCTGTTTGCAAATCACATTAAACTAGTAATGTATTTTTACAGTTGAACAGTTCTTCTTGAATGATAATTGCACACACTCCATATGTGGTTATAAAAATAATCCCTCATTAAAAATAAAATAAGCTTAAAATGCGACAACGTATAGACATAAGTAGATTATGATGCACTTAAACGAGTGTGGTCTTAATTAAATCGTCCATTTTACAATTCGTAGTTTTAATACTGTATAAAATTAAAGAATCAATTTGTGGCTTAAACGTGTGGGTCATTCACAAATGTCACTTTGTACCTAGTTAATTTAATTACAACTTAGTCTACGTTTGACTTAAAAATGTTTAATGTACAACTTCTGTAGAATTTTTGATGGAAATGTTAGATCGTCATATTTTCAATATATTTTCAATTGTTTTTTGACTCCTCAGATGGTAATGTCAAGTATGGCCGATATATAATGATTCTTTTTTAAAACATGGGGCAAACTGGCAGGAGTCTCACCTGATGTTAAGGTAATGTAATGGTGAAGTATTAAAGCTCCTACTTTACATAGGGCGTTATCAAGTTTAATGTGTTAGCAACTACTTTAGAGATTACTGAAATTTTAATGTGTATGCCGCAAAGCAACCCTAATATTATCGGGGTCAGCGAGGTCGACTCTAACTTTATAACCCGCGGCGACTGCTGCCCGCTTTACTCGTACCAATTCTCTGTAACTTCAAATATTTTCATCCATAAATATTTGTATGCAAAGCGTTACGAGAGCCGCGTTTTCAAATCCGCAGCTCAGCATTTTCTAATTGAAACTTTGAATAAAACAATAATATCCTGTATAACTAAGATTTTCTTGACTCGACTCAAAGATATTTGACCATTGATGTTCATTGAATTGTAGATCTACCATGATTTGGATTCATGAAATTTTGTATCAGAATTCGTGGTGCATCAATGTTTTTCTTTTTATCAGATATATTATAAATTAATAATAATCATTATTATATTTTATTTAACTTACGTTGTTACGTATTATATAAACAAGAATATGTTAGTATTAAAGCAGATATATATTTACTTTAAAGTGTGTAGCAACCCTACTAGGGTCAAATGAGGGGCGTGCACAGAAACCGAAGGCGACTGATGAACTTCCGTCTGAAGCCGCCTCCGGTGATGCAGCTGCACATCCTGCATTCGAATCGACATCTACTCGTATATAAATAGTAAATAATTTAGACATAGGCATGTTAGACAAGTAAAGTACTCGTTATATTTTTAGGAGTTAACACCAGTTCGATCGATTTCCAGATGTCCACGACTGAGCACTGCTCTAAAACAAGCTATTTGTTGGGTCAGGACCCTTAAGGAAATAGGGAACCAATTCCTAAAAAGTCATCAACGCAGTCACTGCCTATGAATACGGGGTATATGGGAATCTCCCAACCGTTTGTCCAATTATTTTTAATTGTCACTTTTCATCACAGTGTCAATGAAATTGATCTCTTTTACTATTTTATATTCTATTGCATATTATCAAGGTATAATTTATAACATTAATAGATCATGTTAAAGACCAGCAATACGAATGTATAATTAGATGAAATTTGAATGTAGCTCCCTTAACTGTAGCCTCCCATAAACGACTTTCAATGCTCTGTCGATGAGATACGCCGAAAATAACGCCTTATAAGCAGTTAATTATTGTAAGTCTTGTTAACTGATATTGTTGTATCATATAAGGAGCTATGTTAAGTTATACAATGGACTTGGGTGTCTGAGATATTAAAATTAATAATTAAATAACACTGCTTTCCATGCTTCTCTCGTTTCGAGGCTCGACGCTCGCAATATCTATTTGGTCAAATTTAAAATATAAACCGAAATGATAAGCTGAGATAACTTTTCCCTTTGATTACACATTTATTTTTTCACATAAAATATAAGTAGTGTAGTAAAATTTTTATGGGTAATCTGAATTATTAATATCCTTCAAGGCTTTATTCAAATCGATTAAATTCATACATAATCGAATTTCGAACGATGTCGAAGATTTCTATTATTCGAATCGATTTCGCCTCTGGCACGATGACAATTGACAATTCATGAGCGTGTTGTCAAATGAAAGGCACGTGCTTAAATTTATTACAGTACTAGATGATATCCGCAGTTTGGTCTTAGAAAACATACTTTAAACCCCAAAAATAACATAAAGTAAAATTTTTTTTTAAATAATTTAATACTTAAATGCTTCGTTGTATGTAGTAGCAGTATGACAAAACATAATTCTTAAGAATATTATTATTTATAAGTCAATACACACCAATATATACCAATACGTAAAAATGTAGATTAAAAATCTTCAGAACCAAAATAGATTCTTTTGTCAGTAGGTGGCGTTGTCGTGACCAGTTGAACAAAAGACTGTAATTTGAGACGGCTATAAATCCTCTTTGGACGTCGGCATTGCATTAATGTCATTTACTTTTCCTAGATCTTGTTTGAATCTGGATTTAGACTTGAAAGTTTTGTGTTAGAATTGAATAAGACGAGACAAAGATATAGTTAAAAATATTGATAAAGGCGTTAGAATCTGAATTGCTCACTATAACTGAAAAATTCGTTATATAAATTTAAAAAGAAACTAAGAATAATGACTGCATTTTCAAGCATTTGATTTGATAAGTGAAAAATTTGCTTCAATTATTAAAATAGGTAAGTTTTATGTAAAACGAAATTTTCAAATTAAGAAACATATTTATGAAATGCCATTTTTTTAAATAACAACTGTCTATGAGATCTCTCTATCAAGACACAACTTTTCGACGCTGTGGTATAATTCATTTTATTTTACTTGAACTATTAAAATCTCGTATAACAAAATACAGATGTAGACTTAATTTAATCCATTGTAATATCGAATAACGAATCTAAGATCGCTATCCGCTGTCAGCCTGGGAACAAAGTGTGCGTGGGCGGCGTCGAACAAGCATTCCGCTATTTAGGATCTATTTCATAAGAGAGAGCCACGCGCCAATACCGCTACAAAATTTTGCTCATTTCGCTACTGTACCGTTCGCAAAGACAGCCTTTCGCTACATTTTATATACATTAAGTAAGTGAAAACAAATCTTTTTTTTTATTAGCATCATTTAGTAATTCTAAGGCAAACAGCGCTGTCTCTTCGCCGGTAATGCCACGCCGATTACTCTATCTCTATCAATATATGGTCTGACATATAAAAAAGCACGCCTGGTTTCATGACAGTGAAGTGTTGCCCACTCACCGTTGCGAGAGACGGCGTGGCTCTAATTTAATTATAAATTAACAAATGAAATTAATAAATATAATATAATATAATAATAAATAATTACACACAATGTTCAAACAATTTAAAATGTCTTCTTCATCACTTTGCTGTCAACATCTAAATCATCTAAAAATTCACGTGCGTGTTGATTTCTTCTTAATATTAATTGTTAATTAGTATAGAAATGAGTGCTATACTCAACTAAATAAAGAAACAAATAAAAAATACATTGAGTAGAATCCTTGTGCAAAACTTGCAAAATTATTTTCCGTCGGTACCGCGTTATGAAGTCTGCGCGGGCGCACGCGACACGTCTCTAATTAACGCCTCCACAATTAACTCAGCTGCGTCCGTGCTCTATGGGAAGTGGTTTATTGTAATATTTACAGTATTCATTAATCTACTATCATACAACTATCTGATTTAATTGTTTATAGTTAATATCAAACATTACTTTGCGGAAGTCCATAGTATACAATTCTAATAGACCAATTTACTAGCAGTATTCAAAAATGCATATTTCGCCCCGACACCGGATAATCCTCAGGATGTTGCGTCTACGAACAGCGTTCATTGATTTGAATTGTTTAATTCATCTATTTTCTATGTCAATCTAATTTAATAGTTTAATAGTGTATAGTTTTGCAAAAATTAAGTGTATTTAAGAATGAAATTAGAAATACGATCTTAATACCCCTATGAATTTATTACACTTAGTGTATTTAAGGTGGTAAAAATTAATTTCCATTAAACCAAGAGCAAGTTCACAGGAAGTCCTAACGGCGCTTGTGATGGCGTCTTCACACGCAATGATTTACAAATTGTGAGCTGAATACGAGATCACGCTTCGATTAAAATAGTTTTATCCATTTAATCACAGCGAGTCAATTTAATATTAATTGAAAATTTAAAATATTGGAATTTGTATTACGTCTATTATCACTTATTTATGACACTGTCCGTGGTTCTATTTTATTCGTATACTAGCTGACCCGGCAAACATTGTTTTGGCATAAATGTGATTTCTAATAATCATTTTTTTAGTTCCAATACAAACAATTATCGGCTTTAAGTGTGCGGGGATATGTTTATAATCGAAAGCGTTTTAAACAATATAAGTATGCTTATTTGGAGTAGTAAATTAAACTTTATATGCCACGTTTGTTGGTTTAACATCGCAGCGCCATCGAAAAGTATCGATATGTTAGAATCTTTTGGAGTTAACAGATAATTGTGACTGTCAATTAATTATAAACAAATAATATACAATAAAATAAAATTGCGACTATAATTAAAGATCTAAGCTATCCAGAGTTGGACCAGACTGCTCACGGTATGCCAATTTTATTTAAAATCGGTTTATTTTTAGTTTAGGAGTGCATTGCGGACAAACATCGTGACAGGAGATTTATATATATTATGATTATTCCCGACACGTAACTGAACGAGAATAATATGCCATTGTTTGGTTTAATAAAATTTAATTAAGCGATAATTTAATTATTACCCTGGGCACTTGAACATGTCCGTTTGGGAGATGATTCAAGTTGTTTTAATTAAAAAACAGTTGAAGAACTTATAGCATTTATCCACACCTTATTCATAAGAACTTAATCATTCTAATTGCTTTTTTAATGGTTTTCTTTTTGTCAAATCGAGAAAGAGACAAGTATATTAAATAAATTGTGCTAATAGATCAATTAAGTTTTGTAATTATACGTATTGTTCACAAAAATATTTTATCAATAAAATAATTTGAGGCGTATAAAATGTCTTTTAAATTGTCATACATTTATATCAAAGTAGCAATAGCCAACTAAGCAGTATCCTTTGTAGGTGTTCAATTCACGTCTTTTTAGATTAATCTATTCTCTTTTCTTTTTAATTTGTCATCTCGTCAAAACAATCTCTTCCGCTTAATATTGTCTTTTATTAACATAACTATTACTCATTTAAAGAAAAACACTTTGTTAACGGATTAAGTTATGTATTTTTACAAAATTTAAGTATATTATATTATTTTAAATTGTCAAATTAAGTGTCACGGCTGCAGAGAGGTTATGTGTTATCTGTATTTATTGGCCGGGATTTAGTATCGACTAAAACCAGAAGGATTTTTACAAGGTCGATACCAACTTACTTAAAATAATATAATATACTTCAAGTTTGTAAAAATACATAACTTAATTCGTTAACAAAGTGTTTTTCTTTAAATCTAATTCGCTTTTCCGCCACAGTGACTACGTATTAGGTGCAAACTAATACATACCAATAATACATTGACGGTCATTAAGAACATTAATATATTATTTAATTATTAAGATAAGAACTGATAGTGTGCTATCATTTTTAGTAAAAGCATTAGTCTAATCTAGAAATATAAGAATCTACATAACTACATATGTATAACTATAATGGTCAAAATGTGCTTTAGAAACCCTTAAGCGAAATTCTTAATCAAAATGCGGCTACATAAAGCTAATCTGGAGACAAAATAAGCAATATAATTAACAAAATCCCCAGTATCTTATCGGGAGTGGAAGTTAATGCCACCGTGACACAGAGTATTAATTTAACCAGTAGTTAAACTTATCTACCCTAATGGTTAGAGCTAAGAGCATGACTATCTTTGTAACCTCGAATTGTGTAAACTTTGAACATTCGTCTAAAATTTAATATGTTAAAATATTTGCCCGTGATTTTGTCAAATAAATCACACTACTTTGAAAGCCTGAACGTTTTAAAAACTAATTATTTATATTCTTAACGCATCAGAAAAAAGTCCTCATGAAAAAATTTCTGTCGATTTGCGCCGGTAACATTTAGTTGCTTTTTAGTTGCTTATAACCACGAAGTAATCTCAAATATTCTCATTATATAAGAGAGCTTCAAAGCTTCAATCTCGGAAAATTCAATGCAAAATAAATCTATTGGAACCAGTAGTTCCTGAGATTTGTGCAACCACACAAATTCTGTTGAATTATCAGAAACGTCGGCAAATTGGTTATTAATAAAAAAAAAAATTAACCGTGTATCCTACATTAATTAAATCCAATATTTCAATATTTAAAACACACAAAACAAGTATTTACACATCTAACGCGCACCACTAGGTACTTTGTTTAAGGGGTTGAGGTTTCCCGACCCAATTAGGGACCTTCAAGGAAAGAGTGAGTGACATGAAAGGTCGACAACGCACTTGCGAGCCCTCCGGTGACATAAACAACTGTGTCACTTAACTGAAAAAAACTATGCCATAATGCAAAGCAAACTTTCGCAAAGTTCCAACTTTATGTAGTGACTTCGCACGTGCTTAAATAAAGGAGTGGTATCTTTCGCAGGGCTCGTCTTCGTTTAGGTTCAATGGCTACTTATTGTGAGTAATCTTTGCCAATAATTAATGTTTATTCCCAATAGAACTAGTAATTAAAGTACAAATTATGTTTATGTTTAGCTTCAATTATAGTTTCGTAAATTAAGTTACGTCGCTATTTAACGTTTATTTATTTATATTTGGCTTTTCAAAAGTTTTACTTTAATATTTATAAAGTATTACCGTTTAGGTGTTCTTAAAACAAACGAAATTCTTCAACTTTATACTGTTAGCTATAGCTATATATTTTGTTTTTATTTGAATATGAATTTCCTGCAAAATGTATTGTTATAATAAGATTTAGCTTAGTTGATTATATTTTATAATACTTAGATTTTTTATAATAATTATATCGTTTGTGATACCGCCGCCCATGAACAGTCGCAATCCCAGAGGCGTCACAGGTGCGTTGCGGACCTTTAAGATTCAAAACACCTCCGTCTTTGGGTGGGAGATACCCCCATGATTATCATATTAAGACAGTAATGAGAATAACTATGTACACTTGATCGGAGATTGAACAACAGATTACATTATTAATAGTGCATCTAAAAATTGACTTTAAGATTTTCAGATTACTACTTCACGTTTATAAAGCAGATTATGCATATAAGTTGAAGTACTATTACCATTATTCGTTCGCCTATTATTTCTGAACCACTGATATTAACATAGCGGTACAAAATGAGCACCGCAAACTAGTTTATACCTTATCAATGAAATCATTTTGACGGTGCAAAGATGGTTGTACAATAAGAGATTTACTATGAAATAATACTTGTAACGCATTTCATTTAGTCTCATTGGTGCCATAGTTTTCTACATTTAAAATGTACATTTGATGATGGAAATGTAAACAACGCTGATAGCCCAGTTTTTATTTAATAATATTGACAAAATGCATCAACAAATGATAGCCTTGACAATTTTGAATTAGGATTGTGTTGTGTGTTCGTAATTGTGCATTTTATTAATTAAATACATATTTAACCTTCTTATATAACCAATTTGTTTAGTCAATGCAACAAAACTCCATATTACTGATAGCTTTCAAATATTTTAGTTATCAAATTGAAATAGCAATTTTTCAATACTGTAAGGAAAATCCAAACATACCATTTTTAAATATATTTTTCTACATTCGACACAAATTTAACAAGACTCACCAGATCACTCCCCGTGGACCTATGGTCTTATTAAGTAAACAGGTGCTTGCGATGTTAGAGATAAAACATTGACAGACAGCTAAGACCTCATCTTGCCCACCTCACTCGGGCGTGATGGACTAATTGACACGCTGGCTCATTAAACCGACTCAACTTACAATTCGTATTAAGTATGAGCCTGATTTTGAGTGTGACGGTGAGTACCTACTGTCCGTACTTGTTCGAGATCAATTTATGGCACCTACGTGTGTACTCGACTTAGGTAAAGCGTATAACAAAAAAATACAACCCTGTCGCAGACGAGTGGCAAATTAGTACTTCAACGAAGGGTGTTGTTACACTAACAAGGTAGAGCGATGTTGATGATTTTGGTACGATGGAGATTATTATGGAAAAAACTAGGATCCATCCCAGATAAATCGAGGGGAACATTCGAAGATTGAACTTTGGTTTAGAAGGTTGGTTTTTCTACTGCCCGTCCGTAATGAAAGACAAAACCGAAATGGAAATTAATTATTATATTATATATTTTTATAATTTTAATTATTATTGTATATTATATATAAACATTACCCAAACTAAGCGTCGCAAAATAGTGCATTAGCAGAAAATTCTTCAACCTCCTATTTCGATTTTCCTATAAACAGCTATTGTTTCGGCTGTGTGCAACTAAACTTGGTCAAGAGGCTTTGCTCGTCTTGACGCCTGTCAAAGCTCAAACACCGCAATAAAAAGCTTAAAGCTCCCTTATGATTGTAATTAAGTCATTAAAATTTAGCACTTCATTTAAACTACATACATATATTTTAACGCTTTACATTTATATTTGTTTTTTTTTATTTTATATATATTATTTATATAATGTTGAAATTGACTAGATTGAACGATTAAACTAAGGCTTATTAATTGAGACTATCAGAAGCCATTCGTTATGCTGACTAATAATTAGTTGTTAGCAAAGTTTTTATATTTAATCGGATCAAGATTTATGTTGTGACAGATATCCTATCTAGCTACCAACGTTATGCCATAATACCTTAAAATATATCGTAATAGATTAATGTTTATTCACGTCTGGTGAACTTTTTGGCAAATAATGTCTTTAACTTTTCGAAAACGAATGAGTTTCTTAATGAGTCTAGAGTCTCCGTATGACAACGACACTATTGAGGAGGTTTCTGCCAAACGTTTGGCTGAAGATGGAAACATGAACGTGCAACGATGAAGAACTTTACGGATCTACCAAACAACCCACGATATTTATTTGAAACTAAGCAAATTCATTGTTATTGAAACGAAAGGATTTAATATAAAACCTTTTTAGATAACAGCAATGTTTTACCACTTTTAATCTATTTGTTCTTGTATCCAAAAGTTTTGATTTACTCTTAATGAAATACATTTCACATGACAACAAGCAACATCTGATAAACGTGATGGACAAGTGAGTACGACACCTCTATTCACCGCTCAGTCGCGTGTGTTACTGTAATTGACAGTCAGTATGTATTGTATTAATTGTACAAGATGCTTATGGATTAGTTGTTGAGCCACTTATCTTACCACCTTGTTCTCAAACCTGTACTGAAACAGTACAGTAAAATAATCAGTAAATAAACGTCTGAGTTATGTATATCACGGCGTAAACGATGGCTGAGCGGAGGCGCGGTTTTCATTTGAGTTCGGTGGTTCAGTTCATGATAAACTCGGGCAAACAGTAGCTTCGGCACACAAAATCACAGTTCACTGATTATCACAAAATCTAAAATAACAACCCACGTAATGGGCAAACCGACAGTTTCGTTCAGAAGTGACTTGGAGCCTCGAGCAAAAGTAATTTGAACACAATTTCCACCCTCAAAAACGACTGACCACGTGCCACCATTTGAAAAGCATCTGTCGTCACGGAGTTTACCCCTACTACAATAGTCAAATCAACTACTCGGCCCTTAAAAGTTATCGCTTTCTCTGAAACATTCCTTTGGGAAAATGTTTTAGACCTAAAATCATTGACACACAGAACATAAACACAATTTAACGCTGACTCACACATCATATTTCTATTTACTTATTATGACAACCTTATAGTCTTCAATTCTATTCATTTTTATCAAATCTAGTATACGTAAACCAGGCATAGACTGTAAATTTTATAATATATTTATAAAATAATTTGAAAAACGTGTGGTGTTGGACTAAACTCAGTGTTCCCATCGTTCAAAATTAATTAATCCACTTATATAAGACATACGAGGCCTCAATGTGCCAGCAACTGGTTCTAAAATAGGAATTAATGTTAACTGTTCATTAGAGGGCAGAGGTCGGCCACTAATGAGGCCTGGCAACTTTGAATTAATATATTATCGCTAGATAATCAATATTTTATACAATTTCATGCACTCCAATTTAATTAATTATTGCTTCAATTTGTAATTCAAACTTTGATCAGACTAATTGTTGTAATTATATAAACACATTTGTATATATGCAATAAAAAAAAAAATATAGTTATATATATATATATAAACAAAGACAAGGATGACTAATATGGCTCAATGAACTCATTTCAGTACACCGAATACCTATATATTAGAAAACTAACACGTTTAATTTTTAGTGTTGAATATATATAGCCTTTATTAGCATAACTGTTACTCATAAGGAAAAAGTAAGATCTAAGTATGTATTTTTGCAAAATTTAAATATGTTTACATTATTTTAATTTTCCGATTGCGGCTTTACAGCGTACGTGGCGGAAGACTGAAGACAAAAGGTGTTCAATGTGTAATGTAATAGGTATTTATTGCCCCGGAGTTGGTATCGACTACCAAGGATTTTTACAGAACTGGCTCACGGTGTCCTCCATTTTCCCGGATTATTTTTCATGAGATTTTAATTTGGATATTATTGGATATCAGATGTTTGATAATCCGTTAATAAAGTGTTTTTCTTTAAATAATTGAAATAAATTAATATCCCCATTCTAATATATACATGTATCAAAAGTTTATTTATGTCCTTGTTGTTCATTTGTATTGGCACCTATAAAACAAGTTTGAGCTTACCTAGGGGCTACGATTATGCTAAGAATTATATATATGTATGTAAAAATACCACATAGTTATTAATATTTAATAAAAAAAATATATTAAGTGCTTATACTAACAGAACATCTAAATAATCATAATATCTAAACTCTGCGCATTTATTTGGCATCGTAAGTAGTTAACGAAAACGATGGAAAATACCACCCACAAATAACCAGTAATTCCAATAATATATGACTTGTAATAACGAAATATCGTTATCTAATTTTATTAAACCCTTAAATATGTCCGGCCGGCAATGGCGTAATTTGCGTACTATATTAACCACTAAATTATGCTTATTTATCGTTGATCTTTAATTTATATCTTAACTATGAACTCATGTTACTAAATAACGAACAGTCCATAAATTTTATGGACCATTCTTCGCGCGAATGTCAGTTATAAGGTATTGATTTCACATGATTTAAAGCGTTTTGTAATCTCCATTTTACTCCAATCTAAAAAGAAATCTTTTTATAATCTTAACAATTTTCCATCGCCGTCAGCCTTGGACAAACTAGATGCCACAAGAGTTTTGCTAACTGCATTGTCAGACGAAAGACATACACGTTTTATATTTATATATAGATCCTATAACAGTGCTAATCATTGCCACAGGCTATTAAAAACAAGTGCCAGCACACGATATGTATCTCGCGATCAACATAGATTATGCAAATTACTGACAATTACGTAACGGTTTAATAATGTTTATAACTACAACCTTATGTAAAAATAGGGTTAATCATTACATAAATTATGGTTACATAAGAAAAAATCTCAGAAAAAATTGTGATTTTTCATTAAAGAGGTTTTTAGATTGTTTGTTTATGGAAACAAGTCAGTGTTTTGTATAGGAGTATTATATAGTAATTCTGTGTACTCTTGTACTCACCCAATACAATACTGCGGTAGTAGAAACCTATATGAAAATATAAAAAAATAAACGTGTACATATATATATTATTCTCTTACATTTTTTATAAAACTACATGTCATTTATATAAAAAATGAGATATTTCGATATTGCTGTATAATGACGGAATCAATTACTTAAGTTTATATAAAGTATCCTTTATCCGATTAAGCTCATAATGAAATCATGTCAAACATTTTTCCATCGAGTTTTTCTGGTTTCCCGACTTTATACAGTGGCAGTATAAGTAATTGGTGAATTATTTATCAGGTTTTTGCAACGATGTAATGTTAGAGATTTAATTAAAGCGATATAGGCTTCGACGCTTCGATTGATCTATGTGATGCGCTCGACTGATAAGGATATTACGAAATGGGGCATAAGTCGCACGATTCTAAAGCGTTTGCGATTTTTCAACTAGCGAAGTTTTTGTCAATTTTTTTACAGGAAGCGCCTCTTACAGATGTTAGGTTAAACGGTGTGTTTTTTTGTAAGTTACATGGCGCATAAGTTATATGGAGTTTGTGCAGAAACTGGTACTAAGTGCATAGACATGATTACAAAATTAATGTTTAATATTCATAAGTGTTACTTATAAAAATAATTTTCTTTTACTTTATTCTCATTATTTTCTTAATCTTAATTACGTGCAAAATAAAATGTTAACTTGACGGACAGTGAATATGATTCAAATTCTGCTAATGCGTACTTAGCCTATATAAAACTTTATAAACTATATATCGCCTTTAATCTATATTTTTTTTATATGCTTGGTATACTCCAGAAACGCAATCGCTATCTCCTCTTTCGCAATCTTCTTAAATATATTATTTTCCTTTAAAAAAGTTTGTCTTATTGATCTTCAATTAACTGCAGATTTAGGTGTGCCATAATTCATCATTAAACTTGCTTCTGAACTCATAAAAACTTAGATTTAAAATGTTTATTTCGAAACTCGATAAAATCGTTAATCCTGTATATACTCACATAAATACCCCAGTTAAAAATATTCAAGTTATCTAACTCTCTAAGTAAAGCTTAATATTGTAATTATATACAATATTGCTCTCATTTGTCAAACGCTATCTCAATATCTATTGAATTTACTATTTGAAATTCACTAACAAATAATTGAGGGGCGATACCGCTAGTTACGTTATCTGTGGTCATTTTAAATGGAGTCCATTTTTTAGGTTATTTTGTGACAGTAATATATTATAGGAGCAATTGATTTGTTTGGTGACATGGGCAAAGATGAAATATTATGTTGATTAATTAATAACAATATAGATTTATATTGACCATTTAAGGTTATATAAAATAAAAATTATATATTGTTAACCCTATTATGGGCTATAATGGTCTAGTGCTTCAGCGCGGGATGCTAAACCCTAAGGCCGTGCCTTCTTTTGGCTGTGCAACAATGGATGTTCATTTTATGTTCGCCATTATCCCAGAAAGCAGTTAACATACTTGTCAATTAATATAAAAGTGATCGTGAATCATACAGAAATGTGATGCCCAGACGTTGGTGTTGCGCTAATTTTTATCAACTCTTCATGTTAACTGTTCTATTGCTATCAAAACTATGAAGAAATCCTCTTCAAGAATTTGAGATCCTTCCTGAAAGTCACTCGTACTTCAATATTTTAGTTTTATTCAAGTTTAAGAATACTCAAGTGGACTTTGTGATTTGAGATATTTATTAGAATACAATCCTAATATGGCCAAAATAATCAAATACCCAATATTATTAAAAAGAGAAGTAAATATATAACTAGTATTATTAATCATATGGTATTCTTTAATAAACCCTTGTTGAAACACGAACGAAACAGGTTAATAAGGAATTGGAATAGCTATGTTAATTTTAAAAGCGTTTTCTCGTACACTTTTTTTCTATTGCAGATGTTTTCCAAACATAGAGCCGACTAACATAATATTTCTTTTTCTAGGTTTCACCTTTGCAGCAGGCGGTGCGGAAACTATAGATAAGGTAGAATTATTTATATTGTTTATACCGACAAAACTAATAAGTTACACGGGAGCATTGATCGCAAATGTCACTGTTGAAATTTGAATTACGAATGTCAAATCGATTCTATAATGTAAAATTTAGTAAAAATAACGCTTTGAGAAAATAGGTCAACTACGGTTGTTTTACCAAGGAGTTTTCATTACTTATTATTTGTGATATTTTGATTTTCACTTATCTGTGGTCGCTCCTACTTTTGCGCACTTTCAGCCATTTCACATTCATTGTAAGTGCAATTCGCCCATAAACCATTTTGTTTATTATTTATTTATACTTTATGAGTCTCCAGGACAACGTCTCGTCGTGGCCTGGGTCTTACTGGTCTAGTGGGTATATTTCTTACTGGCCTGCTAAGTCCCAAGTTAAGATGAAGACCTTCACATCCAGAAGACTTGACAAGTTTGGTGTGTTTATCCGTGCTAAATATACTATTTTCATCTAGTTAAATATTTGTACTTAACTGATGTTTTATTGTTTTGCATATTTTATATGAAATTTCAGACATAACGATTATTATATATCAACCTATAATAATAACAAATTAAATCATTATTTTAGTAGGACGTAGCTCTTTTCGCAATATATATTACTGGATAAATAATTCCAGTCATACTTATAGTCATAATGACCCATTTTTATGTAAATATTAACACTACAATTTCGTGATAAATTGAATATTGAAAATAACTCGATAAAAGCGGATGTTATAACCATTATGGAATCAAATTCTCCATGACACATATGGTTTGAGAATTGTGGAAAAAACGTTTCGCGGTAAAGATATACACTCGCGTAGCAAAGTCAGTATATTCAAATACCTAACTCATCAATGTCTTGTTTACCAGTTATCTAACTTTTTTACTCATTTTAATTACTCAGTTCATTTTTTATTATTATTACACAAACATTATTTCCTTTATGATTATTATTTTACTTCGTTGTTAGTTTTATACATGTCGGGGTGGAGACAATTTGTGGATTTATAAGTTAACAACGTTTAACATTTACAGCATTTAGAGATGTAATAATGATTATATCATCAATGTATTTAAACGAATCTTTATGTTTAGAAGCTTCAAAACCGTTAAAGTCGTTTGTCGGTCTTAAATCGTTAGATACCGAATCCAAGGTTTGTTGTTCCTGTCTGTTTAAACGATTGAAAAGTTAAAAGTATCACAGGCGCAGAGCTTATATGTTATCTGTATTTATTGCGATACCGGAGTTGGTATCGACAAAAACCGGAAGGATTTATACAAAATTGGCTACGGTGTCCTCCATTTTCCCGGATAGTTTTTCATGAGATTTTAGTTTAGATATTATTGGATCGAAGGTGTTTGATAATTTTAAGGTGTCTTCTCTGTTGCAATGTCTCTGCAGCTGTGACACTGATTTTAACAATCAACATCTGACTTTACGTGATAGTTACCGAAAGTTGGGGAAAATTTAAAATAATGTAAAATAATTTAAATTAAAATTAAATGAGTATAGTGTTTTAGAATTGATTAATCGATGATGCAATAGGCTATCAAAGAACAGTGCTCATATACAGGTTATTCATAAAGCGTTATAAGCTATAGGGGGGGGGGGGAAATTTACCAATTTGTGTGGAAAGAGTTAAGAATTATTAGCGCTATATTTCCTATTTGTTACTCGTATGCTTAAAAAACAAAAACAGGCTTGTATGGCATTGTGTTCTGGCAATTTGGTTGGAAGCTTGAAGACATTATTTGTGAGATTTTAAGTTTTAAGAAAACCATAGACTTTCCATTGGTAAACGAAAAATATTTCAATATTTCGAATGCTTGATGCAATTTAGGAGGAGAACAGGATAGCTTAAGCTTTTGATCGTTTAAACAAACTTTAGCACTTATTGTTGGAAAAAACTTCCTATTTGTCTGTAGTAGCAAAATATGTAAACTGTAAACTGTTTTATCTACCTAGCAATAAATAATTAGTCTTTTGTCCAAAATATTTTTTGTAAAGACTATAACAATTTGGTGGACACAACTAGTGCACTGGTATGGCCACAAATGGAGAAAAACTTGTCAGAAGTGGAGAAAGCACACCTTTTATATACAAAAACAATATAACAAAATATATAAGTAAAATCGAATTCACAAATTTAGTATTACTGTAATGCTGTAATGCTTGATTTCTAATTGTCAGCTTACAAGTTCTTGTAATAGTAGCGAATTTTCAAACATCGAAATTATGTTAACTACTGTCTCTCACAATCACCAAACCTAACCTACCCTATTGTGATATAGAAATAAATTCATAGTCAGCCAAGAAAATAATGTCTTATTTCATACAAAGGCAAAATACTCTTCTTTTAGACATTTTATCACTCATATTTCGCTGGTGATACGAATCTAGGTTCGGTTAAGGTCACAGCTACAACTCTTATGGTATCCCGTTTTCAGAATGCCGCATGGTATTCACATACCATACATATGTACATACGTTTTAAAAATTATATTAAATTCTTCAGATGTTTTATCTATTTTACCTATTATTGTATATATACAAATATATTATATGTACCAACTTTAATAGTTTAAATATGATCGTTCTAAGTTTCCAATGTGCGGTATGTGGAATAAAACTTGGATATACTGAAGGATTTTTTGAAATAATGCCATTCGAGACATGCAATACATTATATATTGAGTTATTTTAGATTCCACAGTATTAGTCGCCGTATAGCTGGGGTTTCCTAGCGGCAAATGCCTTTTCTCTGCAATGCCCTTGGAAATCCCAAATGCAGGTGACTATCATGCAACGTGGGAGAAATTTCGTCACACACCATTAGTTTAAAAACGAAGAACGATAAACGATGTTTGTGCTGCAAATAGTTAAACACTAGGTAAGCCATTGTAAATTTTCCAATTTATACAAACAATTTTTGTTGATTTAATAAATTATACAGCGCTTAAAATGTTACATACGAGTGTTTGATATAGACCAGCTCAGATTTTTGTTTTTTTAATCCAGTGTAAGTAAATAATATGAAATATTTAATTAATGTGTAATGTAATGGAGTTGGACTCTTTTAGGAGACGGTTAACCACGTTCCTGCGATCAGCTCATAAAGCGAACCGATATTATTATATAATACAGTTCGCCAAATCGTCGAACTGTATTATATAATAATAGCATGGTATAATAGTAGGTAGGTATAATATGATAACCTTATTATCACTAAAGTCCAGTTCCACGTCTGATCAGACAACTCAATCATTATCTGTGCCAGAATTCGCCATGTTTGTGTGAAGTTTAAGTGTGCCAGTGGAGGTATAAGTTTGTAGATCAAAAGCATATGCTTATAGTATAATCAAAATTTTATCATTATTATATTATATATTTAAGTATCTTTTGAATTGTTTTGGCTTTAGCTGTAAAAAATAAATAAATATTAGAGTGCTGCTACCATCGATTTCGCCCTAAGATGTATTGACATCCAAGATAGTTTTCTATAATTAGATTTATCATCTTTACCGTACTGTATTATACAAATAAGTTTCAGTGCGTTGGAAGATATAAAAATAACTATTTTGTAAAACAATAGAACAAATACAAAATTGGCAAATAAAATAGCAAATGTGAAATACGAGCTTTTTATTGAATACGAATGCTGCATTTAAAAAAAAGTAGTTACTGTTCAGCATAGTCAAACAAGACCGTTATGATAGCATTACCTATATTCATCCTTTATAGATATAAAAAGGATGAATTTGGTGCATACTTTTATTAGTGTACTAGTGAATCATCACTACTAAAATCAATAATGTAAATCGATCATATAAATGATGATGATGACGATGAGGCAGCTTCCTGAGGATTCTCCGGTGTCGGGGCGAAACTGGTTGTGGATTTTGTCGCAGAGTATCGCTTACATATTACCTATATTAGGGTTTTGTACATACTTTTATATTTAATGCCGTTTAGGCCACTCACAACAATTTCGTTTGCACCCCCCCCCCCTTGTTTTATAAAATATAGGCGGAAATATTTATCCCAAAAGTCACATATATTTTAGCGTATCTCTTTTACTAATATCTAAAAGCGAATTTGTTCTCCCAGAGACCTTTGGACCACCGGAGTCAACATTTTAAATATACAGCTATATTCGCGTAGATAATTTTAATTAAAACGTGATTAAGGACGAGAAATTGAAAACAAATGGTTATTATATAAAATGGTTAATTTTAATTGTGTGGTTGGATGGAATTTTAAAGCTGCATCCCTAGGATAATAACGGTCTGTGGGGAGTCTTGTAATTAATTTTAAAAGGCAATTAAAAGTCATCAAGATCGTTGAAAATTGAATATCTCAGTTTTCGAAATATCATGTTTTTTGTAAAGGCTAATCACCAGTTTTATTCAAACATTACATAAAGTACTAATTATGTCAGTAAATCGAACAGGCCAACCTAACTTATTCAAGATATAGATAGTATAGAGGAAGTGGTAGTCTGTTTTATGGTCTGCTCGACAAATTCTCTGTGAGCTTAGAAGTGGCAAGTCGTGAGAAGGACAAATATAAAAAAAAACTATCAAATTAAAGTTAACATTCATTTATTAATCCCAACTATCACTCTCTTTGAAAGCCGCTACACACTGCGTCGTACTGTTACTGTCAAATTTATCTAACACTATCTCCGTCTCTTTCCTCCTTTCCGTTATTGATATATCTTTCTTCTTCACGGCTACATGCTTCTCTTTCTTTTTCTCAATTTCGGAGACTTTCCGGCGACCATTTGTCTGAATTTCCCTTTTCTCCTCGGGCTGTGTTTGGGGAATGTCAGGCCTTTTTGGTGGAGGCTCGGCTTCCTCAACCTATAGATACAATTTTTATTATTAAAAAGAAAATCCTTAAGTAATTTTATTACTAAACTCTCTTCTAAATCTTATTGCAAGTTGAATCTTAGGTAACACCGATTAAGATTTTGCACCCGTTTTCTAGAAAATACGCCAATGTAACTACTTAAACTAAAATCATGTTTTGTCAAAGTGACATTTCATTTTGACCATGACCCTTAAAGCGAGAAATTTGGTTACCATTATCCCTCAGTCAACTGAAAAAAGTTAAGCCCAATCAACACATTTACTCTCATTCAATGAATATATAATCATTACAATAATACGTTACGAAGCCGCTATAGGGTTTTAGTTAAAAATCCCTAATAGACCAATCTACAAACAAATCGATAACCCATCGAACGCTGTTCGTAGAGGCGACTTACTGAGGATGCTCCGGTGTCGAAACGTGCGTCGAGTGGTTGTGGGTTTTTTCGCGTAGCTTGTAGATTGGTCTATTAGGGCTTTGTACTATGGACTTCCCGAAAGTAACGCCTGAATCAATTTATTATAGGTTAAGTTAATTAGAACGTTAAAAATTTTGCAAGTAGTGAGCGTTTCTACCTTTCTTGCCAATGCCAAGGTACAACTGTTGCCCCAAAAAGTAGATAGCTAGATATAAATATGTTAATATTTAAATATTTTTAATATACATTCACATACATACATACATAAACATTCTACTGCACTTAATAATAATAAAGCTTTTTTAATTGTAATATAATTTAAAGCACTTTTTAACAAAAATATGCACAAGTTTCACATCCCTTGCAACCGTTACAAACAAATTTATAAAACACGTTTCAAATAATTACAAATGGAGGGTTTTAATGACAATTTTTAAAAAGATAAAATATACCTGAAACATCCCAGACGATGTTCGCTTCCTGGTGACTTGCTTGCCCAGTGTGCTCAGGCTGCTCGATCTACTGCGCTTAACCGGCGAACCAATGTCATTGTCCGTACAATTGGTACCTCGAAAAAACAGTCATATATATAAAAAAGACAAATCATTGATTAATTTTCATACTAAAATCAGAGTTTTATGGGAAACTTTTTTTGTATATCCATTATAATATTAAATAATTTTGTGAGGGAGAAATGTTGTTCGTTTTTTTTTATTGGTTAACTAAAGTATCTACCGCTGCTTGATATACACTTTTTCATATATATGTATTGATTCATCGATCTAAACGACTTGATTAAGGATCTCGAGAAATCTGAAAGACAAATGGTTATTCCGCAAAATATACAAATGTTTAATTATTAATATGTGAAATGGAAGCTCATTGGATGGAATTATTTCAATCAAATAGACCAATCGTAATCTAGCAACGATTAGCAACGTACCTTGATTATTCCGTGCAGCGTCAGGTGTATTCCTGCAATACAAAGTAGAGTATGAGCGAATGTATTGAAAAAATACCATAAATTATGAATAATGAATTATGGAACAAACTGGCCGAGCACTGTTTAGGCTCGTTGTTGCATTCGCCTTATGTTCAATTAGTTAAGCAAAAAAATTAATAGTTCCGCTCATACATCTTAATAGCTCGGTCAGGGGTGCATTAAAGGCTTATTTACGCGAGTTACGATGTGGATAAGATTCAAAAACTCTTTATATCAGCTTCGTAATAAATTGACGAGTTGTATCTTAAGTTTTTTTTTTTTTTTCACGTTTTATTGTAATTTTAAGTCACTTTTCGGCAGTGAAACGTGGAATAGGGTCTGGCGGTATCAGGTGCGTAAACACATCTATGGGTTAGGGGAAAGGTCCTAATTCCGCAATGGCATTATTTGAGAATAGAAATGCCTTCTCATTTCAATTGTTTGTCAAAATTGGGCGGAATTATAGGAGGATAAAAGCTTTGAAATAACATTGATTTTGTGAAAAGTTACAACGCTTCGAATTCCTTAGGATATTTATATAGTAAAGACAACCACTCTGACGAAATTTCATAGCGCATATATAAAGTTATTCATCCCATATCTGCTTTTCGTTCCTACCGTATTTTAAACTACCCTGATAACAAGCGCCCCAAATAGACTAATCGCCACATCAATATTCCACCTAAGTTTCCGAATTTCGATTTTTGTGATGCGTGACTAATGGAAACCAGAGGTGGGATCAATCTTCAAGTATGCAGTTTTAATGCAATCACTTAATGAATCCAAAACAATATTCGACTGGATCGCGTGATAAAGTACAGACTTCATAATTTCCCTATATCTTAGGACTTTGGATCTTATTATTCCCGACTTAGTGGCACCTCAAAAGTTGACTCATTTTTCAACATAGCGCCAAGTAATCCGAACAATTAATTTTCATTTTTCATATCCCACAAAACAACGCCACACTACTCCCATATCAACTTATCAAAATTTAACCGACCAACCCTTTCTGCCATTGCCTATTTCACGGTGTGGAACACTGACCAGTTTCCGGCACGCTGATAATCCGCTCATTCAAATAGAAGACCTCCTGCCAAATTTCACCAAACCTTTTCCAAAAAGTTCCTACCGCGAAACCGTTAAACCGGGATCAGAGCAAAGCGAGATCCGTTGATCGATATGAATCTTCAGACTCTGCAATTTCTACCATTTACTATATGAAATCGACTCAAAATTGCTTACACTTTATGTTGACTGTATTCCATCGAACACGCTTTTTCGCAGTCCATTAACTGTATTTATAGACAAATTAATTCCTAACCTGTAGCAAAGATGTATAAATTTAAACGTCGATTCAGAAGTTTTATCAAACATTTCTATCTTTACGAACAGGCTTCATACATACTACGTTATATATATGTACATCAAATTAGCATTATGAGGATAAATTTAGATAACTAGAATAAACTTGAATTATTAATAACGTTAATTGCTAGCAACGGCAAAAATGCAAACTTGTCTCTATTAGGAAAATAATGGAATACACATAAACTGTGTTTACATAATTAATTATTGTATCCATAACTTAACTGCTGTAGTTACTTTAATGCGCATGTCAAACTCTCGCCATTTTGAAAAAAAAAATGTCTCTCTCCATAATCGTATTGAACAATGACAAATAACATATTTCTTGAAACAGAAATACGAAATTTATTTTTGATAGGTTTTCGAAATATTTTCACAATTTACTTAACCAACTTCTATAAATTTTAAATAATAACTTCTTTATACAACGATTTCGATGATTATTTATTTCGACAAGGAGTACATCATGATGGTGGCATGGCAAACGAAAATTTATTTATAAAATTTATCTTTGAAGCCGCCTCTTTGCACTTAGCAATAATTATAAAACCTTACATAATTAATAATTGCAAAATGCAAAACAATAAAAAATGCAAACACAATGCAAATTGTCAATGCAAATTCCTAGGTAACTGTCGCGATCAAAGCATCTTAATTAATAAGTAATTATGGCTCATATGGAAAGCGTATCCATTAGTATATTATTTACTATCAACAGCTCATTAGAAGGAGAAAAAATTAATTGTATATCATAAATTATCAGTCAATTATTCAAGATTTATTATGCGCGTTTTAGTCATTATAGCAAGATATTCAGATACGGATTCTACATTTTACGTCAAATATATAATATGAATATATATATATTTATAATCTAATCCAAGTATGCAAAAAAGTACATCTAAATTTATACAAAAAATAATTTTTTACAGGATTTATCATTAGATATCTAATCATAATCACTATATGGTTCAGTGACGCTACGGACTACGAATGGAAGTTTTTTTTATCTTAACTATATATAATATACAAACAAGGATCAGTTTGTATTGATAAATCAAAAATATAAACATTATTGCGTTATAAATCAATTTCATTTCCATTATTCTCTCTTTTTGTAAAACCGCCCTTCCATTTTAATTTCTTCTTATTTTAATTTTTACATCTTTAACTTCTGGTTGCTTGAAAGAGATCGCTTGTTAGCGAAAGGCCGCCTTTTATTTATATACTAGTTTTTAAGTTGTTATTTGTCTCCCTTCTTATGTGGTATATTATAATAATGTAATAAATAAATAAATCCAATATAAAATAAATTAACATGAAACATTTAAGTCGACAATTTTTACGGTGCCCTATTTAATTGGCACGCTAATTGTGTCCTGTGTATCCAAGGAGGTTAGTATCCACCTGTCGCGGAAACACGTCCCGAATCACAGCCAACTCACGATTACGTGCGGCTGCCATTTTTTTAATTGTATTTTAGCACCTTGATTCTGTTTTTTTTTATTCATACAGTTGAATGCAATTAAGAGCGCATCTATTCCGTGAATTTAACTCTTATTACGAATGAATGGTTTCAGCTATTCGTTAAAAAAGGAAGGGTTATTTGGCATAATAGTTTTAGCCTAATCGATTCGTAACTCAGGTCAAATGTCAAATTAGATACTTAACAGCTGTTACTATTTCATTTTTACGTTGAACATTTTCAAGGCTGCTCTGTTTAAATATACAAGCTCGCGAATTTTCTCATCCAACTAACCAATTTCATTACAATATATAACATGAAGGTGGGAAAAGGTTAACCAAGCCGGTGGTCAATCCTGACTCGCTATTAAGGCTACCGCCTAATACATTTATCAAAGCCAAATAAGGCGTATGACGTTAGATAAGCGTTTGAGAATAACAATGTTCTCATACAACTAATAAGAGACGTTAATGATAAAGCAGCTGTTATAAGACGCGATGTTTCTATTAATCGAAGTCATTTATTCATATAAAATTTAACAGACACTCGGCAGAGGTATCGAGCGCTCAGTTTTGACAATACTCTCATATTCATAAGCTCAGGATAATAACAACACATTATTAAAAGGTTCTACCAAATCCATATACATCGCGAAGACAAATACTGCGCTATCCATAGGAACTAATCGTATGTATTTGTATAACAATATAATAAAATCATATTATGACTATGACACCTTTTAGTAGATGAATTGATGTTCAATGTTTAAACTTTTGTAATGAAAGTTAATTAGAAGTAGTAGATAAAAACTTTACATTTACATAAACTATTTCGATATCATATAAAAACAACATCTAACATCTGTTGCCTACCTGTATTAGGCATTTATTGTTATTTCATTTATAATTGAAGAGAAAACCTCGCATTCCAACCATTTTCCAATTACAGAAACATTAAATTAAACATTATGCAATTTTCTTACAACATTGTTATTAAAAACTGCGAGCATCCATTGATTAAAAATTCAATTGCGCATAACATTAGGAAAGATTAAAATAAATTTTATTATGATGTTACAGACAAGAAATGCTTTAATATCCACCTGGACGTATGTCATTCAGTTATCATGTTTATTGTTGGAGCTTTTTTCTACAAATGGTTGCCTCGGCACTATTTATATATCAATAAAGATACTTCTATAAATATACAGGTATAATATCTTAGGATAATATTAAGGTAATGCCTATCAAAATATGAACAAGGCTCCGGAAATTTAAGATCCATACAGTACAGTCAATTTATAAAGGTAAGCTTTAAGCTATATATCCCGCTGCTTTTAGCGGATATACAGATTCTTTCTAAAACCACAAAAATTGCACGCCGCTACTATATCAATCTTAAGCCGCTAGTTTTATATAAAATAGGCTATAGTAATATCACATTGTTATAAAGCTTCAGTCAGCAAGCCAAGGCTACATTGAATTATGGGTGCTAATACATATTTCTAACTTCCAGGCAATAGCAAATTGTAATGTTCTGAAATTTAATTGCTTTGTTATGTCTTAAAAAATGTTTTGACAGTTATTTAAAAACTTTAAGAGCTTTAAGAACGTTATTTTATGATTGTTAAATACTTTAATATATAAGTGGCACCCCGTTCAATATGTAAGCGTAAGTTGAAGAGCGATAGTTTTTGAGAGAGTAACAGAGACGAGTTAGAGAGCAACCAATGTATTTTAAATAAAGGCTCCCACTCCAAATATAACATACTCATCATATTAGATTACCGGGGATCGAACACGGGGCCTCTGTTCTGTTCGTCTATATATTAAATAAATACAAGTCAACGCCAAGATTCTGTCGCTTTATATGGTCTTAATTGAGCCTCATAATAACAAAAGCTTTTATGTATGTCGCGTACGTGATGTTTATTTCATAACATTCTCCTCGATCAGGGACCGGTGTCCCTTGTGTAAACCTGCCTGGATAATCGCACTATCCGACATAATGCTTCCAGCCCGCATCGTAACTAACTTTTTAGCTCTCGTATGGTTAAAGAGGTTTTAACTCAAACACTTAAACGTATTTTTGCCTTTCCAACGACAGATCATGTACTGCGTAAATGACTTCACACTGTGACTTAATTTTCAACAAATCAATAAAAATCCAATATAGAAACATTCTCTATAAACGCCGTTGATATGGTAATTTTCATGAAATGTTGCCGTGAGAAGTGTGATGTTGCCGTTTGTGATGATTTTACTTAAAATTGCCGGATGATAACGTCTTTTGATATTTGGATAATAATAAATTTATTATGAATGTTTGTAACGAATCTACAAACAAAGGATAATAATTTAATTTGCAAAGAAACCGCAGTGATTACCAAAGGTACATACATTTAAGAACCGCTTTCCGATAACACCATCATAAAATCACTATAACTTAAAAAATCTAAACTATAATGACTAAAATTTATACATAATTAATTCAAACGAGCCTTTATAATTAAACATTAATTACTTTAACCTATTGCATTCACAATATCCTACGATAATTATAACTTATGTAAATTACTTGAATGGCTTTCAAAACAAAAACATCTCATTCCACACACCAACAATAATGCAGACACGTCGGTGAATGTTATACCTCGATCATGTTTCGTAATTACATACGAAGCTCTAATTAGCTATATATTGTAAAAGAGGATTTTCATGTCCTACTGGAGTGTGTTCGGAATGATAGTGTTAGAGGTAAGAATTGTGTTGGGTCTGGATCTAATGTAGGATGGTGTAATAGTGCGTTGGCTTTTCCTTTGTCAACGAGTGCCAATGGACTATACCAAATCGCTGAGTGCTTATTAGGCTAGTGAAATGTACATAAATGGGAACGTATGGACCGTCCTAATCGCTTTGCGATCAAGGTCCTTAATTAAGATTTAAAAAAAAAAGAGGATTTATTTCACACTTAAACAAAAGTGATCCTAACATTACCCTGAACCAGGCTCTACATTTCAGCTCATTTTTTCTTATTTTTACACGTTTTTTAATCATCGTTATCCTGTCTTTATTTATAAATTTTGTACGAGTGTGTTATTACAATATATTGTGAATTTCTTTTTATATATCTTTTAGTAGTTCAAGTTTATATTATAATTGTATCGCAGAAAAAAACTTAACATTTTGTGGAAACTAAAAATGGTTAATTTACGTATGTTTACGTTATATTAGAAACTATCTAAATCCCTGCAATCGAAGGCATTAACAGAGGCTTGAAGCAAACTCAAAGATCGTATTTCAACAAATTAGTTAGGACACCTAACATTTTAGATTCTGATTTAGGACGTTGCTACCAGTATTTATTTAACAACAGCATAGTAAATCCTTGTTAACACCTGTTAGGGCAGGCCTACATGCAGCTCCTAGCATTACATCCCTGGGAACATTAAAGAACTTTTAAAAAGCTCATTCAAAGTTCTGTGTTCACAACTAGTATAAATTAAAAATGTAAATACTTATTGTAATTTAACGCAGCCCGAATATGCGACACCTTAATTGACAATTGTCAGACGGTTGTCAACTGTCATTATTTCAGTAATCTGTTGCTGTCATTAATTAGTTATGAGTGAATGTAATGAATACCGAATTTATGCATACATATTGTAATTATTATGTTAATTTTGCGTCTATTTAATATTCTATTCTAACTCAATATATATATATCCCAGATTAAACTGTTCTGAACATCAATAAAAAATAATTTACTAGTTAACATTCACTGGCAGTTGACAGTTGTTTAATTTTGGGAATATTGTCTATGTCACATCATTGTGTTATCCTCTCTGTTTATTTTATAATAAAGTTAGTCTGTTCATACACCTTATAAGCGTCGTTTCATTTTACGAGTCTTGAATAAAATAACTCACGTATTTCAGAACGCAGCGTTTGAATTATCACTTCGGCCCAAAGCCTTCGAACTCCGCTGCCTTAAAGGGTATATATCGAAATTCACAAAAGGACACTTTCCTATACGCTTATAGGGGTCTTTCCTAATTCATACTGGGTCAATTGAGCCGATCACGATTTTCCTAACAACGAGCTGAAATTATTCCTTTACACCCACCAAATAATATATTACGTTGAGTTTATCGATATTATTGTTTATGAGGCCGAAACCAATAGTGAAAAACTATGGTGGTATATAGATTTTTTCTATAAATGTTCTTGTCAACATTATTAATATCTAAGATAACGAAATTATTAAGATACGAACGCTAGCAATAGCTGTTCATAAGAATCGTACATAGGACCGGCCCTCGGAAAATGCGCATATTTCATATAACTAAAGATTTAACCAAATTTATCTTTTTTTACATTATAAATCAGTGATTCATTGATCTAGAGCACTAATATAATGCGAGCCCATTAAAATAATTACAAATACTTCATATTTAATGTCACCATGTAAACGATTTCCAAGTGTCGCGTGCGAGATTTGATCAAGTTATTTAATTATCCGTACACTGGCGTTCAAAATCCTAAAAAATAATTACTACACTAGCATTATCTCATACTATAAAGAAACATTTGGAAGGATAAACTCAAAAACAGATTCACCAATACCAAAGAGTATTAACTAATCACAAATATACGAGGCTACATGATCTAAACTGATAGTGGCCATTTACCACACAAAATATTTCGTCACTTCATGATTCCTGAAAATTACTACAAAACCTCAAAACGTAATTATATGAACAGTAAATTAAAGATGTATTAAAATATTAACAGTTCATAACTCATAACATACAATTGTCAATGTCAAACGTGACGTTCTAGTTACGCTAACGTCACAGATAAATCCATTATTGAACATTTCGTTCAAAATTTCATAGTGTAAACCATCGTTTTTCAAACTGTGGGTCGCGACCCCCTGGGGGGTCGCGAAGCTTCTGTAGGGGGGTCGCCAGAGGTCAAAAAAAATAGGTACTTTAGTAAAAAAAACAAAATTAAAGACAATTAATATTGTAAATGGTAATACTGTAACATACACCTACATACATGATAAAAAAACGAAGGTCAAGGGGGGTCGCGAAATATTTTTTATACCAGGGTCGCATCTCGCATCTGCGTATATCGCATCATGAAAAAGGTTGAAAAACACTGGTGTAAACTATGTATATGTTTTCCTGTGCGCATTCCTTATATTTAGTAGATTATGCTCCCAACAAAAAACTCCGCATTAACATCTTAGCAATATTCATAAGTATAATTTTAATTACAGCATAGGAATTCGAAATTAACAGATATTTTAACGTTGCATAGGCATGTACGCAAAAACGGAACGCATAGAAAAGCACACTTTTTACAAAATACTAGAATATGTATGATATAAATGACATACCGCAGTAACAACTAATAAACGAAGAATCCCTAAGTACGTAATTATATTTCAACGGTATTCTGCAGGCGACGATACGCGCGCGTACTTTTTCCTTAGTTTTAATGAATACATGCGGCTTTTAATTATATATGCCTTATCGGTGAGTGGACGCCAATAAAGGTACTTTTTATTGCGTACCCTACTGTATCAATTTGTTACAATCAATTATAGATACCGATAAAAGAGTTGAAATAATTAAAATGTACTCTCTCCAAATTGCTAACCAAACACTACTTACATCGACATTCGAGACTATTCTTAGAGCCTCCTTTTTTGCATGATTACACGTACATCCGTGATCCTATGAATAATGACAAATGAGCTTTGATATATTATTTTTTAATGTATGGCTTCCCAAATACGAAAGACGAATTTTTTGTATATCACATTTCAAGAATTAAAAAAAGGTATTGCAGGAATAGGCACGTTTAACATAATGTGATACAAATTCTTATGAAAAATTTTAGGTTTCTTGTTTTTGCTACATGTGTAATAGCATGAATTGTATAGAAAACAAACGTAACAGTCTTCAGCACTAAGACCTATACATATCCTGCGGTTTCGTTCACATTCAGACGTTCAATTCGTTATTTTAAAGCGACGACAATTTTGCCATTTACACTGTTTAAAATTCTTCAGATGCACACACCGAGAGCTGAATAATTCATTCGTGGTGCCTCGTGTTCCCTATCGCCTCACACATCCCAATCGCAAACATAGCTACATCACTAGTATCTCATCTCGTCGCCTGCCGTGTCAATAAGGCTGTGAGCATGCGCAGAACCTGAGCGTGCTCGCTGATTTATGGAATTAATGAGGCTTGTAAGTAACATTATTGAGTGTGGAAGCTTATTTGACAACCCAGCAGAGTGGTAAAAGTGTAGTGTAGTTGTGTTAGGAACAAGCTACGTATACCCCTTGGGGCAGACCGTGTAGTGTCCTGAAACGGGTGGCGACTAGACGGTACGGTACGGTTAGACCTATCAAACATTACGACTTAAATTTACAATATTAAACCTCAACGCTAAATAGAAATATACATAGGTTACTCTATCAAAGAAAGCAAGTTTGATAAGTCTAAAGTTAAATTTTAGTTAAGAGAATCGACACTATTATATATCGTTCCATCCGCTATCGCTTCCGCTACCTCTTATCCCATTAGGTATATAAAATCCGATCGCTTTGCGCGGCCGCCGCTGATCCTATCTCTATATCTCATTAGCTAATAGCCACCAAGCCAATTACACTGACTGACGTGTCCGGGGCAAATTGTTGCCGTTTTCAGTTCAAAGATTCCATCAGTATTAAATGAATCGATTATATATATGGAGATAATTTCAAATTAATTGATATTTCGCTATAAAGACGTAGATAGCATCCTGGGCCGCGTAGCCATAGACAATATTTATTTAAAAATTAATATTTGTACTACAAAACACAGTGCGATTTCCTTGTAATATTTTCACCATTGAAAGCTGCAATCAATTTCGTCGCCGCGTTTAAAATACAGAAAGCTAACATACATTTATGAGTTAGTAATATGAAATTCAAAGCCGTATCTTGGGTCAGGCAACCCTAAGCCCTTTCACACAATCGGAGGCGTCGTCGGGTGGCACCATTAGTACTGGGACTGTATAAAGACGTTATCTAGAGCTTTTGTGCGAACTTGACGTTTAGAAATGGCCCTAACAGAGTTGCATGTGCGTATAAATATTTACAAGAGATGCCTGAGACTGCTTGATAATTAAGTAATCAGTTAAACATGGCATAGCACCCAAAACATGGACTTGATGACAAAAAAGCTCGATTATACCTTTATGTTCGAGGATAACTTTGTCGATTATAAAGCTATTTATTATTTAGTAGAAAGAGTATCTGATGATCATAGTTAAATGTAGTGAATATATAATAAGAATCAAAGTCCCTAGAAGTCAATTTTTTATTTCTGTATAATTTATGGGACGTTGAAAAAAATATTTCTTTATCTTTTCAGCGAAAATGTAGTGCTATGTTCAGAAACAAAAATCGCTTCCAATGCTGTTATTAAATCTTGCCGATATGTAATGTACTTCGCTCTTGTTCATAATTTTATATCGCCTTTTGTGATGACCACCGCAAAATGACTGTGTTGCCTTGAACGAATTATAGTTCGTTATGAGGCTGGATACAGGTAAATTATTTTATTATATACGGTTATATTCAAATTCATTCATTTAATGGACATTTAATATATTTTAACATTACACACTAATGGAAATGGAAAAAAAGACAGCTCTAAACCTGGGCAGGGCACATCGCCAGGCTAACAGAAAAAAACGCAAGTCACGGAATGGAATGGCCCCCAGGAAGGAGCAAAAAAAAAAAAAAAAAAAAAAAAAAAAAAAAAAAAAAAAAAAAAAAAAAAAAAAAAAAAAAAAAAAAAAAAAAAAAAAAAAAAAAAAAAAAAAAAAAAAGGGGGGGGGGGGCCCAAAAAAAAGGGGGGGAAAAAAAAAAAAAAAAAAAAAAAAAAAAAAAAAAAAAAAAAAAAAAAAAAAAAAAAAAAAAAAAAAAAAAAAAAAAAAAAAAAAAAAAAAAAAAAAAAAAAAAAAAAAAAAAAAAAAAATAAAGAAAAAAAAAAAAAATTTTTTTTTTTTTTTATAATAACAATTTCCCCCAATGGGAAAGGAAGACTTCTCATCAGGAGAAAAAACGTCAGCCCTTTTAAAGCAATAAGTAATTGAGGACATCATTTACACAGGATTGGTTAGCCCCAACTATTACTAGCTTGTATTTTGGGAGCTTATGATAAGTGATAATTTTTTTTACACATATAACACATTGCCTTATGAAACCCGAATCCTCTATTCGGCTCAAGCGAAGGCTAATCATTTCGCAAGCGATACGAAACACTCATTACTCTTTGCGATAACTTATCTGATAGAAGGGACTGACTTCCATTCTACAGAATATCGAGTGTTAATCCAAGGTGACAGCGCGCTCGCGCCACTCAATACCGCTCAAAACTCACACGTCGCTTTATCCTCTCAACATTTGCTTGAGTAAATGTAATAGACAAATTTCAGATTCAAATACGAATTCAATGATCATGCGCCTATTTAGATCACTGTACGATACGAGAAGATACAAAAGTTACTCTCAATTCTACGTGTCGACAACCACCCTTGTCTAAGGCGGACTAATGACCCGTTAAAAGGATAGCATCGATACGAAACATTCCATTCCATAACTCACTGCCTCCGGTCTAGACCGTAAAGTACAAACAAGAGGCACGGAGCAGTTTCCATAGATCATAGCTCCATTAATTTGGCGGGCTCACGACTACCGATACACCGGCTGCGACTAATGACTCATAAGGAACGGCAACACGATCAATGTCACGAGCCTTAACTCGCATCTGCGCAAGCGACGCGACGGAGCTGAGGCGAGAATACCGACCTACTTCGTGTCGCGCGCAACCACAGACTAACTACAATATGACGCTGAATACTTTTATGTCGATAACATTTTGTTAATCTGAGGAGCTATACAAGTCCTTAAAATGATAAGGCAGTTACGAAACCAGTATACAAAGGTTAGTATTGAAAACGTTTACAGCAATAATACCTCAATCGAAAACGATCTAACGGTAGTCGCCGGCGAATTGGCCAAGCCTCGATAATCTTTATTAGATCGTCGGGAGTGTTTCGCCTTTGACCAGGAACAAATTACACGCCCAATCGTAATCTGTGAAACGAAGGCATCGCTTTTCCCTACTTTACCAACGATCAATCGAATCTATGGTAAATTGTCAAAATCGCTGGACTACCAAAACAGCTCTCTATGCACTGGTTATTCTAAGTGAGTTGGGACGTAACTCTCTCCACGATAACATCTGCACGAGCGATGGCGATGAAACTCGAATGTTTACGATTTGATCGGGCGCGTGCGCAATTGTTTCAACTTTAACTGTACACTTTATTTATGTACGGTGCCCGGCTTCCATCGTCACGTATTGTATGTTTAATGCGCATAAACCAGCCGTAGGTTTATCTTTAAATAAGGTTAGACATTGTAGAATGTTATCTCAATCACTCCGCAATGTTATATTTAATGAGCTTTTTCTGGGGCATTACACCTTTCTCTGGGCACCAGTTTTTGCGAGGGAAATGTAACGGGAGTTGCGATTTGAAGGTTTGCTTTAATAAGATTTTGTTTTAATGTTGGGGAAGAGTTTAATCATTTACGGAAATCGCATTCCAACGTCATTTCAAGTGGCCAACATCTAGGCCTCGTTGATTGTCTTTTTTATATTTAATTAATACGCAGTAAGAAAATAGTTTTCACTGTGTGTTGAAGCACGGCTTTCAATACGTAATGTTCAACAATTCCATTTCACGCAGTGGAAGATTTTGAATAAAGCATTAATACACAAGTCAAAGTAAATGAGAGCAGAATATCATCGCACGTGTCGACTATATGCAAATGCGCATTAAAATGCAAGATGGCGGAAGCGCGCACGCGAGGTCCCGGGGTCACACCACACGCGCCATTGTCCGCGCTGCATCGCCTTCGGTAGCAAACAGATAGGGCTACCAAACATTCGCGGACACAATTTAAACTTCATTTTTACTAGTTTCTTAATACCTGTTCTTTTAAAGTTCCCTTTTATTAATTAAAGTGTAATTTAAAGTACAGCTTTTTCTAGTAGGAATGTATGTTTTATTCCGTACGTAGCAAACGATAGTGATTGATGATTAAATCGAATTTTGACCTAAACCCGCTCCTGACAAATCTTTCTTACTAACTCGGAAAATTCGTGATTTTTTCAAGAGCTTGCGGGTGGCCTTAGTAGGAACAGCCACAGCCCATAAACATTAATGGATGCGTTGCCGGCCCTTCTAGCATTTTCATTAGCAGCCCTACTCGCTGCGTCCGATTTGAAACAATTTAACTTGTAATGAAGTTCAGTCTGCTCTAGCAATAGATAGGCTTTAATGTCCGAAGGGCAGAGGCCACGAGCTCTAATGAAGTAAAGATACTATGGTTAAGTTTCCACGTAATTCGGATGAAGGAAAAATTACTTTTCAAACTAAATTAAAAGCTGATTTATTGCTCGTCCACTCTAAGCCTTTGATCTGAGGCAGGAGTTAACATTGTAATTATGTTATAGTCAAATTATTAGTTAATATTTTGACATGAGTCAAATATGGTTCATAATGCCTTTTTCTCGAATAGCTAGACATAATTTTGTATGGACTTGTGATTCACGTCTTTACGTGTTTATAGTTACGTTATTTCTTATATCAGTTGTAAATAGTAGATATTCTAGGATGGACTAAAGAGATTCTAGGATCCTAAGAGTTATTGGATTGGCTATCAGTCCGAGACATCAGACTAAAATTACGTATGTTCAAAACATACGAAACATAGTCAAAACATAGTAAAAACAAGTTGCTATTCGCATTTCAAAACGGAGATTTACCTTACCCACGCTTAAACATAGTCGCGGTAAAATTAGCATCATTTATAGTTTAAAAATGTATAGTTTCCAAATATGTTCGGCACAACGCGTCAATCCTTCAAAAATGTTCTTACATACTTTCAAAAAAAAAATAAAACAAATGTATAAAAAAAAATACAAATTTATTTGCAAACTTACACTATACCTAAAGTAACAATAGTAAAAACATTTTCAAAGTAAGACGGAAGCGTCGAGGACTTTAAAACAAAAATGATTTGTTTGGTAGACAAAAATGCTTAGTATGGTAGATGGTAAAAAAAAATTTAAATGATTACAAAATATAAACACAAAGCCCTTGAAAATAATACTTGAGTTTGCCTTCGCTTGACTGATGCTCTATACACAGCTTAAATCAAAAACCATAGCCGTAAGCAGAATATGTTAAATATAATCGTAAATGCAAAATCAAAAAGTCAGTCATTATTCTTATCTCACTAAAACACCTATATAGTCTAACCTAACCATCTCTAAGTATGAAAACTTTCAAAAGATTATAGAACCGCGACTCAAAGCAAATTTGGAATAATAAAACCGACGTATTCAGCTCTACCTCGAACTCGTATTAGAGCTCCATGACGTCACTCACACTCACACACAGCCACACAATTAATATAATCGAGAAAGCTACGCACACTTTCACATACAGCGGCGACGAATCCTCTCGCCGCTCCGCTGCTTTTAACTGCAACGCCTGTGAACAATCGCTCATTTTATTCCACACATCATACGAATATTATTTACGTCTCTAGTGCCATTATCTACCAATTGAATTTTAAATAATTAAAATAATATTATTGCCAGGGCATTCATTCACGTTGCCGGACTAAACTGCGCAAAAGTTTTAGCTCTACTTTTTAAACATTGTATTTTATACAAGCATTTCCAGAAAAAATGGCTTCTGAAAAGTATACATACATATTGTATACAATGTGAAATTATTTTTAATTATAAATCTGAATGTTTGTTTGATAGCACGTGCTAATCAGGAACCGATCTCAACATAAATCGTGGAAGGCAATATGATGTCTAAATATACAATAGACTATAAATATGTCCCTCTTCATCGGAGCATGTTGTAAACTTATGGGCACGGAAATTTTAATTAATTAATGTGAAACTTGAAAGATACACAAGAAATATTAAACGTACGTACTAAATATGAGATAATAGTTTGAAGTTTTGAAAAATCGGCACAACGCATACAACAGTCATTACTTCGGGCGGGAAATCCGAACATGTTCGCATATGACGCCGAGGCTAGATCGGCTATCTTCGGTTTTAGCTGTTAACGCGCTCGGATCTTTCCGTAAGCTCAGTTCGTTAGTGGCACAATAAATAAATTTCGCTGTTTAAAAGAAATACGTACCTTTGTATTAATTCCCTTGTATTTAATAAACGGTATAAGAACAACTTTCTTATTATTGGCGAATGCCCGTAAAACTGTTTTCGCGAGATCTCGTCGGGACAGAGCCACCAATGCCGATGTTTCGTCCAAAAACTGAACCAATATTTGACCTGAAAATAGCAAATCTATTAATTTTTAAAAATATAAATTGTTTTATTTATTTATTTATTTTGACCGACTATATTTGATTTTAGAATACAATTCGCAGTTTGTTGTATTTTGTTGGTAAATATTCGTGATAAAAAGCTTTCATATATATAGCCAGACCATCGGAAGAATAAATAGAACCCTCTATTTAGCGGTTATAAGATTAAAGATTGGATGACCATTCATAAATATGTATTTTAATATACAAAATCTATTAAACAATTATTTCAAACGCTCAATTTGTGTGTCTACAAAATTTAATATAATATGATTTTACCATAAGCACTAAACAACTGGTTGATGTCATTTCTCTGCCATTCCTTAGGGAATGTCAAGTGAAAGACATGCTCTCTCGAAGGTGAAGCTGAAATGAGATTTTGATATCATTATGAGGTGAGTACCAAGTCCATTGAATATATATTTAACTGCCTTCACATTAATTTAGGATGGTAAATAATAACCGTAATTTTGAATCTACGAAACACTAAAATAGTTTTTCAATTAGCAGCAGTTGCTCCCGACATAACTTCAGCTTTAATATTTTTGCAAAATAATTTTAAGTGGATTAATTTGAATTACCTTTACCAACATGTTTGCGGTCTCAGAATTTTTAAGAAACTAACAAAATATCTAATTACTGTAAATATAATTACAAAAATTTGTAAGAGAGTGTAGTTATAATAACAATGCTTACGATCAACGCCTGCGAGGTTTATATACGGCGAGTCCTGATGTGCAGTTTTCGCCAAAAACACTTTATTTATGAACGGCCGTAGAAGCGCGCTGTCAGCTGTCACCCGTCGCGGCTCTTCACCGCGCATGCGCGCTAAATGTGTGTGCATAGATAAAAAACACAAGCCGGTGACGTAAGCGTCATAGCCCGCCTCGTGCTGCTTGTCATCTGTTTGACGGTAGCCCCGTCCGTCGACTGAGTCTAATAAGAAAATTGTTAACTGTCAAATAATGTCACAATGAAAGCAATTATTGACTCTTATGCTACACAATATTCCACCTTAAAACCCATATTGTTTGTTTATTCTATTTACTATATAATGGGTAAGTTGGAAGTGGAACTGTACTGCAATAAAGCAGGGATTAAATTTAGAGTTAAGGATAACATTGTTAAAACAGCTATTGAGACAGCTGACACAACTTAAGATCCAGAACACCACGACGTATGTTTTTAAGTCTTAAAGACGAGAACCCTTAAATCAATCTAAGTACGTACCAATATCTGGCATTGAAAATGGTGCCTCCGATAATGTAGCTAGAAGATGCTGCAAGACACTTGAGTTCACTTTGTCTTTAAATGGCGGTAAACTTGACATGTATTTTGTATCCAGTATCCTGAAAGGACAAAACCACATTTCATTACATTATTTTTGACCAAACTGAGTTAAAAAAAATAAAAGGTATCAGACCATTTTCCCACAGACTTTGATTATGTCAGAGGATGAGCTAAGGGTAGGCTCCTCTGACATAATCAGGGGGTATTCTCCATAGAAAGCATGTCACTCTTAGGAGCACCAAAGATTGAAGTACTACTGGCCTATAGGAGAGAAGAATAAAAAGAAGGAGAAAAAAGAATGATATTACATGCTCTGTGCAAATCAGTGTTCTTAATAACAAATAGTGGCTCATGTTTTTATCAGTCAAGAGCAAAGAAACTCAGGGTTTTAAGAATAAAGTGCTGCATATGAACCTGCAAGTGGCAGGTTCATATTATCAGGTTTAAGGCAGGCTTAAAGTGTTGCTCAATTAAATTCACTATTATTGTTTGCTTTTTTTTTATTCATTCTAATAACTGCAGGATTGTCTGTTTGTATGTCTTTGTACTTTGATATAAGCAACACAGGAATAACAGCATTTATCAGATATCTTTATTAGGAAGCCATTAATAGCTTGTTGTGGGAGCTAACATGTACAATACTTAAATATATTTTATAAACAAGTAGTATATTATACCCAGACCACAGACAACAAATAACATCACATAGATGTTGACCATAGGGACTCAAATCTATTTCTGTTTGGCAGTGCAGCATATGACCATTATTTCAAATGAATTGTAAAGAGATGAAATGATGAGTATAATGATAATGGTCTTATTACATAGCTTTTATTTTCTATCTTATCCATCAAAAGAAGATAATAAATAATAATTACCTTGGAAACATGCAATGTGCAAATTCCTTAAAGGATGGATAATCATCTGGTAATGGCTGGAAGAAATGATTCAATGTGTGCAGGAGATCAAGTAACATATTGTGTCCAATTACTAGTTTCTCCTGAAAAAAAGTATATACTCTTTTAAACTTTTATTGAAGAGTCTTATCATAACAAAACAATTTTATTTTATTCACATCTATTCATATATAATTCAAAATAATGTTACCGATTGGCTGATCATCCTTGCAATTCTTGAAAATCCAACAGCTTCTTCTAAATCCTCCCATTCTTTCTCTTTCTTCTCCTCATCCTTGTTTTTTCTTTCGTCTGATGATGACAACCTTGTTACTTTCAAAATCCTGTTAATTATAATGACAAAACATAATTCCCTTTCCAACTAAAATATTAACAAACAGTCGTTTTTGTTTGTCAATTTATCAAGTACCTTACAAAATTTACAAGTAAAATATACACATACCTGTCTTTATTCTCCAACACTTTAGTTTCCAAAAATACCTCATTTTTGAACCGTGAACCAAGCTCCTGGAAGAGAAGACGTCTCACAAATGCATTGCATTTGTCAATTTCCATCTCCTCCGTTTTATTCTCTTTGACAAATACACCAACTCTCTTGCTGTAATAAATTAATATACCTTAGAAATAGAAATATGTAAATTAGTAATCATTCATCTCAGAGCATCTTTTTTAAATAGAAACACCCCAGGCCCTTATGGTAAATGATAACATATTATGTAATGGGCAATCTTCCAGTGTGGAATACACATTTTATGTAATATTTAGTGACAAGTTTCATTTGTGCGAAGTTCGGTTTATAGTGGTTCAGAACCATGAAATATTACAGGAACTATTAAAAACTTTATTCATGTTCCCAGGAACCATTCAAAATTATTTATCTTGGTTTAAACTGAAAATTTAATTTGTATTGGATAGCTCATTTAAAAAGGAAGGCTGACCAGTAATTTCTTTAATCACATGAACATGTTCAGGTGTGGAGTTTAATATATAGAAATTTGCTATCAATATGACAATTTCTGTTGACTATGAAGACTTCACCATTATGGGATATATTTAGCAGATGCTAAATCTAGATAGATCCTAGCTTATGTAGGTCTAGTGAACAACCTTGGTTACAAGTTCAATCTTAAAGTTGGTGCTAGTTTTTCATTAAATGAATGGATATCTAGTATTAGAGTTTTTTGTGGAGTATTGCTAATGAATTGGTCTATAAGAACTGCATACTTCTACAAAGTAACGCCAGATTCATCATTAATAATTGGATATTTGTGTGCTCCTTTAAAATTTTCATGAGCCTATTATGGGGTTTGAACTGTTCTGAAATACACACTTAAATTGCATAGATATGTAGGGATAATTGTGACACATACCAAATTTCTTCAATCTGTGCCCTGCATTCATCAGGAATAGTTATGGTTCCCTTGTCATTGGAGTATGACTTTTGCCTCTCAGTCAGGTAATCTCTTAATCTGGCCTCTGTTGGTTCTGTCATATAAGATATACCTGAAATAATTTAGATTTGATTTGAATTCAAATTCTTATTTAGCAATCCAACAAATATTATTTCACACATAGAATGTGAAGTCTTAAAATAAATTCATAAAATTTTAAACTAAAAATTTTCAATAAACAAATAAGGCCATAATTTATAACAGACAGAATAGAATACAATAGTATAATATTAAATATAATTAATATTAAATTAATTATAAACAAGGCTAAATTGAAGGAAAAAATCATATCATTGATTATGATACATATTTCCACTGGCTGGCTTGCAATTAATTAAATTCTTACCTTCTCTAATTAATTTATTGAAGTCAAAACCTTGTGAAGCAAGAAAATCCAAACTAGAACTTTGGCACAAAAACATTTTGTCAGGACCTGGACGTCCACGGGGATATAAGTAGAAGTTGTAAGCGTCATTCCTGTATTTCTCTGTTTTCTCATCCCAAATAAAGGCACACAGTCCAAACTGTATTAAAAGAAACTCCGTAGAACCGTTTAACAGCGTCATATAATATTCCTGTGGAGAATCAAACATAGACACATCTCGGCCATTTATTAAACCCGTGAACTCTGCGTCTATTACCAGAAAGTCACCTTTATCAATAGATTCAGCCACTAGAGGCAAAGCCTCTTTAAAATCTGAAATAAAAAATAAATAATATCCGACACGAAATTTACTGAAAACGTGTTTTATAAATAAGAAATGTACATACTATTACGAGTCACTTCCATTTTAAATGTTGCAGCATATGTTATCTATTGTATTAAAATAGAGGAAGCAAAATATTCTCAACACTTTTTGGTTCTATTTATTCGAAATTCATGACTTTTTATTGCAGTTTAGCGGTAAGCTTTTAGGTGAAATGAACCTTTGTTGATTATCCCTATTTGATATTTCTATTAAAACAGAAATGTCAAAAGCATTAACTGACACTTTAGAATAACAACAGACAATTGATATCTGTCTAAAATAAAAATTGCATTGAGGCACAGACTACCTCTTAATAGTATTGCTATTTTATATTTTTTTAGAGAATGTAATCGTTATAATTTGAATTGGAAGACCCGAGATTTTAGCTCCATGTAGTACAAAGTAATGTAAGTGCAATAATATTTTCATATTTGGGAAAAAAATAAAAAGTATATAAATCGAAAGAAATTTATATTTCGATACGTCATTGGTAACAATAAAAACTAAAGAAACTTCATTATTTAAAATAAATACTTAAAATAACAACATAACGATTCTTTTCATTGGTATTGCTATTAAAATATAAGCATCTAAACACTATTTCTTAATATTCTTTTCTAAATGTGATGCTAATTTCTCATACGCCGCTTTGTTTCTATAAAGATGTATGTTTGCTTTGACTTTTTTCATGAGCATGCAGGGGTCGATGTCACTCAGAGTTAGTAAAGCATCTGTAAAAAAAAATATTACCCCTATTATAAATATAAAGCCCTAAGGCAAAATAATAATAAAATAGCGCCTTCGCAAGAGAATATATTTTTATAAGATGAACAAAACCATACCAAGCATTTCCTTTCTAAACGCTTCGTCGGTGTCATCCAAATGAATAAGCATAGCGCTATATAATGCATCAATGTGAGCGCTAAACACTTCGCCGTCGTACGAATGCGGACGACATTTAAACAATGTGCAGAGCGTCTGAACGGCGAATGAACGAACTTTGTCGTTGCTGTCATCCAACCGTTTTAAGGCAACTATAATAAAAAAGTATAATCTGTTTATGGTTGGAAAAAAATAGGACAACACTAGGTGCGTTCTACTTTCAAACGTGTCGTGGGTTGTCACGGCTTGGCGCCATTTTTCTTTTTTATATAAAACATCTCATCTATAAATGTATGATTTATATTATATAAATTCATGTACAATTCTATAAAAAATAATAGGTCGCAATTAGCATGTTTTTCTCGGTGACCGGTTCGTTTGATAACAACCCATAAACAAAATAAATTGATGTAATTACGTTTTCCAATTTCCAGAAAAGTGACAAAATTATGCTTTTTTATAATTATATATTTTTTCTAAAGCAACTCAACTACCAAGGAAATGAGAACCGATGAAGGTTTATGCTTAAAACCTTATTTTTATTAACCTTCACCGTTACTTAGTGACATGACACTCTTGCATTTGACATATTCAAAATCTTACTCCTATAATGTATAAATTACTATAGTATATAACTAACCAAAATACAGTTTATGTAACATATCCACAGTGAAGCAATCTTTCTGTTTTGCTATTGTTGCGAGGAAGCTCACTGCCCTCAACGAATGCTGCCTTGTTAACGTGGAGTTATCATCGACTAGACCAGCTAGCAAAGGAACTAATTCCTCAAGGAAAGGTTCCAAAGACTCTTTGGTTGGGAAGAGATTGACTTCCTGTAGGCCAGGAGTTGGTTTATTTTAATGCTTCGCTTTTACAGATACAAAAAACAGGCACAGAATAAATATGTCATGTTTACTCTATGGCTCTATATAAAAACTTTGTTCGATCTATAGGTTCTGAATGAACTTTAACGAAATTAAAAAATCTAGGTGTACTGATTACATTAAACGGTATGCTTTTTGTAAAGATCACATTTTTTTTTTTCGAAAAAAAAATCTTGAAAACGAAAATGAAAACAATGATTTTCATCAATCAAAATACCATACATCTTATGAAAAGGAACACTTTTCCCGGTTTTCAGCAGATTATTCAATTCCTCTGTTGTTGATAGCAAAGATGAATTCGCATCTGTAGTTCCTGAGATTATCGCGGTCAAGAAAACAAATAACGCCTTATTTAGCCAATATATATAACATAATATTATTTATTTATAAAATTGGCGGATGCCTATGCCGTACCTTTTTATCGCCATCTCCTTTCTCATCATCTTGTAAGGCAGCGCAAAGGCATGCAACGGCTGCCGTACGAACCGCCTCAGCAGTACGACCCGGAGACCAAACTAGGTTCGGTAAAAGTATATCTATATAAAAAAAAAGTTCAATAAAATATAAATGAAACACATAAAAATAACTTATTGTAGTCTACAGCGCGATAAACAAACGCCTAATACGTCAAAATTCTATTCTATATTTGACACATATAACGAATCGAATTTCTATGAAACAATTATTATTTTATTATTTTAAATATTTTTTTCTACTTTATAAAACTGGCCTTGAGCACAAATAGTTCCTTTTAAAAAAAATCACTTTCGTTGTATCGCACTAAACATTGATTTTATTCTATTTTTGTATCAGTTGATATAGCGATAACACAATTTTTATCTGTGACAGTTTCAACTATCAATTTAAACTAAATTCATGACAAACAGCCTGGTGATAATCGGACAGACTGACAGCGAAGTTAGAGTAAAAGAGTTCCCGCTTTTACCTCTTGCGTGTGGAAGACTTAAAACTAAAGTTACCGAATATTTTAATACCTTGAATAACAATCCTTAAAAATGCCTCCAACTTGTCAGGCTCGCATTTTCTAAAGTTTGTCTCTCTTTGCAGTAAGACATTAGACAAGGAGGTGAATATCTTCAATTTCACCTCTGGGTCTACCTTCGGCACGGCGAGACATTCGCGTAGAAGCGGCGCTATTAAATGTAAATGAGACCCCATTGCGTACCCTAAATTAAAGAACTCATAATTATTATTAAATATATTTTCTTTACAATTAATTAATTTTTTCGGTTGGAAAGCAACTTCAATTTAAGTTCATATGCATTGTCAGGTGCCACAATACATCGCTTGTTATGAGATAACGCCTTAATTTTGACAAGTTGCTTTATTTCATTTAAGCCTTGATATATCGTGTACTATAATAAAGTAATAGAATAAATATTTAGTATTTACTGTTGTAAAATTATATAAGGACATTGATGCACTCCACAATCCATTTTACTCAACGCGCAAAATGTTCCGACAAGAACTCGTTTTCAATTTGGATAATTTACTACAGTAAAAGCATGTATGCGTATAAAATATAGTATATAGCATTTGTATTTGAATATATCCTACATTTTGTTAATAATTGCCATATCTAGAATTTTTGTCCATCTAAACCGTTCTTCGAATTTTAGAACTGCAAGAAAAACATAACTAAAAATCCTAACCCTTGTTTCAGTTCATAATTACCCGAGTGTAAAAGCACACATTCCAGCAAGCACCGATCTGGTGTTAGCAACGTCCATGTGAGCGCATCACTAGTGATATCTGACAGGACGCGTCGAATATGACACTCGTACAGTGACGTCAGAGTATTGCACTTTTCTATTGAACGCAATTTGTCGAGATTCGCTGTAAATTTATAACAAATCGACATTTATTTATGCGACTGTACCAAAATTATTAAAATACGATGGTATAATGTTAATCTGTTATATTTTTGTTGTATCTTTTTTTCATTACATGTTGGTAGAGTTAACTGTTAATAAAAAATCAAAACACATTTTTATATACCAAAAGACCAAAAGTGAGCTTTTGTTTTTTTATATTTTGGGTGCTAATATAAGATATAGATTTTTAAGTACTATATTTGTTTATTTTTCTATTAAATTAGTACAGTAACTGTAGTAAAGTCAAGTTAAGAAAAAAATTATAAAAATAATTGCTCTGTGCTGCACAGAGTATAATGAAAATTTCAAGAATTGTGTCAAATGACAATCGATTATGGACTATTTATATATATTATCCGATATAATGACACTCACACAAAGCCATGAATTGCGTGTTGTCATCTACAGGCATAGCGTACACAGTAAAGTTGATAATGAACAGATCTTCTGCGATCACACTACAGTCGTCTTTACAAAGATCCATCAACGCTTCACACACTTGTAAGAGATTTTTTTGGTACTTGGGCTGCAATTTTTTTCAATAACTGAATTGTTACTAATTACGATGCTGACTAAGCAACTCTTTATCGTAAGCGCAGTTCATTAGATTTTAATTGTAATGTGGGAACAAATTACACATACACACACACACTCACAATTTATAGCTTATATATAATTACATATAAATTTTATATCAGAGACTGCCATATACAGTTGATAAATATCAGAATTTTATTGAAATCAAAAATTAAATGTCACCATTTTAATAAAACCACAGACTAACATCATATCGTGTGAATATGTACTATATATGAACACACAGTAATTGGAAGTTTCCTTTAATATTTAATATACTAACCTTCCGAACCCGACATCTGTCAGGATCTGCTAATTCCTTGCACAACTCCTTCATCACCTTACCCTTGACCAAATCTCTTTGCGATCCTCGGAGAATGTTGGCAATCACAAAGAGCGCACTCCACGAGTCAACCTCCGCTTCTAGTAATGGCCACCAGGTGTCCGGCGTTATGAAATATCCAAATAGTTCGGAGGCACGTTTAATCTGGAATAACCAATCTTTGTATATATTAATATTAATACAATAAAAACAATATTATACGACTTTTTATAGATGTGAGTCTTTACCTCTTGGACAACTCTCTGGTCATCATCAGAGGCGCCTCTATGTAAGGTCCTGACAACTGTGTTGGCATGCTGAGTGGAACCTTCCTCAGCACAAAGCAACAACCAGCAGAGCAGCTGAGAGGAACGGAGACGAGCGTCTGCTTGCCACCCTTCCATCTCTAGAACCCACAAACGTTATTTGCTAACACTCGTTTAGTTTGTCCAACTTATTAAAGAAAACTTTAGAAGAAAACACTTTTAGAAGAATAAAAAAATCTTTAATCCGAATCTTCCAATCCTTGCTTACTATAATGCCACAACTGAGCGCTTCAAAAAAGCTACTAAAAGCTAAAAATTTAGGGGTGGACTACCCTTAACATTTAGGGGGATGAAAAATAGAGTTCTGGCCGATTCTCAGACCTACTCAATACGCTCACAAAGTTTCATGAGAATCGGTCAAGCCGTTTCGGAGGAGTTCAAGTTCGAACCCTCACGGGGTTTTATACGAGAATTTTATATATTAGATATTGTGTATAATTTTGGTTTACATATCCTATAAGAAAAACTATTTTGAAACCTGGCTAGTATTTAGTAATTTAGTATTCTGTTTCAAGATATTAAGCTGGCCTACCTGTAGTACAAATGATGACACTAACTCAAATATTTAAGTATTACGGAGAGTTAACATTTTATCTTATTGAACCTTGCATTCCTGGAGTATATTTAGAACTAATGGAAAAACCAGTGCGAAACTTATGTTCCAAACGTATGTTTACGAAACCACAATAAATATAGTGCTACGTCAAATTCAAAAATTATAATTATATGTACTATGGTCTTAATGTATTTAGACCAAGTATCAACCAAAGCAATAGGGTTAGTCACCTCGTCCAATCGCTGGTACAATTTTGCCAATATTACTCTGCACAAGTACCCTACATCCCAAATTCGGCCTTTTGACATCAGGATAATGCGTTGGAACATCCTTGAGAAAGTCAGTTTTTTTCTTTAAATCTTCTTCATTCTCTTCCATATACTGCAGTCCTATGTCCGTCCATAGTGATGTCGCTGTCTCTCTTACGTCTGCCATTACATCACTTAAACTGTAAAAGAAATTCACATCGAATATTGTTAAGAACAAATTCTGTTTGGTTGTTGTTTATTATATCTCTGTGTTTGTTTCCAGGCTTCAGTACTGGCAGCCCCAAGATCTTGTGTTTGATTCTCTACTCGCCAATTCTCGCAAGTACAGCAAAGAAAACCGTAAAAGTAAATTGATATAACATATATATTCTTTAGTTTTCAGCGTTCTTTGGGTGAATGCTACAAACTAAAGCACCTGTTCATAGCAAACATCCTAAGGATGCTCCAGTGCCAGGGAAAATCTTGATGAAACAACTTATTTGTATGTGATAATTGTATCTCTCTCTGTATATTCTATTTAAATCTACCCCAAATAATAATAGTTCTTCATGTCTCCAAACTTAATTGAAAGTACACCTATATTTTTAACAAATACCTTGTTAAAAGAAGTGGTATCATGCGATGCCAGAAAGAGTACCGATCTCTATAATTTAGCATCCAATTGCCAACCTCAAGAGTAACTTGAAGACGAACTTGAGTGTTTTCATCAAACAACTTTTCAGCCATTGGTGTAATTGATAATTCAAAACACTTTGCATTGCCTGCCAAGACAATAGCACCTGAAATTATTTTTTTTATGGAATAACTCTTTCTGTAAAGGAACAAAACAAAACAAACCCAACATACTTTCCTTATATCAATAGATAATTATATGTATTGACACATACCTATAGCTCTTATAGATGCCACTCGAACTCTGAAATGTTGGTGGGCATAATTAGATAAAACTGGTTTGACGTAACTTTCAGACTGAAAATGGAAATCCCTTTGCAAGACTTTAGTTATCAGTATTATGCATTCACAAGCCTCTAACTTCACTTTTGGGAAGGGATCTGTGCTTGTTTTTGTTAAAATACTTGTAAAATCATTAATAAATGAACTTAAAAGATGCGTCCCCTTATATCTCTCTATAATAACATGTACGAGTTCAATCAAAACTAAGCGAATTTCTTCAGATTCTTCTACAATCTCCGGACAGCCTATGCGCCGAACAATTACAGGCAGTATGTACGTTAGGTAATAGTCATTCAGAGGTAAACGTTGAACAAAGCTGATCATTATAGCAATTGCCTTCTCTCTACAAGCTTCTGACTCGTCTAAGAAACTTTTTAGCACATAAGCATAAATGTCGGGAAACACTAGAGTTAGATCACAATCGGAATTTTGCGGGTCATCGAATATTTCTTCATAAATCTTCTGCAAAGCATGTTTCCTTGCCAGTTTCGATTCACTTTGAAGAGCGGTTATATACTGCTCTAATGCAGCTCGAGGATTATCCTGAAGTCTTATTGTACGCCCAGTCATTTTCCAAGAATCAACTTTGAAAAGAAGTCGTTTTGAAAGTTTAATCAATAAATACAATAATAGTAGTTTCCATGACAACGCTTAGGAGCAGTGTACACTTGTTTACACGTCTGCACTCTGTAGTGGTCTAGTCTCTGCAGTAATCATAATTTTCACAGACCTTCATTACTTATAAGCACGTTTGATATTTACCATAAAATCAAAAGTCTAATTAGATGATGTTATATTGAATTATTCATCAATATAAAACTTTAGACCATAGTACGAGCCCCTTCACCAGCCAAAAAATAGTTGATACGAGTACTATAAATATACAAATATACGGTTTGCCTTGACTTTGACAATTCACTAACTAATGCTATTTTTATGTATACTATTCATATGTATTATACTCTTGATATTGTTATTTGTTTATGCACCTTTTAAATAGAAAACTTTGCTGTACCTGGAGTCTGGACTCATAAATATAAATGGAGAAAAACGAAGAGGAAACCTTACTTAAAAGGAATGATTTTATTGTGTTAAGCAATGTGAAAGAAAACCTCACATTTATTGACTTGAGTAACCAGCATTTGAGTAATCTTAATGGTAATATAACATTACCGATACAATTATGTGAAATAATCCTTTCATGCAATGACTTTACGAGGGTGCCCGAGTGTATACTAGATTTACAAAACTTACGGAAACTGGACTTGTCATATAATAAAATTGAAGTTTTTGACGACATTCCAAGCTTTTGTCATACTATAGAAGATTTAGACCTGTCTAACAACAATATACGAAGTCCTCCCTATTGGATCTGGGTAGAATCTCCCAAAAAATTATGTAAATTAAATATAAGCAATAATTTAAACTTAATAGAGGCCTTAAAACATGAACATATATTAGAACTTTTACACCATAGAAGTCTAGTCAAAGAAGTTATTATTCATAATTGTAGAATAAATAAACATTATGAGCTTATTGCAACTTTTGCGAATGCTAAGTCAATACAACTTGGTGATTCAAATTCTTTATATAAAGCCAATGTCCTTCACAATATTCCTTTGAGTGGCCTTGAAGAATGTACTGATTTAGAAAGGCTTAATTTACAGAATACATTTATACACAATGTTACAGCACTGATTGGAGCTTATGAAAATCTAATAGAATTAGACTTATCCTGCAATAAAATATATAAGCTACCTAAAGAATTTTGTAGATTAAAAAATTTAGAAATTTGCTTGCTATCATTCAATCATTTATTATATTTACCTGAAGAAATAGTAGAGTTAGAAAAACTAAAGGTACTATCTTTAAATAATAATGAATTATGTATGCTTCCAAATATTTGGGAGAAATTAAAAAGTCTGAAGTCCCTAGATTTATATGATAATTTTCTATATGATTTACCCGACATTCAAAATATTGAGGAAATTGATTTGGCCCAAAATTATTTTAAAGAACCTGAGAATGACAGTTATATAGAAAAACAAAAGAAAATAAGATTAAAACAAACAGAGCAAAGATACTGTGGAAGGTAATCTAGTATTTCAAACATGGAATAATCTTGCTAAGTATAAAAGGACTTGAGTTTTTATATTTCTTTTTTTTTTTCAGCAAAACGGAAGTTGATAAAGAGGATCATAGTCCTGATCTAAGGGATGATGAATTGCAGTGTAATGAAAATGAAGACTATGGTTAGTTTGGAATAGATATATGAATGACATATCTATTCTTAACAAAAAATCAAACATTGAGAAAGTATTAAAATCTTACTCAGGAAGATACTATTGGTAATCAATACACACAATGAAATCAGTAAAATGTTTCAGAACCCTCACAAAACAGACCTCCATCAACTTCATCTGAAGACTGGGAAGCAGAAGATTGGTGGGTTCCACATATGACAGCTAAAAATAGAATTTCACCCCATTCACCTTGGATACAGTTCATACAAAAAAAAATGGAGGAAGGTCACTTTTGCCCAATTGACCTGCATAAGGCACCTATTAATAATGTGTTGCAGCCTAAAGTTTTTAGAACTGTTTCCGGACAATTTGATGATTATTCTGATGATGATAATTAATTGTTAATGTTAATTATAAAGGAAGCATATTGTGATTTGTAAGTGACAAATTTCTCAGTCTTCAGTATATATTTGGAACATTAACATTTATAATTTAATTTGATAAAATTATATTTAGTATTTCTTTGACTATATCATGCTGTATTGTATTTCTGTTTGCTCTAGTTACCTGAAACAAAATATTTTCTTAAAGATAGTTTAGACATGAATTTTTCAAGTGGGTTTGGTTGACCAAATTCACAACTATAGAATATCAGCATATTTCTTCCCCAAATTTGTTCCTTTTTAGTGATACTACATTGTATTGTTTTTTCAAAAACATTGGGTTTCACTCCTGGCAAGTTTCATAAAATTAATATTGCAGTTTTAGTTTTCATCAAAATTGAGTCTGAGAGTCCTTTGACAAGTATTTCATATTCTTGGTAGTTTAAGATTTGGCATAGTGTTGAAAAGCGTTATTTGTATTGAATAAACAATTAATAAATTTATTTTAATTTACATTAATTTAATAACATCTTACCTCCCAAACCTTAGCTTCATTATGGTTTCTAATAAATTCAATGATAGGGTCACTTTTCCTTATTGGTATTGTAGCAATCACAATGCTGGAACAACACGCACTGAATATTTCTTTTACTCTGTTCTTAAAAGCGATACTATAAAATTCCATTTTTCCTATTTCATCTATGACAAGGCAAAACTTGTTGTCTTCATTCTGTAAAAAAAGGCTTTAAATTTAATTGTAACTCCTACTGAGTTTTTTATATTTTGTTGTTGTGTTTTGTGTTATTTGCAGTATAACATTAGGCTTCCAACAGACTACACCATTACTTTTACTTTCTACAGGATTGCAAGCTTTTACTATTATTTGTTATAATTTATGCATGAAGATAATGAAGTGATGTGACTTGTGATACTAATTTGTTTTATCTATAACTACATATATTGTCACACACCTCTCGTAAAGACGGAAGTGCAATACTTTCAAACTCTTGAACTAGAACACCATATTTGCCAACAGTAAATTTTGATGGTTTGCTGAGTAAACTCTGGTCTCTTGCTAATGGTCCCTTAACTCCATTCAAAGAAATCACATCAAATCCTTCCCTTACTCTATTTTTTCTGACCTCCTCAGTGTAAAAACCTGATGTTTTGACTCCATTTTCTTGTAAAGATAGACATATCTTCTTTATTAAAGTGGTTTTTCCTACTCCTGAGAATCAAAATGTTTAATTCTTTCAAATTGTCTATTTTAATGTAGTATCATATATCATCTCAATGAATGTTTTTCCACATCTGCCATTTGGCTACTTCAATTCAAGAAACGAGAGTACTCCTAGAAAGGCCGGCAACCCACTTGCGAGCCCTCTGGCAGTGTGTCCATGGGCAGCGGTGATACTGAACATCAGATAACCCTACGTTTGCCCCTGTTTTATAAAATAATAAATAAATATGTAGGTATATATATTCTATGAGATATATTTTTGGTACTTCACCAGGATCTCCAGTCAGTATAAAATATTTTAGTTTCTTTGTACTATTCATTTAATTTTTTAACTCTCAAAACGTTATTTCTCGAAATAGTTGGTTCCGCAGTCGGTTATTAAATAATTCATATTCTATATCATTTTCGAAATTATTCTAAATAAGTTCTATGCATAATTATGTATACAAATCTAATAATATTAACGCGATAGCATCCATAGATAATTTTCTCACAGACTAGGATAAAAATAATATACTAATATTAATGTAATAAATAAAATAAAATATATTAAACTTTAAAGACAGCAACCTAAATGGAGTAACGTAAACAGATTTATTGCTTAGGTTTTAAACAGACCTATTTTTTTTTCATAAACTGATAAACTATCCGCTGCTTTTTTAATGATCAAGTTGCTTTTGAATGCTTATTCGTATGTATTCACGTATGTGTTCAGTTATACAACAAAATAATATTATAAATATTTTTTTATTAGGAAATACGTAATCCGTTGGAGGTTGTTTCACTTTTCTATTTAAAATCCCTCTTCACCGATTTTTTAAACCGGTTACATCTCTAGTCCAAATGCCATACTGGTTATGGGCGGTTTTAGCAAATAGCAGTTGCTTACAGATAAGCACTATAACCAATAGTCATAGAGTACATTTTTATTTCTTATGTTATCACTTATCAAGAAGCCAACAGGTATTTTTAATTTTAATTTAAATCCATAAAGCCACATTTTTTTATTAATGAACAATATACAAACGTAACAATTCACAATAAACTTTCGCGCCGGTGCATGTACCGTATCAAAATAGATTTGCATAAAATACCTATATATATAATATTATTTAATCTCGACAGTGCCTGTTGGTATCGGACAAAGTTCGAAGGGTTGTTCTATAAGATTTATGTTCATTTACAGTTGCGCTGACTTCATATAAGAGATAACTTGAAGACCTTAAATATTGTAAAATTTTAAAATGGCTTCAGTAGCAGGACTCACTCGATTTTTACTGGGAAGAAGCGTGTTTAACAACGGCCGTGCCGGTGCCGTGAAGTTTTACAGCGCTGGTAAGTACTTATAGAACTTATAGTAAAATTCATAAACCAATATAATTGATCATTTAAAACTTTTACGATATCTTATTGCTAGACAGCGTGGTTCTATTTTCTCACCACTCTTTATCTACATATTTATTATATGTAATGTTTGGGTTGTTACCTAAGACTGGTTGTTATTTGAGAGAGACTTACTGCCCAAAACACAGAGAAGAGCTAGTACTTTAACTGGAGCAGTACCCAGTCTAGTAATTTTTTGATTGAGTTCATGTAAAAAAAATTAAGTCTAAATGCTCTTTTAAAAATATATTAATAATTTCTTAAGTCTAGTCTAACTCTATAGTATAATTTATTAAAACAAGTTCAGTTGCACTCTAGTAAACATACTCTTTCATCTCTTTTTGTGTCAAATTGAGTATTCTCTGTTGAAAAGAGATTGAATTAGATATGTAATTTTATATTACAATATTGTCTCTGTCTAACGCAAGGAACATTAATAAATAATGCATTGAATTTGGTTAAATATCTGTTAGATAATTGAATTAATTTTGGAAATTTTATACTTTTAATTTAAGAATGCAGGTAAGACTGATATAATGGAACAGAAACTACTGTAGTTACAACGCGGGGAAAAAATTATGACACACATTTTTAAAATTATTTTATGATGTAATGAAAATGTAATATTTGATAATGTTACATAACTTCTTGCTATTTCTAAAATGCTTATTTTATGTAAATACACTGTTATCTATCTGATAATGGAGTTAAATTTTTTTTCGGGTGTTATCACTCTGACACTTATTTATATAAATTTATGCTTTGCAACACTTATTGCTGTTAAAAAATCCTGTTAAACATTTTTGCTACATTTTATAATAGTTTGGAATTAATCACAAAATATACGCTATTTTTTTAAAACTAAATTTTAGTCTGTAGTAGTTGTTCTACCTTCACTATTCTTATAGATAATTTATCCAACAACCTAGTGTCTTAATAAAATCTAATGAAATAAAAAATAGTAAACTATATTTATATAAGCATGTTAAGGGTTACCAAATTTTTCCATAAGTTAATGAAAGAACTTCAAATAACGATCACTAAGTCAGTAAAGTTATTATCATTTTATGACCATTCTATGACATAATTGTTTCGCCTTGGAAACAACCTTTAAACAATTACTACTTACAGTATAATTGTAAAGTAGTTTTTGTTGCATCATCCTTCAATAGTTATGGACTATTATTTTGACTATAACATATACTATATGAAATTCAAATAGCCCTTGAAATCAGATGTAACTTTTATGATTAACTTTTAGGGTAAGCATAGACTTTCTGTACAACTTTTTTTCTTTCCCTCCTTTTAGCAGAGGTGGAAGGCGTATGATTGTACTTTAATATCAAATCTAACTGATACTTGAAAATGTTTTGTCATATATATATATATATTTTAAGTTTGAATTAATGTTAGAAAGTCAAGTATCTTTTGTCACATATGTCAAGTAACTATAAAAAAAGGACAACAATATCATAAAATGTTTAATATTAAAATGCATTATTTTCTAGACCTGAAATATTCCTTGCGCTGGTATTACTATATCATATATAACATCAAGTCAAGGTGACAGTTTAATATTATTACTATTTTTACAGCACCTCAGTATGAGAACATTAAAATAGAAGTAGTTGGAGAAAAGAAGAATGTTGGACTTATTCAGTTGCACCGTCCCAAGGCACTAAATGCTCTTTGCAAACCATTGTTTAAAGAACTTGGAAAAGCAGTCAAAGATTTTGATGCTGATGAAAAGATTGCAGCCATTATTATAACTGGTAAGTGTTTATAGCTATTATATTCTATTACCTCAATTTACTAGGACTATAAAAAAAAAAGACAAACAGAAAGCGCCTCGAAGCCTTGCGTGATATGGGGATGGTCCCATAGTCGCATGCTTCGCATCAGCTGGATCCAGAAACTGTCGAATGAAAAGGGTTCTCCAACAAATTGGGGTCGACGCGTAAATTTATGCAGACCGTTAAGAAGCGTAAAGTCACTTATCTAGGGCATATTTTGCGTCACGACCGATACAGTTTGTTGCAATTACTAATAATGGGAAAAGTACAGGGAAGGAAGATGGCCTGGCAGGAGGAAGAAGTCGTGGATGCGAAATATAAGGGAGTGGGGCGGAATTACATCCGCCGAGGAGCTTTTCCGTTTAGGCAAGACTCCCGACGATTTAAATTGTTAACACCAACCTTTAGTATAAAGTGGACACAGAAGAAGAAGAAACCTCAATTTAACTATAAAAAAAATTACAAACACAAATTTAATAATCTTTAATTATATTAATTGTACAATAATAAAATATATATATGAGAAGAAGTAAGGGTTGCAGCATCTAAGAAGTTATTCCAATTTATAGGAAACGAAAAAGCCTTCGCCGCTGGCGCTGATATTAAGGAAATGCAAAACAACACATACAGCTCCAACACCAGAGATGGATTCTTACAAGAATGGGAAGATGTCTCAAACTGCGGAAAACCTGTGATCGCTGCTGTCAATGGTTTTGCTGTATGTATATTTTTGGTTTTGTCCATTACAAGAGCGCCTATACAGAGTGACTGATTAAAATTTAATTGAAGTTTATTCAGTCATTTTTGTTGTCGCATCCAAGGAACTTTACGCATTTATTATAAAAAAACCCCAAAAAAAAGAATAAAAGAGCCAGTATCAAATAAGTATTAATTGATATTTTTATCTCTATATATTTGTAATAAGTATGAATTTCTCTATAGCTGGGCGGTGGTTGTGAGTTAGCGATGCTATGTGATATAATCTACGCGGGCGAAAAGGCAAAGTTTGGGCAGCCTGAGATCAACATTGGTACGATTCCCGGGGCCGGTGGTACCCAAAGACTGCCCAGGTATGTGGGCAAGTCCAAGGCCATGGAAATTGTCCTGACAGGCAATTTCATTGGTGCCCATGAAGCTGAGAAAATGGGTGAGTATTTTTACTTTTAAAATAATTATATATAATTTTATTTTAATCAGAAATTAATGATTCCACAGTTCCAATATGAAAACACATGTATTGGTTATAAAAGAGTTAACAATTTAAATGTCATATGATGATGATACTAATAAAATAAAATATTGTATTGTTTCAGGTCTTGTAAGCAAAGTTTTCCCAGTTGAGAAGCTTCTTGAAGAAACTATTAAATTGGCTGAAAAGATTGGTACTCACTCACCATTGATTGTGAAGATGGCCAAACAGTCTGTGAATCAAGCTTATGAAACTACACTTAAATCGGGCTTGCAATTTGAAAAAGCACTGTTTTATGGCACCTTTGCTACTGTAAGTAGATTATGGATATACCTCACATATATTTATAGTTAAAAAAAAAAAAAAAAAAAAACAACCCCCCCCAAAAATTTAAAAAATAATATTTTTTTTTTTTTTTTGGGGGGGGGGGGTTTTTTTTGGGGAAAAAAAAAAAAAAAAAAAAAAAAGGGGGAAAAAAAAAAAAAAAAAAAAAAAACCCAATGGAAAAAAAAAAAAAAAAAAAAGGAAAAAAAAAAAAAAAAAAAAAAAAAAAAAAAAAAAATAAAAGGGGGGGGCCCCCCGGGGTTTTTTTTTAAAAAAAAAAACCCCCCAAAAGGGGGGAAATCCCCCCTTAAAATTTTTTTTAAAAAAAAACACCCCCCCCCTTTTTTAAAAAAAAATTTCCCGTTTGGGGTTTCCTAAAACCAGAACTTAACATTCAAATACTGAATATGAATTGACTTGCTTTTCCATGTCTACATGGCATAGGGGTATATTGATAATAGAACTTTTTTTTTATAGGGAGACCGTCAAGAGGGCATGAATGCATTTATTGAGAAAAGGACACCTGACTTCAAAAACAACTAATATAATTAAAAAACCTTTTACATCAGACTTAGTTTAAGGATAAATGGATTATGGAAGAATACCTTTTTACATGATATGATTATATTATTTGGGCTTTATATATTTTTACATCTTGTTGCAATATAGAACTGTATATTTTATAATTAAAGTTTTTTTACATAAATGTATTATTTTTTGAATTAATTAAATGAGTTAATACTCTACTTCTTGCTCAACAAATGTACCTAGCATTTGGGTACAGATATTTTGAATAAAAAATTTGGTTTACAAATAACTAATTAAAATCGAGGTTTTCTGCATGTAACAAAATTCAATAACAAAGTCTTAAGTATAATATTGAAACACATTTCAATAGATAGAGTAAATGTCAAAAAAGTATTTTTCACTGTCATTTGCATCAAATGTCTGCTGTCATAAAACACTGTCAAAAATATTGTTTTGAGAATTGAGAAAATATTTATATTTTTTTCTACAGTGAATGTGAATTGATTCACTTGAAAAATATATTCCACAAATTATTTATGTTTTACACAAAATAAACGATCTACATTAACTTAAAAATATCAATTTCAGTTCGTTAACCTAATGTCTTGGGATCATGTTTACAATAATAGGCATATTATGCAGGAGTTTGAAGATGTAGTCATACACAAAACGAGTGTCTCCGTGTTTGTAGCTTTATTTTATTTGGAGATGCTGTATATTCTATTAATGACTTTATCTATCTTGAATAGGCTGAACCAGAATTTATCGTGGTAAACAGGTGAAACAACATTTCTCAAAATATTTGTTGCTCTCAATATATGAATGCTGAATTGCTGTTGAATGAGAATTAATACCTATTTAATCATCTTCATTATCCGCCTTATAAAATTTTTCTAAACTAAAATTCTCATTGTTCCAATAGTTTGTGTTTATAAAGTAGAATTAAATTTTATTTCAAATATTTCAGAGCACAAAACATGAATGCATTGGAAATACTTCTATTGGATAAAATACCTGGAAAGGAGAATATTTGTGTTAAACCCATTCACCAATTGTATGACCATCAAATTGATGGTTTAAGGTTTATATTTAAAAAATGGAAAGCATGGGTATGATCACAAATACAATTCTCATATCTCTGTTTCATTTTACTCAATTTCTACTTAAATATTTGATGTAATTTTATCAAAACTTTTGTATTACCTAAACTTGAGCTGTTGTGTTAGTTATAGTCATTTTTAAATACTAAAAAGACTAATATGATTTTCTTTTAGAAAAACAAGTCACATATGAAACCATCAGATTATTGTGTACTGAGTTTCCCTCCAGAGCAGGGCAAATCCACCACAGTATCATTATTTCTTTATGCTGTACATTCAGATCTGAATTTGCCAATTCTGATTCTTTGTAAAGATGATGCAGAAGTGCATAATTGGAGGTCTCATCTAAAAAAATGGACTGGTTTTCTAGAAGGTTATCCAAAATATATATCCTAAAATAATTATAGCCTCATTATAAGACTATTATTTTGATTTTTACAAATAAAACTACTACTTTTGTAGTGATTCATTCAGTAATAAATCACTATTGCCACTTATCATATTTAAGCATTTGTTTCTTTGAACTAATTTTTTTATACAGCTATTCAATATTATTTGGTTAGCTTGCTGTGCCTTTCTCCTCCATTCATGTGTGTCTCTCTGTAATTAATCTCCAGCATAATGTTGGCAATGTTTTCTCATCATAGTGAGAGGTTGAAAGTTGCCCATATAACAACTATGCTTAGAGTTGTCTTGTAATTTTTTAATTATTTTTATTCCAGATCAAATTGCTGTAGACCCTAACAAAGCTCTGATAAATAAAGTAATATTTTTAAAGAAATATTCAGATGTTTCAAAACTGGCCCCATTTTGTAGGCGCAGCTGGAGTTTTGTTGTAATCAAAAGTGATGTTTTTGTCTCTTTGCCACATTTTAATAATGTAGAATTCACAATATGGATAACATCTGCTGATCTTATTGTAAGTCTAATAGTGCTTAAAAAAAAAATTAAAAAAAATTTTAATTTTATGTATTAAAACCGACTATGACTGCTGATATAAATATTTTAAAAATTGTGATTTACTAACAAAATCACATCCTATTCCATAATAGGCTTATAACCTACATTATTTAACAAAAAATATCAAAAAAAACACCTATCTGTGTTTAATGATATCACTATGCATATTTAAGATTTCATAAACACATTTTTTTTTTTAGAAGAATCTCCATTTAATTAAAAGTATGCACAGTTGGATACTGCCAAAAGTTGAATTTAAAATTCCCACAGACATTCTGCCAAGATGGAAAAACGAAATACTGAAGCATTCAATGCTCGAAAGTTTTGCTTTAATAAGGACGGCTAACTCACTAAACTGTCAGGTATTTTGTTATATTTAACATAGATAGTAAAAATATTTCTTTTAGCCAATAGTCAAAGCAGAATATAAACTGAAATATATATTATAGTATCCAAGTCTGAACTCACAGTTGCATATAATTGCAATCTTCTAGGGATTAATTTGTTTCATGGTTTTAGATCTAAATACTTTTATTTACTATGGCTTTACTTTCCAGGAAAACCAGTCATTTGAATCATCTACAGAACGCAAAAGACTTAAAAATAAAGATGCATCGGGACTGAAGGTAAAGCGCTCTAGACAAAATGCACAAAATACCCATGATGAAATACACAAAAAATTGGATGTTGAAGCATTTATCAGAAATGAAAAACCAGTAAGATCAAAGGATAAAGAAATAAATGAAGAATGTTATTTTGACATTGAAGATACTTCTGCACCAGTGAAAGAAACAATACATAATGCCACAGAAAGTGATACAAATGAAGAAATACAAAAAGACGAAGTTCAAATATTACATAAAGAAAAGTATGAAGTACACATTGAATACAATTGTGACATTCTTGGGGAAAATAATGCTGAAATATCTACCGAAAAAGCTAACATAATATGTAATGAAGAGGATTTAGAAACAATAAGTGATCCTGTCAAAAAGACTAATAAAGGAGCAGAAGATGAAGTTATAAGAAATGATGAAATACTAGAAGAAACTTCTAAAATAGATACTAAACACAGCAATGGCAGTCTTAAAAAAGAAAATACTGAAACTCATATTAAAAAAGATAAAGACAACACTGATGATTCTGATCTAGATAGTAAGCTCAATGAAATGCAAGAAAGGGCAATGAAAAAGTTCAAGGGGTCATTCCTAGATAGTTTATTTTAAGTTTAATTTGTTTACATCATTGTAAATATATCTCGAATTTATATACTCCATTGTAAATAAGTCCAGTACACAATATAAGCATAATTTGTGTTATATTTATTGTAATAAATGTGCATACTAAATAATTTGATTTATTGAACACAAAGACAATTTGGTTTATATTCTTTAATAACATGATTATAATATTTACACATTATTCTTTTAGAGTTGAAATATTAAGTACAAAACAAAACAGATGATAAATATTGTAGCCAAATAATATATTATTAAGTAAATATATTATTTAGATACAATTAAAGTATACTTCCAAAAGAATCCAATTTGTCTCTAACAATAATAATATGTCTATGGTAAGAATATCTACTATTATATAATTGTATGTCTACTATTGTAGATATACAATTTCTTACCATAGACAGCATAGCAGATAGCTCCTAATTAAAAGAATCTATGATAAGACAAATGGTGTTGTTACCTGTACTTCATGAAAATATAAGTGAAAAAAATAATAAAAGGAACATAGTTTAAATTTACAAAAAAGGTTATTAGCAATGCACCATCGCATCTTTCGCAGATATTTTAAGCTCACTATTAGCACCATACTTTAAAATAAATAAATGAAGTATATTAAATCCAAACACAACCATTTGAAGGAACAAAGTAATAACATGTATAAAATATAAACACGAATGTGCCATTAATATCTAAAAATATCATTGTCTAGAATTTATTTAATAATATCTATACTTATTCTAATTTTTAATGTCAAACAAAAAAAAACCTTACAGTACAGATTATATCCGATAACATTGGCTTTGTAGCACTCTGTCACTCAAATGCTCATCAAAATATATTCAAATGAGTTCAAAAAATCTTAAACAAAATATATTTTATATAAAATTATGTAATTTTCTATATAAATGGAATGTCTAAAAATTAAATTTTCTAGTAAATATGCAATCATAAAAAACACTAAAAAACAATATTTAATGGCTTTACAAACAAACTGAATTAAAATTTTAATGGATGAATATTTAAGTATCTATACTTTAATATTTCTTATAGCAGTTACTTCAATACATAGCACTGAAATTAATTTGTATATATGCGTATATTATTCGGAATCACTTTCTAAACTTTAACTCATAAAATAAATCCAGGATATTCAAATAACAATAAATAAATTCATTACCAAAAATTCACATTTTTTTACATAGATTACATTTTTTGACCACAGAGTAACAACATTTAAAAAAAATCGATATTTGAAATATATTTATGGATGATAGAATATGATTTTTACGTACCTGATCTACTTAAAAACTAAACATTTGTTCTTCTCGACAGATTGCGTACAATAACGTGTTTTTCTAAACTTAAACCTATCTGTCATCTGTCTAATAATGAAGGAAGCATTATCTGGAAGAGTATTATTTAGGCACCTATACACAAGTTCTTTACCGCTGACACTATAACTGTCAAAAATATTCTTAGTATACAGCAATTGTTCCCGGCAATTTCGGCACGTTGACAACCGTGACAAACGGCCATACAACGTCCTCGTGTATAGACCTTTATTTAGGCACCTTCGTCGCTACAATCGCTAAGATGCTACGTGCAAATACTCGCATACGAATACGCGGAAAATTTTATTTAAATTGTCTATCGTATTGAAGTCCAGCGCGGACAGGTTATCGCCAGCGGTATGCCAAACTCTTGGGAATGGGTTTGGTATTACATGTAAAACATCCACGTCTGGAAAAAAAATAAGGTTTTTTATAGTATTTTATTAGTAAGATTTTAAAAAAAATGTTTTATTCTAAGACTGTATTTTTTAAATCGTATAACGACTCAATTTTAATCAATTAAATTATTATAAAAGATATATTATAATATATACTACATTTCACTCGATTGGATATATAACCTGAACCCGCGATATAGATGGCAATTATTTCAGATCTTTCTAGATATAGAGTTTAGCTCTTCAGATGAAAAATATTTTTAAAACTCAAATCGTAACGATATCTTTTTAGTCGTATTTTTTTTTATAAAGTTTAAGATTAAGATCTATATGTACATCTTTGATTTTCCTCAACGTGTGTTAGTGTTTCGTATAGTAAATACTTCGTTGTCAGTACTAAAAGTGACCGCTGACATACCTAATCTAACTTACCTCTAAATACTCCCTCATAAATGGTATGTGATCGTCTTCAATAAAAGCACCGGAGCTCGCAAGCCTAAAGTACGTTTGCTCCGCTTTCCCAGCGGAGTAGGCGGACAGCTGGCCCAGTTCGCTCAGCCGCTGCTCAGCACTCGCAAGGCGAATGTACCAACGTTCGGTGGCCTTGAAGTAGCTGTAGAACACCGGGTCTGGTGTACCCAGGAGATCCAGCAGCACCAGTACATCCTGCAAGTTATAACTGATATACCTAGCGAAGCAGAATCAATTATGTACGTCTAAATACAATATGAAATTTTATCTCATTTTGTTTGTATCAATTACAATAAAAAACTATTTTTGTGTTATATTGATTGTTATTTGGAGGTTTGGAAGTCGAAAAAAAGCAATTAGTATATTTTATGATAATGATTCATTATTTGTTTCATTATATATTAATTTGACACATCGTGCGATGGTACCGCCGTTATGCGTCACATCTATACTAATATATAAAATCGGACTGTCTGTTTTTAATATTGAAATAACCGTTTTTTACTACATGCATATGAATATATATACGATACACGCACCAAATGACATTTTTTTTTAAATTTTGTCTGTCTGTCTGTCTGTTCCAGCTAATCTCTGGAATGGCTGGACCGATTTTGACGGGGCTTTTTTTGATTTGTAGCTGATGTAAAAAGGAGTCACTTAGGCTACTTTTATTAGGGTTCCGCAGTCTACGTAAAGGAACAAAACGCGCGTAACGAATGTCAACGTCATGAGAGAGAGTCGTGGCTTATTTCTATCTCTTTCACGCTTATCATACGAAGTAAGATAGGTCAACTATACAAAATAAAATAGTGCATCAAAGCTACGCGGAGGCGGTACGAAATTCGCCGGGTCAGCTAGTTTTTAAATCATACATGAAAAGAACAACCCAGTTGTGTTCAAATCATAGTTACGAGAACGACAATAAAATCCTCGTGTAAATTATCATACAGCAATTTAGTAATCAACTTATTTTTATAACTGATAAATTACGAACTCTGACCTGTAAAAATGTGTCAGCGATAAAAATATTAGAATTATAATATTAGTTTATTTGTAAGTAATAAGTAATTGACTTTGACAATTTCTTTGGCCATCGACAAAGAGAAATGTGGCATAGAGAATCTGCAATTACATGCAAAGAATTTACATTTATGCCTAGAATTATCTTTGTCGATTATTTGAAGAGATTTGCATATAAAATGTAAACTTGTTGCTTTGACGTGTGAGTAGCTACGAAGAGTTTATTCTATTGAGGCGTCTTCGAACTATAATAATTATAATATCAGAAAAACTTAAACTCTTTTACCTCTTATATTACATATTCTCTAACTGTTAGGTGACCAACCGCGAAGTCAGATCCCTTAGACCCTACCCTAAATTTTTTTAAAGATGGATTGGTTGGATACAACAAAATCATTACTGTCAAACTGTAAGGATCGGGAAACTTCAAACTTTTTTGTTATGCAAAATATTATAATTTAAAAAGCGAGTTGAAATGTGCCATAGCCATGTTACACTGATTAATATATTATTCCCATCTCCATTCGTACAATCAGATTTTCCTAAATGGTGTTGAATAAATGGCATATATAAAACTCATGTTTCAAGAAAAACCTTTTAAATTTTAATTAAGTACAATATACACTTAAATGTCGGAAATTTTGTGAAATTTAGAATTCATTATTAGATACTTAAATTGTGAAATATTCGATATAACGTATAAATAATATTTATTGTAAATGGTTAATGATATTAATGAAAAGTCACTCAAGAAATAGGCATACGTACCATTCTCTGCAGATGATTCGCACCATCCTTGTATGGCGTCGAGTGCCAGGACTTGGCTAAATGTCTAGCTCCGTATATAGAATCCTTCGGTCCCCAGTGTCGGAAGGCCTCTTCTCCGTCGAAAAATATGAACATGAGACTTGGCGACCCAAATTTCAACGGATCCAGTTGTCTGGACATAACTTTCGCTAGGTTGATCATCATCGCACAAGGCACCGCAGAGTCTGTTGCACCTGAAATGTATGTTTTAATACAATAATATGGCGAAGTGTTGCACTCCTGCCGAAATAAAGGAGCTGCCAACTATTATTAAAAATTAACGAAAACTTTTGCGTTACACAATTAAGACCCAAATATCCTATTATTATAAAAAAATAAGTTTCTTACTCTTCCACAGAAAAACCACTCATTGTAACAGCTTTATCATCATTTGATAAACACAGTGATACCACTAGTGGTCTGCGGACCATGCATCGGTTAAAAATCATACTTCAATAAATAAATAAATACAACCAAGCATCTCTTAGGCCTTAGCACATTATACGAGCGCGTAACACGCGCTCGGTTTGTTTAAAAAAAATTAAACTGGTTTTTGTAATCTAATACGACTTTTATTTGTTGAAATCTAAACACTTAAATTATACTGAATATTACCTCAAAACCAATAGACCGATTGGATTGGCCAAATGGTATCCCAGGACTAAAAGATTAATAACCACAGGATCAACACAATTTTATAACAACTCAATAGGGGCTAAATAGCCAGTCGCTCAAACATTACAATAGCGCTCCATTTCCCAGTTACTGATTACATTATTTTAAATACGTCAAAGTATAATTTCACGGTGAATAAATGTTAGTTGTTAAGCGTAAGCTAGTTATAACGTAATTCGTTTTTGTAATTATGTAGACGATTTTGAGAAACAAAGGATTTGTTATATGGTATAACATTTACACTGACAAATGCAAAAGGCTTATTACATATTTATTATATAAATTTGTCAGTGTTTACTCACCTAGAAAAGCGTGTTCTCTTGTGTACTTGCTGTCATAATGGCAGGCAAGGACCAAATACCTATCGGCATTGGGGTTAAGCTTTGCAATAATATTTCTAAAGTTCAAGGTGCCAAACACAGGTGTTGTATCAGGAAATACATCCTCAGTCACATCCCAGCCTAAGTTTTTCATCTCATTTACAATATAATTTCCTACTTTCTCATGGTTTGGAGTTCCTACAACCCTTGGTATTAGAATTTCATCTAGAACCTGTCTAAAATGCTGTTTATCGGAAAGCCTGGCAATGTTCTTGATGTCGTCATCTGTTAGTTCTAGAGCTTCATGGACATTCTGAAATCATATATAGGCTAGGATACTGGAGCATTCTAAAAACTTATTTATTTTCAAGGCAATTTCCATAGACGAGTGAATGTAATTATAATACTTTATGGAGCAAATACAGAAAGGTCAACAACTTTTGCAAGCTAAACAACTTGCTACATATAAGTTAGATTTGAGTATGAAAAGTCCCATTCAATTATTTAAGCAAAAATTTCACCCCCACCCTTGAATATTAATTTTGTTGTTAAAGCCGCAACATAAACATATCATCTGTATAGATGTAATGTAAGTATCATGGTTCATGAGATACTCCCTGGCAACAGATGGACAGCAATAAGTCTCAGTGATACTCTCAGAATCTAGTTTTTTGTTTTTACCCTTTGGGTGAGGTGAACAACTTAACATTTTAAATTTATCAATGAACAATATTTACTCACTACAAAAAAGTATTTTATGTACTCATAACAGATTATACAATCTCATAAACAATCTTTGTATACAGTTTTCTAATATTTTAAATAAATAATATGAAAATGATAACATTACTGATAGCAATAGATGGGAGTTTAGTTTTTTGCCAAATAAAATAAAACAATTAAATTAATAAAATAAACAAAATTGAAATAACAGACATGGATGACGTGATTAATAGGATAAATTAACTTAGAATCATCAATATATCTACAGATACTGTGAGGAGATAAAATGGTATTATCTGAATCGTGTACAAAGTAACCAGAGAAAGTTTAAATTGTAGATAACGGTTTTGTAGATAAGTTATTGCGTTAAGTGACACAATATCAGATGATTTTTTCAACATTTTGATGAATTTTAAATCTGAAATAATAGCTTCATACAAAATAAGCTTACCTTTTCTTGATAAAACTTTAAAGTGGCATCGGAATTCACGAAATTGATACACAGAATCGCCACGACAATGTAAACAAACGCTTTGGCCATTGTAAATCCACTTTAAATGAATATTAGATAATTTATAACCATATAGTTAATATAAACAATATACATTCACCAAGTAACACGTAGTCTAGACTTTAGAGTGAGAATTATTACAAGAAACAACGTTTCAACCTTCGGAGTGCGCCCGGCCCCGAACTGAGCCTTTCTCTACACTGACAATTGACAAATAATAACATACATTGTAGCAGTTTATGTCAGTTTTTTTTTTTTTTTTTTTTTATTAATTTATTACATGACCATGGATACAAGTCCTTCAGCCGGAATCTTAAATACATTTTAACAAACCATATGATAACTTAAAATATGCTAAACCAATTTCTCAATATAATACCACTTAAATTATCTTACTTTACTAATCATTATATTTTCTTAACTGTATTTAAAATAAATTTATGGATGGGAATAAAAAACACATTATTTGATAATAGGTCTTGGGGCTGGCGGGGAATACTTAGAGAATTTTCTTTTGTAATTTCTAGAATATCATTTATGAGCAAAAGTCTTTGGATATTAAACATTTGACAGTCAAATAATATGTGTTTTATATCAGCATTTTCAATGGAACAATATGTACAATTACTACTACTTAAGATTTTCATTCTAAACAAATGTGCTGACGTTAAACAATGGCCGAATCTTAATCGATTGATACATGTTATAAATTCCCTATTACTAAACTTAAATTTATCATACCATGGAGTTATAGGTAGATCTTTTTGTATTTCTCCGTACCATTTTCCTTTTGTCTCTTTGCTTTTTATGTAATATTGTTGCCAATAACTTTTGTATGACTTTTTAAACACGCAATTATAATCTGTCAAAGGTACTTTAAAGGAGTCTATTTCTATTACATCATGGTTTTGTCGTGTTGCGTTATCGACTATTTCGTTACCGGTAATGCCACTGTGTGAAGGAACCCACAAAAATTCTATATTATATTTTCTACCTTTTTCTAATATATGCTTAATCATAAAAATAATGTAATTTTGTTTACAAGTCAATTTACAATATTTTAACCCAGATAAGACACTTTTAGAATCACTTATCACTAATATGTTTACACTATTTACATACTTATTTACATATTCCAAAGCAGCATATATAGCCCAAGCTTCCGCCGTAAAAATCGTACATTCTGATGGTAATTTAAAACATTTAATAATATTCGCTTGTGGGTCGTAATATGCTGCTTGTACATATTCACTTTTAGAACCATCCGTATAAATACAATAAAAATCTTTTTTCATGGATAGAAATTCTAAAAAATCAAATTTATTTTTAACGCCCTCCAGGTGACATTTAATATTAGGAGAATTAATTACGGTTGCATAAGAATATTTAAAAATTGGCCATTTGCTATCTATATACAGTTTATTGGTTTCTTTTGAGACGTGAGTAAGTATCGTTGATATGTCAGGCAAGTAACCTGATGAGATATTAGTTAGAAAAGATGCTGTAGCCGATGGCGTGATCTCATTAGGAAGCGAGATATTATTGAATACATAGTCATTTTTACAAGACAATACTTTTAAACAGAATCTCTCAGACAATAGTAATCTTCTCAAAAATAAGGGAGGTATGCAGGTCTCCACTTCCATTGAGGTAATAGGAGTAGTGCGCATTGCCCCACTTACTATCCTCAAACCAATATTTTGTATAACATCTAACTTTTTTAAAAATGTAACATTTGTGTTCATATAAGCTAAATAACTATAATCAAAGTGAGATCTTACTATGCTTTTATACAGCATGCTAAGTATTTTTGGGTCAGAACCCCAGAATGTCCCAGCTAAACTTCTTAAAATATTAATACCTTTCGTAGCATTTTGACAAATATAATTTATGTGTTTATCAAACTTTAGTTTATTGTCTATCACAACACCTAAAAATTTTTGCTCGTTTACAATAGGAATTACTTTATTGCTGTAAATAATACTTGTACGATTTTGAGAAAGATCTTCTTTACTAAATATTAATACTGAACTTTTCTCGGAACTAATTTCTAATTTCAATTTATTTTTATAAAAATTTTCTAATTCTGTTAAAGCATTATTCATATCGTTAACGGCAACATCAAAATTTCTATTTTCTATATAAAGAAGTAAATCATCTGCAAATTGTAAGAATTTTACTTTGTTTGTATTTACATAATTTGAAATTTGAGAAGTATATAAGTTATATAAAAGTGGAGATAAAGTTGCGCCTTGCATAGTTCCCTTATTTACTCCTTTAGGTCCATGCAATTTATTGTTAAACTTTACATAGAGTATCCTTTCATATAAAAATTTAAAAATCCATTCAGTGGTCTTAGCTGGTAAACCTACTTCGCATAGAACTTTAATTAAAGCCTCAATGTTAACATTATCAAAAGCGCCTTTTACATCTAAGAATACACATATAACGTTTGAATGACTAAGTTTTGCCTTTTTAAGGGCTGATATAAGTGATACAAAGCTTTCAGAACAACTTTTACCTTTACGGAATCCAAATTGTGTCGTGGGTAAAATACCCTGTGTTTCACTAAAGTATTCTAAACGAAGCTTCAACATGTTTTCAAATATTTTGCCTAGACAAGATGATAAGGAAATAGGTCTATATGATGATGCTTTATCTGGTGGTTTATTTGGCTTTAATATAGGAACAACACATTGTGTTTTCCAAGAACTGGGAACTAAATTATTTTCCCATAATTTATTATATACAACAAGCAGCAAATGCTGTGCATTAGGGTGAATTTTTTTAATTAATATATACGGTATATCGTCTAACCCTGGCGTAGTATCTTTTCTACTATTGAGTGAAATTTGTAATTCATTAAAAGAAAACGGACTATTAATAAATGCGTTACTACTATTCACAGATGCTTGTTTTAAGATATTATTAACACGGTCTTCTGTAATCTGTGAAGTGTCAGAAATATTATCCAAAAAGTCTGGTATCCATTGATCATTAGTATTTTTGTTACGACAACTACCTATTCTTTTAAATTTCCTAATATTCTTCCATATTTCAGAAATTGGAGTCATTCTATTGAAATTACTACATAAATCGTGCCATGACTTTATTTTTTGTTCTTTTAAAATTCTCTTTTTTTGTGCGTCAAGTTTTTTGTACCCTATGAAATTTGAAAGAGTTGGGGATAACCTGTACAAAGACAAAGCTTTTTTGGATTGAATTACTGCTTCGTGGCAAATTTTATTCCACCAAGGTGCAGGTTTTCTTAATAGGTGTGGATCGTCGCTTTGCTTAGGTTTTTGTTTGGGAATTGTCTCTTCGCGGATGTTGTTTAAAATACTAACGTAACTACTGTATAAACTAAGAGGATCCAAATCACTTGTTTGGAGGTGAGCAAAATAAGTTTCAGATAACTCATAGTACTTTTCCCAATTTGCTTTACTATAAATAAATTTTTCTGTTACAGGTCTGACTTCATAGGTGGAAGGACTAATATTCAAAGTAACAAGAGTTGGAAAGTGATAACTGCCCATTGGATCATCAGTAACAGACCATTCACAACAAGGAGCTAATACGGGACTAACAAGAGCTAAGTCAATAGCTGATGCACTTCTGTTTGGGTATCTTAGTGTGGTTGCACTGCCATCATTTAATACACACAAATCAAATTCATCAATTAGATTGTATAAAGTGTTACCTCTATTATTATTACTTTGACATCCAAATATGACATGATGTGCATTAAAGTCTCCCATTATAAGACAAGGTGTAGGGATCCCATGTAATAACCTTTTCATTTTTGTTGCATCAAATCTATTGTTATTTGGAGGACAATATACACAAAGTATATGTAATTGTCCCATTGAAGTTTCTAAAGATATACATATGTTTTGTATGCATTCATAGTATGTAGTTTTAAAAATATTGTGCACTATATTTGATTTTATGAGTATACCTACACCATTGTGTGAGTTAACTGAGTTTTTATATAAAAAATTATAATCTATAAAATGAGGAATAATACTTTTATCTTTAAGCCACGTTTCATTTAAGAGACATATGTCTATATTATTATCAGATAAAAATTTTTGTAACAAAGGTTTCTTGTTTTGTAAGCTTTGTACATTAAACTGTGCTACTTTTAAGAATCTATCCATAATCAAGATATTAAATGTTTTATTAAAATTTCTTTTATTGTTTTATTATTAATTGGTAAACTTTCTTTACTGTTTCCCAAGGTTAGCAGCGATTTAACAATAGCATTAATAATATGTTCATTATTTACAATCGAATGCGTTGTGAGTTCCTTCTGTTCTACAGATTTACTTAACTTTACAGACTTAAAACTAGGTTTAAGTGGTGGAAAATTTTCATTATTTATAATAGGTCCAGAACTTACCACAGTGGCAAAAGATCGGTCAGTATATTTAGCTTTCTTTTCTTCAATTTTCTTTTTTTTAACTGGACAGTCCTTTGATATTGCTAGGTGGTTTCCACTGCAGTTAATACAAACAATAACATTACTATCACAATCTTTGTAGCTGTGTGGACCTGCACATGATGAGCACATCTGAGCACCTCTGCACACTTTTGCTGAGTGATTGAACTTCAAACACTTATAACATTGTATTAAAGGTGGTATGTATTGGTGAATTGGATATCTGAATAAATGAATATAAGCATGTCGTGGCAATGTTGTTGCAGCAAATGTTACTGCAATTGTCCCCATAGGAACAAGTTTTCCTTCAACTTTTCTCATAAATCTTTTAATTGATATAATTTCAGCATCACATGTCATGCTTTTGTATATATCTTCATTGGATAGGTCTTTGGGCACATACCGTAATACTCCAATTGTTTCTGTTAGGTAAGATGGTACAAATGCTTTAAGCTTGAAACGGTTTAAAAATTGATCCATTTTTAGGAAATTATTTGCTTGACCAGGTTTTTTAAAGGTAATTCCAACTTTGTGAGCATTAACTCTGTGTATACCTGCTATATTCTTTACATTTTCAGAAAATAATTTAGTTAAAGTGATTGGGTTTTTATTGCCTAGTTTTTCTAATTCTTTTGACTCAACATAGACAATACATTCACCAACGTGGTTTTCAGGAAATTGTCTTATGAAATTTGGTTTGACAAAAATGTTGTACATCGGTGTGGAGCTAGAAACTATCTTACGTTTTTTATTTCCTCTCTCGACGGGAGCATCGCCCCCGTCGCTATTACCCCCCATTTGAATTTTTTAATACTTTTCAGTAATTTATTTGTTATTGAAGCTTATTAAAATAAATATTTTTATTTTACCTAGTTTGAATCAATCCGCCTTGTTTGACTTCCCGCCAAAAAGTCCTTATGTCAGTTTAGATTAAGCAACGTTGCCATCATTTACCTCAATGTTCCTAACATGCAATAAAGCGTAGAAGGCCACGACTGTTATATAGATATAATAGAGCACGACAATAACGAGTTACGATTTTAAAATTATGTTAAAGAAAATTCGTAACAGATTTTACAACTAGACTTGCCTATGGTTCTAACAAAGCAAATCATAATGTTCCAACTAGTCCTCAAATTTGGAGAAATTTATAGAAATAGCAACATAGTATTTCAAAGATGAAACAGATTCAGATGGATCATTAATTTTCTAACAATGCTTTTGTTAATAAATTATATAAATACTAGCTGACCCGGAGAACTTCGTACCGCCTTAGCGTAGCTTTGATGCACTATTTTACTTTGTATAGTTGACCTTTGTATAGCTGTACCCACGACTTCGTCCGCATGGATTAGGTATAACAACTTAAAAATACTTATTTTAGAAAACATGTACTATCTACGTCGCTAATTAAAAAAACACAAATATACTTTATTTATAATTATTACTTAAAGACAAAAAAGGAAAGCAGCAAACATGAATCACAATATTTTGAATTAAGATAAGATAAGAACAGATTAGGGGAATTATAAAAGATAGGCCCAGTAGAGAGAGTGACGTGGTGGCATGTCTTGCGCGTAAGCCGCGCACAGCTTACGCGCAAGACTTGGAGCGCGTTACTGGACATTTTATACGTTTTTTATGACGTAATTTTAGTTTAGCTTTTTATCGGCGTAGTAAATACACATATATCCGTGCAAAGTTCCATCTTCCTAACACTAACCGTTTCGACGCTAGAGTGAGAACGGGCGAATGATCGGACATGACGAAAGGTTCCTTTACGTAGACTGCGGAATCCTAATAAAAGTAGCTTAAGTGACTCCTTATTACATCAGCTACCAAACATAAAAAGTCCCGTCAAAATCGGTCCAGCCATTCCAGAGATTAGCCGGAACAAACAGACAGACAGACAGACAGACAATTTTTCTTTTAAATGTCATTTTAGTATATGATTGTATATATTTATTCATATGCATGTAGTAAAAAACGGTTATTTCAATATTAAAAACGAATTAAAACTTAATTGAAAAGTTTTAGTGAACTTTATTTTGTTTAATTTTATATATATATTCTTGTGACAATAGAAAGCAGTAACTTTATATGGAGTTTCCATTCATAAAATTACACATTTGTTATAAATATTACATTTCACCTTGACGACATTTTATATCTGATCTATTAATTTTATAATCTATGATAAAATAAGATGACGTCACTACCTTAGAGGAGACCAGTACAATTTTGATTCTTATACTATTACCCTTAAAGTTGCTATCAGAATATGTTGCGAAAAAAGTTAATTTTCAAACCTATGAAATATATATTTTTCCCGTCTTGTTAATCCAAGACAAAAATGAGTGGGCGTGTAATAATATTATGTCTAGAAAGAAGAAATGTGAAAGTAAATGTCAGGTATGACGCATTCTTATTTTTTGAAGCTGAATTGCAAACGCCTACTTTTTCAGCATGTTAATGAAAATAATTGTTATAGCTTATAATTTTACAAAAGTTTTGGGGTATTTTGAAAATCGTTTTTATGCTAAAAGTAATAAAACGATTTTGGTTTAGAATTTTGTCTGTTCTTTAAAATAGTAATAGTATTCCTTACATAAATGGAAATAAATTTAGTAATTATTTAAAGAAATAAAACTTGGCACAGAACAGAAATTTGTTGCCTGTACAGAATACAGATAGAGTACAACCCAATAATGAAAATAACTACTATGTTGCGAAAAAAATTCTTGGGAAAAGTATACTTTTTTGTAACATACTATATTTAATACTTATTGATTGATTCTTTTCTAGAAAACAATACATTTTATTTAAAATCTTCTTTTACGTTATATCTATTGTTTATCCAAATATTATGAAGACACATTATTGAACAAATTATACTTATGGAGAAAGTTTTCTTTCAAACCCTTAGCCAACTTATAATCAAACCCAGTGCTTCGTCTAAGCTTATACTGAACAAGGTGGAGCTGGGCTTCCCCAGTAATCCTGATGCTCATGGCACGTGGATACACACGACTTGAAAAAACTACTTCTCCCTCCCCACAAAACACTTCGATTGAGCTCGCATCAACGAAAATCCTTAAATTAACCGTACTCTTTGGTGACCAAAACGCACGTCTCACGCCATCTACGCCCCCTCGATCTATCATAACATATTCGTGTTCCGACGAGTATCCAATTGTGTACCGCCCATCCTTCCACTCAAATATAATACCGACATCTGAATCCACCGAACTCGAATTGGCGATTAGTTCGAACGACCTACCTTCCGCGTCAAAAGACTCGCCAGGGCTATACCAAGCATTCTCCAACATTTCCGTACGCAACTCAATCATTTCTCGTAATGGCGTTTGAAGGAGTTTACCATATTTATTGATGCGCACCTCTCGGATCAGAGTGAGCATACTCGCCCAACCAGCTGTTGATTCAATGAAATTACTCTCCCACATTCCCAGCCATGCAACCAACAATCTACGCCCATCCAAGGCTCGCATCGTTTTTGCGCCATAAAAATCATGCCCGTAATCTAGTTCGTGAAACGTAGCCGTAGAAACTTCGAGATCCTCGAACTTTGCACGGCGGTAATTGAAGAACCCAATGACGTAGCCATTCTGGTAAAGATTCCGAAATCTGAAGCCATCAGCCTCGATTCCTTGAACGGAGAGAATTAGAACGTGATGACCTTCCAATTCAAATATATCTGGACTCTCCCAAATGTACCCCATGTCACCATAGGATTCCACCAGCGTGCCGTTTAATTTCCAATTAAACATATCATTCGATGTATACAGAAGCAGTTCACCTCGGCGTTGCCTCGAGGATGTTCCAAGAACCATGTACCAGATATTACGGAACCGCCACACTTTTGGATTCCGTATTTCACCAATACCAGTAGGCAAGTCTCGTACGATCGGATTATAGAGGTATTTTTGGAATATAGTGCCGTCTCCGCTCAGCGCGATGTTTTGTGTTTGAACGCTCTCATTTTCGGATAGAACGTTGCCTGTGTAGAAAAGTGTTAAGAAATTGTTTCGTACGAGTGCCGTGCCTGCTAGACAGCCGTGTTTATCATAGTAGTCCTTGGGTAGAATTGCAGTTGGGTAGTGGACCCAATCGATCAGGTCATTACTAACAGCGTGACCCCAACTCATATGTCCCCAAGCACCATTGTACGGGTAGTATTGGTAGAACAAGTGGTATTTCCGTTTGAAAACTGTAAGTCCTGTGGGGCTGCTGATCCAGCCTTCGGGAGCTGTGAGATGGTAGAACGGCCTGTACTTCTTCCGCAGTGTTGATTCCTTATTGCGTAGAAAGCTTTCGATGTGACTTAGTTCGTTAACGTACGCCGCAGTCACGAAACTTATTCCCATTAAAAAAATAAAGACGTCCATCTCCATAGATCATTAGATGTCGAATAGAAATTGATATAAGAGATGAATAATATAAATTAGATCATCATTAAAACAATAGATGGTATTTGTAAATACGTGTGTAACGTAATTTATTATGGTGAGGCCATGTATTATGAAATATAATCTAAAGGTACTCAAGAAAGATTAAAATTCTTATTTGAAATATGCGCAGCATTAGTTAAAGTTTAGTATAGTGTAGAAATATAACCGGGTCAGGCTCCATTTTGCTTCGCTCCCTTTTTCTTCATTTTTTTATTGTATGGCCTCTCAAATATAAAAATTGGATGTTGCCAGTGTCTCTTTTAGAAAATTATATAAAAAACAATCAGATATTACAGGCATCAAGAAAAAACTAACGTGGTTTTAACCGGCTCAAGGACTTGTATCCATGGTCATGTAATAAATTATTTAAAAAAAACGTGGTTTTTAACATATTAATTGTTCTATACATTTATTGAACAGAAATACATAATCTGGGAAAATTTTATCTGTCAAACTGTCACGGTTTATGACATACAACCCGATGACTGACGGAAAGCGAAGTCCCGTTCTCACGGTAAAAAAAGGCAAATTAATTGTAAATAAAACCTTTATTCCAATCTAAGTAAACAAATATACACATGTATATATTAAAAAATATGCTTAAACTTTAATATATTAACATCAAATTATATTGCCATTTCATATCACAGTATTGCAATATATTAAAAATGATGGAAAATGTTACATTTTCATATAAAAATACTATTCGTTAATATTAATATTGTAGCTATACTATAAACTAACTATACTTAGTATAAAAAAAACTGCATTCAGAATACAGTGAAAGAAATACTAGTATTTTTACAATTCTGCTCCTCGGCGTATTCTGAATATTAAAAAACAAATATACAGATAAAAAATTAACTTAACGCAAAATTATTTAAGATCTAGAATATTCGAGAAATAATCAACTGAGCAACATTATATTTTATCTATACTCCAAATACTTACTTATATATTTTATCACTATCAACTCTAACATAATAGACATAAAATTATCATCCCTTCACCACCAATTAAAACAAAAATATAAAATTAATAACTAAAATGGAATGTTTGGTAATAAAGCATCATATAATAAGTCCATATTTAATAGAACAATTTTTTTACTAATATCATATATTAGAATTAATTTATATAAGTTATAAAAAAGCTGCTTTTTATACAAAGATCTAATCGAGTTATTCATGTTAAAAAAATATCGTTAATCAACGTTTTAGTCATTGGTAAAAAATAGTTTTTACTATTTTCGAAAAACGAAAAACAAAATTGTATATAAATCTATGGTCCTAATTATTGTACTATGTTCTATGAAGATCTGTGGCGCATATTTTATCTATGGTTAGATTTGACATTGGCGTGCCTAAGTGCTGTATGCAGATCAGCCCAGCAAGCAGCTATGCGTGCGTGTGCAGTGCCCAGTGTATGCAGTAGTGCGGGCAGAGACTCGAGCGCTGATAGTGCGTAAACGCGGGCGACGCTGGCCTCCTAATTAAAACATTGAGACATATTTTCGAGATGATACACAACGCAAATAATCATTTTTTATTATATAACAATGACCTATACTGAACGTCTGTCCAAAATGTTTCCTCATTATGCAGCAATGGATACTGTTAATAAATACCATTTTTGGATTCCTATGCGAAATACAATATCTTTATACACCTTTAAAAATAGAGTAAATATTTCTCTAAGCTCAACATTAACAAAGGAAAACTCAACATTCTAAAACTTAACCTAATAATTTCTTATACATAACGTAGAATAGAATTTACGAGGACATAGTCACAGAGTCAGAAACAAAATAGAATTTCACTCTATGGTAAGTATTGCACGCCACTGAAACTTAAACATATTCCCAAAAATATCCTTTTTGTTCTATTCTGTATTTTACGACGCTTCTGACTCGACTGATAGAAATACAGAGCTAGAATGCTCAAAAAACTCACCTCTACAGCACAGCGCATAGCGTATCTGTGGCGCTCACGCAGCGTATGCGACGCGGCGTTGTGCGGGGCACTCGCCGCGGCCGCGGCACGTTCTGCGTGCAATCCCCGCGTTAACCGCAAACAGAGCTCCCTGTATGCAGTTAACGCGTCTAGGGCTACTAAGAGACGCTGTTGCGCTTCCTCATCGGATATGTTAGGAGTGTCATCCATATCTGACACTAGCCTTTACAAAATTATTAAAATTAATAGAAACAGGCATTACTTTGCGGAAGTCCACAGTACAAAACCCCTATAGACCAATATACAAGCAATACTCCGAGAAAAACCCACAACCACTCGACGCACGTTTCGCCGACAGGAGCATCATCAGGATGTTTGTTGCCTCTACGAACAGCGTTCGATGAGACAAATTATTGTTTACATTAAATTTCCGTTAAAGAAATCCACGGTATTTAACCGCTGTTGATTATTTTATTTAGCTATAAGATTTAGATTAGATTACTCTTTTAATCTTCCATAATAAATACAGCTAGAAAAAAAAGCAACTTAATCGGTTATATTACGTTAGTTAAAGCAAGTTTTATTTTTAGAACAACACATACATCATCTGTGAAAATGTCAACTGTCATTTTATAACTGTCATCATTCACGAGATACGTCTAGTTGCGGCTTTTTTTTTGAGCGGAACTTCTGAATGCAAATCGAATACAGAAAAAATTGAGACAATGAGTTAGCGCGTCAATTTATTTATTGAACCAAACTTACTGGGCAGCCGCTTTCATGGCTTCCCTGACGCTGGCCCATCGCGGTGAATCAGCGTTTGATGTAACAGAGAGAGCGCTCAGACCAGCTCCCAACTCGCGAATATCCACCTGTTCGGCTTCACATCTGCCTTCAGCTGAAAAATAAATTCAGACATTCCACCCTTAAAGACTGTTAAAGTCTAATTAAGAATGTTTTATAATAATAATTAGAGACCGAGATATATATACTAAAAGCCAACATTATCTGAGAAAACTATTCATGTTTTGTCATTCTCTCTCTCTCTCACACACACACACGCACACACTCCTTCACACTTGAACTTAACTGTTTAATTTTACTTTATCATATTGTCAGTAGTTATTAATTTTACGAAGTATATGGGCTAGCTAACATCACAATTCACACCGCAACCAATAAATGGTCAATACGACATTCAAACGCGGGTTAAAACTAGCCTTACACAACATAATAATTTCTGGCACCACCACCATGCGGAACCAGCTGCCAACAATAATAGTAATAGTATTTCCGAACCAATACGACTTAGAAACCTATACATATAGAAGATACGCGATGAGCGTATCTTAGAGGCCGGTAACGCATTTGCGAGCCCTCTGTCATTGTCAATCCATGGGCGGTATCAGTTCAGATCAGGTGAAACTCCATCCCATACCATTAATTCAGTTTTACAGTACTTTATGGTTGAATAACTACTTATACTGAAGATTCAGTTTTCAAACCGCGAACCGCGAACCAGTTTGACTAATTATACTTCAATATAACCTATATTAGGGATAACAGTTATTATATATAATTACCTCTCTCAAAGATCTTGCAGAGTCTCTTTAAACCGAGCTGCACCAATCGCAACTGTTCCTGGCCACACGCGAATTCCTCTTGCATCTGCTCTGTGGTCATTACATGCTGAAAATTTAATATACATTCAATATTGAGATCACTTGCATATGCAACTTCAATGCTATAGATCCGTCATAATATTACTCCAAATATCTCTCTTTTGTTTGAACAATGTATTTTGACATTTTAATAATGGACTTACATGAATGAATGAATGAAGCTTAGATCAACCTGGGACCTTACTTTTAATAATAGTAGGCACTTAATTTATACCAGGTATCCATGTCATAATAAAGATGAAACATTTGTAAATATATATTATATATGTTTAATTCACCAATAAAAACATAAATAGTAATAAATAATTATCTATTGGGAAACAAAATCTTAAATTGACATTAAATTAATTATTAAAATATTTTGATTAACGCGAGTGAACTTAAAAACAACATACTCGGTTATCTTCCTGTGTTCCCGCCAGAATGAATTCGTCATGTTTAGGCTTATCAAGTTTAACATTGGTTTCACATAAGAATATTCGCAAGTCTGCGTCGTGGGCCAACACCGGATGTCGGGCAACTAATGTCAACCACCTTTGCAAAGCAGCTCGGCGCCGTTGGAGGAACAATGGACTTCCACCCCCCACCACAACTCTTTTGGGGGGTAGACCACAAATTGCTCTGAAATTTTGCAAGTAACAGAACAAGAACAAATATGCATGTTAAATAATAGGGCGGTGCGCGTCCGACAATGGGTACACAAAGGGTCCTGTGTCACATAAGGTTTTTTGTATGAGAGTCCTGAAATATGTATTTCATTCCCTTTTACAGTATCTGATGTTGAGCAGAAATAAATATATGGATATTTCAAATTCTTAACTGTTACCATTCATAAGAGAGATAGATAGATACAGACAGATAGCAATATCCAAATAAATAACCTTAACGGTTACCCTTTAAGTATCAACCTCTAAAACATATTAAAGCAATTTCACACATAGTGAGCCTCAAGGGGGAGCTTATGTGGTAACATAATATATATATATATATATATATATATATATAGTGTGTGTATATATATATGCCTTTTATTTCCATACATATTAAACACCCAGACAAGCAATATCCCACACCCACATTGAATAAATATGGTCATCACACAAATGTTTATTTTACTAGGAACTGAACCTAGGACCCTCAGATATACTCTCTTTTTAAAACATTTACTAATCTAATCATATCCTCATATATTGTTTGGATTTTTAAGTAAAGATCTGTAAATTGTGGAAATAATTTATAGTGAAACAACAATTAGCTTTTGTTTTCTAAAAAAAATTGTGTTCCCACTATCAAATTAAAGATGTGAGAAGAACATAGTATGTTTCTTATTTGACTCACTATTATAATTTATTAACAGCACTTTTTTCCATCATTTAATTAAAACATAAAACTAGGGGAATATAATTATTCACAGTATTATTACAAATAAAAACCTAAAACAATTAATAAATAACAATAAATACTTACCTATATGGATATTTAATAGACAAAACATCAAAAAGGTGAACAAATTCATTATAACGCCTAGTGACAGTGGTACCATGTCTGCGAGAACTAACATAATATTCACAATGTTTTAATATTAAACCTTTCCGCTCTGGTACCAGCTCTACACTTATAACATCTGTCTTTTCTAAATCTTCATATGTCACCTCTTCAGAATTTCTTAACATATTCATAATTTTCTAAAAAAAAACAATTTAGGGTAATAAAATATATAGTGAAAATTTATATAAAAGTTAAAATTAACTTACCTGCTAAGCCATCTACTAATTAACTAATGATAATATATTTGCTATATAAATATCTAATTCAGAGTCAATTTCTAAGCTTTCCTTTTGCGAAACTTCCCATACGGTGCAACTGTAAACATAACAAAAACTTTAAGTTTTAAAGACAACTTAGGTATCTTGTTACTGGCTCGATAAATTTATAAAAAAAATGAGGCGTATTATATGCAAAATAAATATTTATTCTTAAAAAAAATAAGAAAAGAAATATGACACAGTAGTTAATTACTTTCAAAAAGTTTTCCAGAGTTTTTCTAATTTTCTAACTTGACTCCTTCTCCTCCAACAAGACACAGACTACGAGTACGAACAAAGAATAAGGACTTGGAAAACTTTGGTTATCTCGTAACTCGTAAGTCGTAAACATTACGTTCTCTCTGTAGTCTGTGCCCTGTGGCCTAATTTTAATCCATAGACTAAATATGTGTTGGTAATTACATCGCCATCTACCAGCTTAATATTAAGATGCTATCATCATATTTGTGTTTTTCATTTATTAACAGACTGTGATTTGTAAACCCCAACATATACCTTAAAATAAAACGGTGAATCCGCGTATTGCTTAAGGAGCAGGGCAGGGCAGATCCTATAAGCATTCTTAAAAATTTTTAAACTCAATATTCGATGACGATGATGGTGTTGGAGTGAAATATATGTCGAGTGTTTGACCGTTTTTCTTCCGCGGAATATTGCTAATAAAAAATAATGATCTAATCGAATTGAATACTATGGACTTCTGTAAAGTAACAATAATTTTACTGTTTAACCACTACATACACATACACATACATTTTTATATGCAATGGAACACAGATTTAAACCTGTTACTGATTGAGTAAAATTGAGCAAAATTGTACCCACTTGTACAATTTTGCTGCGGTAAAATATCTAAATATTTAATTCGAAACTTACTTGTCAGTTTGTAAAAGTCCTTGGTTAATAATATGTGATCGAACTATGTAAAATCCGCCAGTTTCAATATATTCTCCACTCCAATCCTGTCGCCTGGGCCGTTTTTTATAATTGAAATTTATTGGATGAACAGTGGAACCTCTCAAATTCCAACGAAGCTTGAAGCTTCTAAAATACGAGGCATATATTTAAACTTTCTGGTACATTTAAAGGCTTATTTAAACAAATTTACCTTTATTCCCATATACGTAATGATAATGACTTTAGCATTTTTAAAACGTTGAAGATTTAAAAGAAACTATTGTATAAATAAATAGACTGTTGACAGTAATCAACAGCCGCTCGATACCTTCTTACACTGAAAATGCAATCATATGGCTTCGGTCGATCAAGTTTCGTTAGGGAAAGCTTTAAATGTTCCGGTGACGTAAAGGGTGATGTAGATTGAAGTAAAACTAAAGTAGCTATTTGAGGTCTTTGAGAAATAAACTCTTGAACACCCCAAATAGATGGTGCCCAATCAGTCGCAGTGACGAAACTTCTCTTAAAAATACTGACCCCGTCTGTAAAAAAGCATTAAAAATAGCTTCGGTGTTAATTTTATTTCTTTTGAATAAATTCTCTGTTACTTACTCTTCAATGCCTCTAAAGCAATCAAAGGATTATCGGTAGATATAGTTATATCTTTGAGACCAGCATGCTTAGCAGCGAGTATGGCTTTTGCTAGTAAGGTTTTTCCACCTACTTGACGTAGGTTCTTTAAGCGAACTCCTTTGGAGCCTCCACGTGCAAGGATAAGAACTGCAGTGCTTGTAAAAACTCTTATAAAAAGCCTAAAGGAAATATGTAAAAGTTACTAATGGATCTTAAATAGACATCTAATTTCATTTAAATTAAAATTATATATTACTTACGACAAAAAATATAACAAAAATACAACCCGCATGTTTGATAATTTAAATAAGACTACTTTCGTTTTCATCCAAGAGAACTATATTACCGTTAATAGATAATATCCTGATTTACTTACCATGAACTTTGATTCGATCAGTGTCAATGATCCTTCCTTCATAAAAGTCTCTCGCATTTACATAATATTATTAATAAAGTAAACAAAAAAATTTGCAGTAGATATATCTTCACTTGCTTAATTTCAGTTGAGTGTAAAAATATTATGTTCCTTTTAAAACTACATCACGTGAATTTAATTTTTACAGATATTGTATATTGTAAATTAGTTTTAATTTTTTTTATGTAAAAATAAGTAGGGATTTTGTTATAGACCATTAATTAAAATATATTTAATTAATATTAACAATATATAAATATAATTAAATAATTCATGTGATTTGGGATCGTTTTCTTTAATTTAATACTAAAATAAATACTATTAAAACTCTGCTACATATAGTATTTACATGTAGATAATATTTAATAAAAAAAAGGAGGCTCCTTTCTTGTTGGTGGAGTGCGCCTTTTTTTTCTGTTATTTATTTCAGGTATGCAACATGTAAATTCCTGAGTAAAAATTTAGTTTTTGTCAATAATCTTTCTAATTGATTAACATATGAAATATCAAATAGAAATAGTCATATATATGATACGACCGCCTTACGTGCGGAATGTGAGCCGTAGATTATAACACAAATTAATATTATATATACTCTTTAGCGCGAGTGTTTAAAAGTCAAAACAATAAACCAGACTGCAGCGTTAAAATATTTACTATTTAAATATTATATTATTGTAATTGTAACAATAACTTGGATTTAAAATTTAATCATTCATATATGTGTAAGAAATATCATATAGTTGATAATACAGCATGTAATTTATTACATTTGTATAAAAATGCAAACTGCAGAAGAATTAGAAAATGAAATTAAAAAGGTTGAAAAGGAATTAAATTTAGTAGAAGTAGAGATGGAAAAATGGAGAACAAAACAGCGTCAACTACACGAAAAGAAAACAGAACTAAAAAAAGCTATTAACAAATTAAAATCAGACACTTTAGCTCAAGTGGATTGGGCAGGTACTAAATATAAATGGTCAGAAAAAGTGGAATCCACTTTAAACACCGTTTTTAAAATCAACTCATTTAGACCAAAGCAATTGAGTGCCATCAATTCTACTTTATCTCGACAACATGCCATAGTTGTAATGCCTACAGGAGCTGGTAAAAGTTTATGCTATCAACTGCCTGCTTTGGTTGAGGAAGGATTAACAGTAGTTATATCTCCTTTAGTATCATTAATGGAAGATCAAGTTCGGTCATTAAAAAATAAAGATATTTCTGCTATGCTTATGACAAGTACTAGTCCTAAAGAAGAGACAAATGCTGCTCTAAATGCTTTAAAAGATAGTAAAACTCATATCAAATTACTTTATGTAACACCAGAAAGACTAGCTAAGAGTAAAAGATTCATGGCTAACTTGCAAAAATGCTTTTCTAATGGCAGATTACAACGGATAGCTATTGATGAAGTCCATTGTTGTTCTCATTGGGGACATGATTTTCGACCAGACTATAAATATCTAGGAATATTATCCAATATGTTTCCTGGCATACCTATTTTAGGCTTAACAGCCACAGCCACCACACATGTTTTAAATGATATACAGAAAATACTTAACATACAAGGATGTCTTATAATAAAGTCTACATTTAATAGACCTAATTTATTCTACAAGATATTAGAAAAACCAACATCAACTGATGAATGTCTTAATATACTTGAAAATCTCTTAAAGTATAGATATAAAGATGAGAGTGGTATTATTTATACAAACAGTATTAAAGATGCTGAGGATGTTGCTAATGGATTGAGGAAATTGGGGCTCAAAGTAGGCTGTTATCATGCTAATATGGAAGCCGAGGCAAGATCAAAAGTACACATGAAGTGGCATGAAAAAACATATCAGGCTATAGTTGCTACGGTAGCATTTGGTATGGGTATAGATAAACCTGATGTAAGATTTGTTATTCATCATACTTTAAGTAAATCTATGGAGAATTACTATCAAGAGAGTGGAAGAGCTGGCAGGGATGGCCTAAGGGCTGAATGCTTAACTTTATATCGCATGCAAGATATTTTTAAAGTAAGTGCAATGGTATTTTCTAATGTTGGTAGCATGGACTTTTTGTATGGAATGGTAAAGTACTGTTTAAATGGACATTTATGTCGAAGAGAACTAATTGCTAAGCATTTTGATGAAGACTGGGGTGATTCTGATTGCAATAAAATGTGTGATGTTTGTATCAGTGGAAATGGAAATGCAAAAGAGATTAACCTTGAATCTCACTGCCATACTTTGGCTAACATACTAGATAATGCAGCAATGCAAGATACTAAACTTACAGCTCAAAAACTACTTGATGCTTGGTTCCTTAAAGGACCTGTTCCATTGAGACATAAGGGAAAAGAACCTCCGTTTTCAAGAATATTAGCAGAGGATATAATTGCATATTTATTAGTAGAAGGGTACCTTACTGAAGATTTTCATTATACTGCTTATTCAACAGTTGTTTATTTAAAAAAAGGACCTAACATGGAGGCTGTATATGATAAAACTTTCACTCTGAAAATGCCAATTAGAAAATACACAGAATTTGAATTAGACAGACCAGCACCTAAAGAGTTATGTGCGACTCAGGAATCCAAATCAATAAAAAGGCCGTCATCAAAAGAAAAAAAAGTAAAAAAATCAAAACTGGTTATCATTGATGACTAAAACTTTAAATTTACTGAAACATTTAATTTCCACTCCTGTTTTTATTACACATAATTTTCTCAAAAATTGCAACATATTATTTCCAATTATACCCTTCGTCTTGGTGAATATTGAAGTGGAGATAGTTTTTGATAACACAGCACATTCTCTTCTCTATTTGGTGGTTTATCCACACTCTTTGTCAATTGCTTTGATCTTACTGAAAGCAACAAATATTTTTTTTTATTTAAAAAAATTCTTAAGTTCACATAACATTAAGATGAACATGGAGGTTGATTTGATGAATCAGCAATACAAACCAGAGCTTTGCTTTGACCTGGCGCTTTCCTTTGCAGTGTCCTTTCTTTCACTATCTTTGGATCTTGCACTAGGGAGCACACTAAATCCAGAGCCTTTAGACCTTGTAGAGATAGGCTCATTCAAGCCAAGTGCTTCTAGGGCTCGTAGCCTTTCAGCTATCTGGTCTTGGATAAGTTCACGATGTGGTGCCCCGTGACCTAAATCCTCCATTTCCGCTAACCACTCAACCCGCTCCCTTATTTGTGTCATTACTGAAAATAAATAAAATGAAATTAATATAGTATCATTATTTGTTTCGAAAGACTGTACGGGTTTTTAAATTTCATGTATATTTAAATGACTCCTACACTCGTGCCAAGTTTCCTTTTTAGTAGGCAATCTTGGGGGTGAGTGGTTGCGGCGCGGAGCTCGTGGTGGTTTCTGCTCTTGCTCTCCATACGCCATGACGTCCGCCAGACGATCCTTTAGTTTCTCGCGGTCTTCTCCTCGTTTTAATGGACGATAGCTGGAAGTAATTGATAGGTACTGTTGTATGACAATTCATATTTTAATGAATTCCATGCTAGTACTGAATGAAAATATAGTGGATCGTGTTTAAATATTTATCTGTAACATATATTTATTATAGAGAGCTGTCGCAGTTGTTAACATTGCCAACGCCAACTGTACTGCTGAACGAAAGGTCTCTGGTTCGATACCCGTTACGGTTATCATTTGTATGATGACTATGTAATTACACATGTTTACATGTATTTACTAACATTACGAAGGAGTAAGTGATATGTTTATAAGCTAGCACGCACTGTACAAACTATTAAAGTTTAACAATTAATACATACCTGATCAAATAATATAATTTTATATGGGTTGAGCTTGGTCAAGAACTAAGTATGTATTATTATTAATTACTAGAGGATTAGATCTGTTTGAATAATAAAGATATTTTATTGCCTTTACATATTTACAAGTGTTTGAAAACACAATAGTAACAACAAATCTCAATAATTTTCCTGTAAAGTTTAATACAAAGTAGGTCGGTACTATTGAATCATATTAATTATAGAAAATCTGTCATTTAGTTTAAAAGTGAATTTTGTATGCGAAAACCTACTCAGCTACATTGAAATAGAGTCTGTTATTTAAATTTATAATAAAAAAAGATTCTTACTCCGATACATCGTAAATTCCAGAGTCCCGTATCGCTGATAGGGATCGGCGTCTTGACGTCCGAGGCCGTACCATGGGAATCTCAACTTGTGATCGATGTTCCTTTGTCTCATATTGACGGAGATTAAGTGCTGACTTTTTACGTTGTGCAATACTTAACCTTGATTCTTCAAGCAAAACTAAAATAAATATAGTAAACATCTGAGTATCTCATGCACCTAGTACTCTGGGAGTTCTGGATTGGGAGAAATGGTTAAGTATTTAGTGGTTTATTCGAAACACTGACTAATTGAAATTTAATTATAAAATAGAAGAATTAATTATCAGCTAAAATTAATACATATATATAATTAATGATGTCATTTATCAAAAATAATGTACCCATTAAACCCAATAGGTAAGTCGATTACCTTTTAGAAATTTTTGTTGGGTTGGTGTCGGCTCCGCAACTTTAGTATGAAATATCCCTCCATGTGGAACACTTTTGCTAGGCCAAAGAACGTTAACATATCCATTTGCATCTGGAGGTTCCATCTGTGTCTAATAAGAGAAATTAAGCAATATAATCAATATTAATGATAAAATATCCCGGGAAACGAAACAACAGAGTCCAAGATAAATTCAAAATCTCCCGGGAAACGAAATCAACAGATGTCCATAGTAGCCTAAAGTAACCACAGATAGTAATATGCTGAACTTTGAAGTGATAAAAATTGTATTATATGTCTATATAATACAATTTTTATTATAAAATTTTTATTAATAAAATAATCAGAAAGATTTACTGGACATTAATGGATTATAATAGTTTTCCATTATTTCACTAGACTTATACAACACATTACAATTTTCATACCTTTAATTATATTTAGTGTTGATTCATTAAGTAATGGGAATAGAAGAATATTAGCACAAGAATACACAAATATTCAGTATAATGCTTCGCTGATTTCTTTTTAGAACAACATTGAAATTTGTCAATTCGACACCATTTACAAACAAAAACATGCATTACTACAGGATTCAATGAAGAATTTACTAAACTTAGTTTTGTTCTAGATCTAAGTAAAACTAAAAAATTAAACAAATATTTTTCTTTGTTCTGATGATTAGTGTCACTACTTTTTTTTTTCTTCTTTGATGTTACACTCTCTTTTTTTCACTTTGATGTATTTTCATAATTAACGTATTATGCTTTATGGTACGACTAGTCTATAATATATATACACTTTCTTTGGCCAAAAATACAAGTCCAGTTTGAAGTGTGGCGGGCAATATTTTTGTGATATTATATCTAGTATAACGCAATTTATAGATTGCAATAATACAAAGCAGAAAAATAAAATAAGTTGCAGTTTCAATCTAAAATGTCGGATTCAGTTGTTTCAACAATAGAAAAAATTAAATTACAAGAACATGAGCAAGAAGTGAAATTGAAAGAAAAAAGAGAATGTAATTACATTAAGCTCTCGTTTAATTATTTACTTTAAATGATGTTATATCGAATATATATTATTGAATATTGTATTGAATTAAGGTACTTTCATATTTTTTAAAAATAATAATGCGAAATACATTAATAAATGCACTTTTTGTCAGATGAGGCCAGTATTGCATTACTTCAACGAAATATTCGGGATACAATAAGTCAAAACGAGAAATTGCTCGATGAGGAGAAAACTATAAATGAAAGGATAAAAAAACTAGTGTCACAGTTGGAGTTGGAGAAAATAAAAAATAAAGCTCTTGTATCGGAAGCCGAGGTTTTGATAACAGAACATGAAAATTTAAAAGATAAAATAGTAATTACTATAATACCGTAATAAAAAATATTTTATTTGTGAGACGGGCAAAATTTTAATCAACTAGCTTATGCAACCGATTTCTTTATAGAAATTAAGAAATCCGTTGCATTTTTCACTCCAGATTTTAAATTTCGCTCGGCGTGAGTCTGTAAGAATGAATTGTTGGAAATTAACTTCTCTGTTTGTGAAGACAAATGTAATTATCATTATTATATTTTCTAGAACGATAAGATTTCTAATGTGTGGGAAACTCGGTCATCCTTTTGTGAAGCGGTTAAACAAACTTCAGATGAATATGATGTTTGGCCACTTCTTATGAAGCCAGTCTATTCCGAGCCTATAATAAGAAATAAGACTCCAGAAAAAGAGATATTAACAATTGAAGGTAGATTGAAAGAAGCAAATGAAAGACGAGAGAATGCTATTGCAGAGCGAAACCGCCTACTTGCCGAACCAGACACCGGTGAAGAATTCGTACGGTATTGATATTTTATCCATATATTTACAACATATTGATTTTCATTTCATGTAAATCAAGTAATAACTTATTACTTGAGAAGGCAACTCTTATTACTAAAAGAGTTGCCTTCCCAAGCGGATAGAATCACTGCTATTATTTTTAATTTAGGACTTTTCATATTTCTAAATTCAATTACATTCAAATACCTCCCGTATTTGATGAATCTATATATAAATTTGTTTTCAGAATAAAAAATGCGTTGCGGTACTCGCTTGAAAAGATTGCGTGTCTTAGAAAGTAAACAAAGTTGTGAGTTTTGTGGTTTTTATTTATATTTCAGTTGAAGTTGTTAGTATTACAAGTACACATTAAAAATGTCAATTAATTCAATTATTTGACAACTTAGTTTGTGCGTTTCCGGGATTCTCAGTACGATCAGCATTTGTGTATTTATTGGCTGTGATCTCACGCATCCATCACTTTGCTATAAAGCTTCATTTTGTACATCGATCATCCAAAATCGGTAGGTAGGTAGAAGTATCTTAAAGACACTAGTATAGATGTATATATTCGAGTATTTTTAAGTCTGCTAAAAACCATAGATGTAAGACGTAATAAAAACACAAAACACAGTTCGAATGTTTGTGAGTAGGATGTCTGCATGATGGATCACAACAATTTAATTGCCTAATGCCTGGATTGTGGGTGTAAAGTATAACTATTAATTCTCTATGTTACCTATGTTATATATGTAATATAGGTAGGTAATGCTTCAATGTGTAATGTTACGTTTTCCCAGAGATAATAGACTGTGATTGTCTTTTGACTTTTCTAGATTTACTGTCAAAAATGAAATTGCAATTTAATTTATATTATTAAATTGCAGTTACCAAAACAATGAATAGATCTATTCTTCATATCAGGTATTTCAAATAGATTTATATTGTTACATTTTGAGACGTATCTGAATAGTGTCTAGAAGTTTTTCACTATTTATATAGACAAAATACATCACATAACCCACCACAATAATATTGTAATTGTTTTATAAATAAAAAAATATTATGCTATAATATTGCATACTAATAATGTAGATATGATATTGTGTTTGGAATAATAGATATGAACAACATAGTGTAAATATAAAAACATCACCATATTGTGCAATAAACCTTTAAAAGGATTTTTCCTATCCATTCCTATTGAAGTTGAATTTTTTTTAAATATGATGTTATAATTATCGATAGTATGAAGCCATCATTCTAAGATCCAGTAAATTTTTTATTTCAGGGGTTATACAAGAACCTTTAAATATAGATATTTTAGCAATAAGCCTGACATTGCAAATGAAAATGCTCCAATCAAATTTACTACTAGTGCTGCTTCAAAATCTAGGACAATGCCTATCATAAATAAACACAACTTGAAAATGCCTTGGTATCAGCCATACAGTGTGGTTGGCAGTGTTGCTGTATTTCTACTATACTTCTGTGTACTCCGAGAAGAAAGTGACTTAGATGCAGAGTTTGAAAAAACTTTATATGATAGATTAGAAGGATTAGAAAAACAACAATTATTACTTAGTTACCGCTTCAACAAAGAGAATGGGAAGAGTGTTGTAGAAATTGAACAGCGTCTTAAAGAAATTGAAGAAGAGGAACAGAGAAAAGCCATTGCTTAGTAGATAAGAACAAAAATTGTAGATAATGTATTTATTAAAATTTATAAATCTACTTCTTGTGCTTAATTGTCTGTTTTAGATTGTCAATTTGGAATTGGTTGTTTATGTAGGCTTCCAAGTATAGGTACTAAAGTAAAACTAGCAGAGGATACAGAGAAATGTATGTATCCACTGAAACTAAAATCCATACCCTTATATGGAATGTGGAGGAAGTTGTATTGATTCTTAGACCCTTCAGCAAAAAGCCTTTATTCCTTTAGTATTATATCACTGTTTGCAGATGATACTAGTGGTCATGTATATTCATTAGTTGCAAAGCTTGACTAAAATCTACTTGCATAGTAAATGCCCATAAAAGGCCACTCAATATCTAAATAAATGTTGTTTTTGAGATACAGGTAGTTTAAAAAAATGAAATATTAGATTTATTAATGAAGTAGAACTAGAGAAGTGAAAAATTAAATAATATACTATTAGGACTAATTATGTTTATTTAACACCAAGTATTATAATTACTCATCCAAAGAGCATCAAATTTTGTTGCATCTTCGATACTGTCCACATCCTATTAGCTAATACAAGTAACTTAATCTTTTGTTTCTACAAGATCACTTTAACAGATGACAATAAAGGCATCCCTACAGTCATCTAAATAGGTATCTTGTACATAATCTAACTTACACAATACAAACACTTTATTTTAAAAAAAGAATCAGTTCTGACGCCTTAAAATTATAATGATTACAATGTTTAAAGGTGAAGTAACTGAACATACAAAACATGTTGGATATTATGTCTATTTGAATTACAAATAATTTATGATAAAGTAAACTAATCTTAAATTAAGCACGTTCTCCACGGATTCGTCTGGCCAACTGGATGTCTTTAGGCATGATAGTCACACGTTTAGCATGGATGGCGCACAAGTTTGTGTCCTCAAAGAGACCGACAAGGTATGCTTCACTGGCTTCCTATAAAAGAAAATAAATATAAATTAAGAAATCTAAGAATGATTCCAGATAATGTTCACAGTAAATTACAGTCTGTAATCATATTTTATCTTTACCTGAAGAGCACCAATGGCAGCAGACTGGAAACGGAGGTCAGTCTTGAAGTCTTGAGCAATTTCTCTTACAAGCCGCTGGAATGGCAGTTTACGAATGAGCAATTCGGTAGATTTCTGGTAACGACGAATTTCACGGAGAGCGACTGTACCAGGGCGGTAACGATGGGGCTTCTTGACCCCCCCAGTACTAGGCGCTGATTTTCGCGCCGCTTTTGTGGCTAACTGTTTTCGAGGTGCTTTACCTCCTGTGGATTTTCGGGCTGTTTGTTTTGTACGAGCCATTATTCACTGAAATTAAGGCAGACTCATTAAAAAGACAATAAACATACACGGTTGTGACTGGTGACACTCATTTAGGACAACAAACAAAACAATAATAACGACAAAGAGTATGTTCGTAAATTATATTAAATGTATTATATACCGTAATAATGAACGTAATGCGTACCTTTATGAAGTTATTTACGTAAAAATATAAGAGTTTAACACAATTTAACGCACAAGGCAATGATCATATGCTCAAGTAAACTTCAAGATGGCGACGAGAGAATGGCGGGCGAACAGCGACGCTTAGTATTCCGTCTTGGATTGGTCGAGATTTCTAATAATAGTGAACTAGTATTGGTCCAAATTCGACGAATACTATTGGATGCCTAGAAAAATTCCAGTGATCTGATTGGGTAACGATTAGATGAATTTTGTCATTTTGGGTGTTACCCTCCCTTAAAAACGTTCATTTAAAAAAATAATTTTTCCTTATTAGCTTGAAAAAATATTCTAAAACATTCACTAATTACTTATACTTATTTAATGATATTATGGATTATGAATTATTAATTTTCAGACTCAACGTCGAGTTCAAGTTCGAGTAGTCGTAAAATAGCTCCTATTCATTTTTTAACTGTTCTAAATGTTTTATACATCTGAAAACCCCGACCTATTTTTTATTTCATTTTTGCATTGAGCTAATCACAAGAGAGAAGGAGAGACACAGAAAACAAACTTTGGAGATTGACGATTGACTTTTTACGAATAAGTTTTTTTTACTGTTTACATGAATGAGTGTAATGAACTTTATTAATATTTTTGTAATATAGAAAAACACAAAAATATAGAAAACAATAACACAAAAATCTCTAAGTGCTGATTTCATAATATAACATTAAGACAACAGATTGTAAACTCTTTCAGATCAGTATAAAATGTTTGCATTTTGAGGCATAGACTATTAAACTATGTATAAATGAATTTTTTTATCAATTTTCGTGAACAAGTTGTTTTTTTTAAGTTCAAGGTCATATAATCAAATGTTATGTAGTAATTGAGAGGAGAAGTTTTTGTTTTCATTAAATAAAGTTTGTACTTTCTAAAATTTTAGTATCACGTGATCTTATTTTATTGAATGTTAATTGGTCATCGGTGAGCGTGCCCTGCGCGACGCGAGAGGCGCAATAATAATAGTTCACCAAAATGCCGTCGGAATCTAAGCCTTTGTTGACAGCTCAAACAGAAAAACCAAATCATTATAAGTAATTACTTCTTTCAGTCTCAATAGCTGGTCGAAATAAAAGTATTTGTGATTAAGTTTGCAGTGATGTGCGATTCGCTTACATCGGTGGTTTCGTTTTCCAGATATCTTAAGGAATTTCGTGTGGAACAGTGCCCGTCGTTTCTACAACATAAATGTACACAACATAGGCCTTTTACATGTTTCCACTGGCATTTTAATAATCAAAGACGTAGAAGGCCTGTACGTAAGCGGGATGGATCGTTTAATTATAGCGCAGACAATTATTGTACTAAATACAACGAGACTTCGGGAATTTGTGAGGATGGTGACGAGTAAGTACTTTTAGACGCTTTGTTTTATAGTGAACATAAAAATATATCTACATTCTTTGCGATTCAGCTTGGTATTTTAGCAATTATTTGGAATAAAACGTAATTTAAATTACCAATTTCTATTCAATAAAAAAATTGTTTACTAATATTAAAGTGAGTACTATCCTGCCAAATTGTGTAGGTGAGCAAACACCTTGTCTCCTTAAGGGGAAACGCTCCTTCGTATTTGGTTAAATATCGTCTTTCTATTCCATTGTCCTTACTCAAATATAATAAGTAGCATTATAAATATAGTGTTATCCAATTTTGTGAGGTACATAATGGTAACAATATATAATAATATGCTAACTTAATTTAAATTGCTTTTATTCAGGTTATAAGTCTTACAATATCTCATCTTCTCACTATTGATTATATATTTGTGATTATTGTTTAAAATCAATATGACAGAAATACTTTTTACTGTACATATGTAATTCTTAACAAAATGGTTACATTACAATAAAAAATACTGATGTTTTAAAAAAAACACAACTAAAAGTATACATATTTTATCAAATTATATAGGTCAAGTTCTTCTTTAAACTAGAACAAATAAAAAACCATTTTCTTTCAAATCTAAAATACAAATCAAAATTTTAAATAATTAAATTTCTCTGATAAAAAGTAAACAGTATGTTTGCCTTTATTTCCAGTAAGAAAAAATCTATTTCAGATTTTTACTTTTATACTCATTTACTTTTGAAGCAAAATAACCAATTTTAAATGTTATGTAAATTATATCAAAGTTTTTTATTGTTTTGACTATTATATATTCCTAAACAGGCCTGCTCTTGATTAGGCCACATTACACTTATCTGGTGAGGTAGGAGTAAAATTTATGAGATTCAATGCCATTAACAACTTTACTTAACTTTCTTGTTGTCACATTGACTTGTCCCTCTTATAAGACATAGAAAAACAGAGAAATTTTAGATTAACAAAATGTTATCTTTTACAGTTGCCCATACTTACATAGAACAGCTGGGGATACTGAACGCCGTTATCATCTCCGGTATTACAAAACTTGCATGTGTGTACATGATACAGATGCAAGAGGTCTTTGTACAAAGAATGGGGCCCACTGCGCCTTTGCCCATGGAGCTCCAGATCTTAGGCCCCCTGTGTTGGACATGAGAGAACTTCAAGCTTTAGAAAATCCAGACGGAACAGATGGGGACTCAGCTGCACCTAATGCTTTAGATAGAGAACGTAATTTGATGAATGAAGACCCCAAGTGGCAAGGTGATTATATTTATTGTGTTCAGTAAAAGTCTATTACATATATCATGTGATATACACAATATCCAACTGTCAAAAAATTATTTTCTATGTACAATAACATTGATATTGAATACTACAGAAGATTTGAATTCTTAAGATTATTTATTTATTTTTATTTATTAGAGTTCCTACGGCTAACTTAGTTTATATATTACAACAAATAAAAAAAATACAACAGCAATGACATATTAAAAATAAGAACAAAATATATATTTGAAAAATACACATTTTTCTCCAAAATAAAAAAAATACTAAAAACAACATACTTAATCAATTGTATCTACTTGCAAGGTACATAAATATATTTAAAATGTCTATTCCACAGATACAAATTATGTGTTGTCATCATATAAAACAGAACCATGCAAAAGACCACCTAGACTTTGTAGACAAGGGTATGCCTGCCCACAATATCACAATAGCAAAGTAAGTATCTTATTCTTTACATGTATTTTGATTTCCCTTTAAAGTTGACTTGGACTTTTTAGCAATTTCGATAATCTATTTAACTGTACTGTAATTCAAACATTACAAAGGGTGAACTCTCAGTTGGATAGGAGTATTATATTTATTAGCTATTTTTCTTAAGTAAATTATTACTTTGTATATGCTACATATACTATTTGACTGTAGATACTATTTGTGAGTAGATAAAACATGAGTAAGATAAAAGTTTCAATACAATTAATTTTTTGTTATAACAGGATAAGCGTAGATCACCTCGCAAATACAAGTACCGTAGCACACCATGTCCCAATGTGAAACATGGGGAGGAATGGGGAGAACCCAGCAGTTGTGAGGCTGGAGATGCCTGTGGGTACTGCCACACTCGAACGGAACAGCAGTTCCATCCAGAGATATATAAATCTACCAAATGCAATGATGTACAGCAAGCTGGCTATTGTCCCCGAGGTCTATTCTGTGCCTTTGCCCATGTTGAACGTAAGTGTATGAAAAAAATGTCTTAATTTAACATATACATAGTTAAAAATATTTTCTTAATTATTGAAAAATATAAAAATCTTTTTAAACGTGATTTTAATGGAATGTGCATAAAAGAGTGCTATTAAAAAGTGTTAAGCCAAAACTGGATTATGGGGCAGGGCTTCTTCATTTAAAAAAATTAGTATCCTAGTCTTATAGAGCGTATTCACCTCCATTTTAAATTGGTATAAAGAAGAAATATTTTTTATCAAATTTATTTATAATGAATTTTTTTACTACCCAGTTTTAGCTTGATGTTGAATTATGGGGCACTTGCATATTTATTAATTACAAGAATACACAAAGAATTTTGCTTTAAAAATAATTGAGATAATTTAAAGACTTTCTATGATTTCAGCTGAAGATCTGTCATCCAATCGCGACTTGAGTGCCCCACTGGAGTGCGGCACCAACCTCGCCGATCTCCTTTCTTCTGCGTTGCCCAACGATAAGAAGAACGACGTCAGCGTACTCAGCGGAGCCCTAGGTCTCGGCCGGCCGATCAGTCCCCAACCTCATGCCAACGGCAGCGGAGACGGCTCCGAGTGCGCTTCGACCTCCAGCGGTGGCTCCATACACCCCTCGCGCCCCATTCAAACGACGGCTCTGCAGGCCTACCAAGACCACGACAAGCCCCAACCGTCGTGGCCACCTCGCTCCACCTTCGACGCTACAGTCCTGCAAGAGGTGGTCGGAAACGCCCTCGACGACATTCACCTGGACGACCCGTTGAATCTGGTGGCCTCCCTCGACCGGGACCTGTCGGATGGCGAGGGTCTGCTGGGCGGATCCGCCCCGGTGAACATTCCGCGCCCGTCGCTGAGGGGCTTCAGCCCACCCAGCGGCGGATCTCCGCTGCCGCCGTTCCTCCGCTACGCCAGCGACACGGACAGGCTTTTCAACTCGCATCCGATGAAAGCGGGCAGCTTCGGCGCGGCGGGCAACGCGTTCGAGTTCGCGGCGACTTCGCCCTCGGCTCCGGCTGAGCTGTCGCGGCTGCGGGAGGAAGTGGTGGCCTCGCGGGCGGCGGCCGCTCGCTGGGACGAGAGGATCGCTCAGGCGCGCTCGGCCTGCGAAGCCTGGCAGCGGGAGTCCGACGAGGCGCAGCGCAAGGCGGCCTTGGCCGAGCGCCAGAGGGACGAAGCCCTGGCGCACGCGCTGATCCTCAAGCGCGAGCTGGAGGCGGCGCGCGCAGGACGCCGCGAGCTGCGCGGGCTGCCGCTCACCGCCCTGAAGTCTCTGCAGCTGCAGGTGCGCTCCGACTTGGAGGAGATCGAGAAGGCTCTGTACCTCGAGACCGCGACCAAGTGCATGGTGTGCGAAGAACAGCCCCGCAGCGTGACGCTGGCCCCCTGCAACCACTACGTGCTGTGCGAAAGCTGCGCCGGCCCAGCCAAGGAGTGCCCCTACTGCCAGACCCCTATCCAGCATCACCAGTAGACCGGTCCCAGCTGTCCACACCGAAATACTCAAACGCACTCCATACATGTGATCTTGATGTAGCCGCTCTCTACTCGATGCTGTCTCAAAATTATAAGTGGTAGGAGTGCAAATTTCTCAATATTTTTATATATGACTAAACTATATCGATTAGTTATCGTCACTAATGGTTTTAGAATATTTTACAGTAGAAAGTTAAGATTTCAATATTTATTGGTGAAAGAGTAGTTTTTCAAATTTACAGCTGCTGACTAAAAATGCATTTAAACAAACGATGATAAGCAGGTTCTAATAAAAAAATGATGATTCTAATAGATTTACTAAATAAAATATGCAATGTTAATTAATTAATTAATAGAATCAGGCATGCCTTGCGGTAGTCGATAGTACAAAACCCGAATAGACCAATATACGAGTAATCCACCCGCCCCGACACCGGAGCATCATCAGGACGTTGCCTCTACGAACGCTGTTCGAAGAGACAAGATCGGATTTTTCGCAGAGTGTTGCTCTTATATTGGTCTATTAGGGTTTTGTATATGCAATGTTTTCTATCATGTACTAAAATATTATAACTTGGATTATTGTGGCTTTATACAACATATACTTAGGAGTATAGCATAACACTTTGTGGTGAGCCAATATACACCAAAGCAATTTGTTTGTCATAGTGTATTTGAAATGCAAATAAGTTTATATATTTGATATAAATAATGCCTATATAGCGTTTAAATATTTTCATAAAACAAAATTTATTATAGTGCATGGTTAGAGTAGCTGTTTTTTAAATTTTCAATGTTGCAGAGTGCTTTTGATGTTCATTTAGAGTTTAAACTATTACTCCTTGCTTTTCTATAGAGTAACATGGCAAAAGTTTATATTATTCACACACTACGGAACGACTGTTGCATAGTTTTAGTAATTGTATTAATATTGAAATAGAGAGTACTTTTTACAGTAACAATAATTTTGCACTATCTTAGATGGTATAAGGCAGTGTATTTTTTTTTTTAAAGATATTGTAAATTTTCTTTCAAAAACAATACACCTCTTATCTATGGACCAATCTTATGACGGATTTAATGTATTGATTAGATGATATTCTTTTATAAAAGTAACATTTTCACAACTGTTCATTTGAATTTTCTTGAAGGGAATTTTATTTTAAAGCACTTTCTTTGAATATGGAAATGGAAATATTCATTAATATTCTAAGACCATTAATTCACATTTGTTTTCGCATTTGTTAAGAACATTCCTAATGAATTTTTTAAGAGTCTCAAAATCCTTATTATAGCAAGATTAACAGATATAACAAATCTAATGTCAAAATTATCCTTATTCATATTTATACGAAAGCTCCTCGGTCCAGTGTAGACTTAATAATTAAGAAAATAATGTCTATTTATTTTGTGAACTACACTTCTCATGGACATTGTATAGGAGAGTTTCTTTGTAAAGGCACGAGACAATATTCTCTAATAATAAGGACGCGAGAGGAGAGAACTAATACTAAAATGCCGAAAGCATTTTTGTATTTTAATATAAAATGTTTTTTGACGCACTAAAATCAAGTAAGATTGAAATGCACCAACCGTATTCGTGTAAATTATAAGACGACTGCACATGAAAGAAAAGACAGGCAAGAATCACTTATTGGTGTAGGGAAGTATGAAATGACTCTGAATAAATATGGGAATCAGAAGAAATAGTGGGGTTGAATGACTAAGAATGTATTAATCCCCTTATAGCAGCGTATTTCAATATATAACTCACGTCTATGTATATTAAAAATTCAAATACTGCTAAATAATACGAATTTATTCTAGAATTCGAATTTCGAAAATCAGCTGTTTGAGGTGAATGACCCCTAAGTGTATTCTGATATTCTCTAAAAAATTAATGACTGCCGCGTGAATTTTTAATTATTCATAGATGTTGATTATATATTGCACAAAAATATAAAATTAATCAGTAGTCAGTATATATCAGTATATAAGCGAAAGCTATTTCCTCCTGAAACTAACAAATGTTGCAATTTATATTTTTTTTTAACTTTTATATAAAACAAAATGTATGTAGGTGTCTAACTATTTTAATATCAACACTTGTTTTCTGTACTAAAACATGTACTCTGGTTATATGGGATTATATGAAGCGTTTTATATGAATTTATTTCAACTTTTCTACATAACAAAGTATATTTATATTTTGAACTTACTAAATATCTTTAAAACCTTTTGTATCAACATACTATAGTAATAGGAATAACAAATTAAATTTAGAATTATACTTAGATGTAAGTAGTGTTTTCAAATTGTATTGGATTAAAGTAAGTGTAGCGTGTGCATTTTATCCGAAAGCAATATGAATACAACCGCCTTCAAATTATTGTAGTGATAAAATTTATCTCAGAATAGAACCAGTGTAAAGTTGTATTAGCTTAGCCATAGTCGTTTGACCATATTGGTGTTGCCAAATTACTTTTATTGACAATTTTGGCATGTTTTCAAATTCTCATCAGGCTTTGCTCGAATAATCTGATTTGGAAGTTGCATAGATAAGTTTGCTTGCATATATATTGTAGGAATGTAGCGGTGATTAACCAAGTGTCCTGTGTCTTCGCCTAAGTAGCTTGTCGCTAGTGTTTCTCTGGTTCAGGCTGACCACCGAGCTGCTTATAGCACCATCAACCCACAGCAATTGGGATTCCTTGTTCCTCGTCCATCATCTTATACCCTGGTGGGATATTGAAGGGGTCGCTGCGGTGGTCAGTACTGTTACGTTTAGATGTCGATTAGAATTATATTTATTTTTATATGAATTGACTATCACATGGAGAGATTATTTTGTCGAAATCTTTATATTATTGTTTTTTTGCATTTTTGCTGGTATTTTTTTTTTTAAATATTATTCTGAGATGTTATTTTGTACTGGTGCGATGTGGTTTTCATTTGTTTTGGGTAATTATTTTCGCTACATTTGAAAGTTTTGCATTTTATGTTAATGTTTAGGGACCTATTATTGTTTAATACAAATATTATCTTTTTTGTGTATGCATAATAGTAGGTTTTCTATATTATTATTATTTTTTAATTATTTAATCTTAGATAGGTAGGTCCAACAAATTTTTTCAAATTATAATTGTTAATTAGAAATGGTAATATCATTAGACTAACTAATAGCGCTTGCACGCTGAGATCAAATGAATTATGTTTAAAACTTTTTATATTTATGCAATCAAAATCTGTCATAGTAGGTATTTCTAATAATTTTCAAATCCATGTGATAACATGCAACAGATATGAAGATTATAATTATCATAGTTAGGTAGGTTTAATAAATTTTAAATTCCATTCAACTATAACACGTGTTTTATTTTATTCTGCGATCAATTCTCGGTGAAACAGATCCTTGTTAGGTGAGCTATTATCATGTTATATAACTGGGACAATAATTAATTAAGACACAATTACCTAATTATCAGCTTGTGTCCCATTCATAGTTACTGAGTTATGCATCGCTACCGATATATTCTGACCAAATGAAAAAAATTGCTGGAAAGTTTTTTAACCCTAGACTATGAAATAAAAAATTAATTACTTTATTATAAAACCTCTAATTCCGAAAGTAAGTAGAAACTTAATTTATAATATAAAGTATGCACTACATAACATATTTGTCGGTTCTTGGATAAAGAAAACTAAAGCCCTATATTTATTTATCTTGCTAAATATATTAAATTTATTTTTTTTAAAAAAAAAAAAAAAAGGGGGGGGGAAAAAAAAAAAAAAAGGGGGGGAAAAAAAAAAGGGGGGGGGGGGGGAAAAAAAAAAAAGGGGGGAAAAAAAAAAAAAAAAAAACAAAATAAAAAAAAAATGATGTCCAATGACTAAACTTTAGATTATTTTAATGAATATTGGGCGTAATAATAATCGCGTGTGCGTAGTTAATGGGTACCGAAATATTCTGACCATAATACAAAAATTGCTGGAAGGTTTTTTAACCCTAGACTATGAAATAAAATTAATTATTTATTATAAAATCTAATTCCGAAATTAAGGAAATAATTTATAATATAAAGAAAGTATGCACTACAAACATATTTGTGGGTTCTTTGATAAAGAACTATAGCCCTATATTTTATCTTGCTAAATATATTAAATTTTAAAAAGGAATATAATCGCGTGGGGTGGGTACGAAATACAATAAACTGTTAACTTCGTTTTTCCTAATCTGTACTACTGGTCCTTATCATTATGTCAATATAGACTCTGGAAATGACAGGGTATCGTTTGCTGCAAATATCGATAATATGAAATAAAACAACAGATATCAATCATTCAATATATTTTGTCATGTTGCAATAATTATACACTAGTAAAATAAATATTAAAACATTTGTATTTTTGTAACACATTAGCAGAAATGTGAAAAGCATAATTGAGACACGAACTATGCGTTCAATAAATTATTGTAAAAAAAATTGTCTTACATAATTACTCCTTAAAGCAAGAAACATAACCTTAATCTAACTAAAGCTTGTCAACAGATTGCAATTTCTTTGGATTGTTTCGAATTGTATTTTAAAAACTACACTTAGGCTCAGCTAACATACCATAATCTTTGCTTCAAAAATATCTTTCACAATTCCCTTATAAGCGGAAAGAGTATATTAGCTATTTACACAACAGTCAAGAACTTCACGTCAGTTTCTTCCAATATTCGAAACCTCATTCAAAAAATAAAACGGTTATATATGTTCATCTCTTTCTGATGTTTACGCCGTGATAGAGACAAAAAGTGTTTACTCATTTAGTTTGTATACCGGGTTATAGGTGAGTCTACAATTTCAACGGACATTAAGCTAGGCTTTCGTCACAAGAATCGGCCAATAGGACCATTAACTGTTATTAATTAATATTTAATAATATGCATGTACTTATAATACAGACGTCACGATTGTATATTGGTTCTTAAACATTACTTCCGTGCGTAAACAAAACAGTGCTGTACAATCTACGTACGTTAAATGGGCGGCTCGCGACACGTGCTCTCTAAATTCAAATCGATGGATTAAAGGCAAAAGTCGAAATTTAATTTGGTATTTTTATTTCGATCAATAAGTTACACTTTTATAATTATTCGTAATTTTAGTCTAAAAACGTGAGTCAACTTTTTCTACCAACTTTTCACGTAACTTTCGCCATTAATCCACTAGCGACGCTATATTAAATCGCAAATATACATTAAAGGCATAAAATCACCTAAATTTAGTATCGCTAGACACTACTAAAATAATTGAAATATAGGCACTCATTGAAAACGTGACTTATTATTAATATTCGATATCTTATTGCAATAATTGTTAGGCCTACTAGAAAAATACAGCAGATTATATTGAATAAACTATCGCGTTTCGGGCGTGGTCAACGTGAGCTGTATTCCATCCATCCATCCAAGTATTATTGTTTTAAGTAAACATATATATGTTTTGACCTATTTGTTTTAATTTTTATGAAAAGGTCCGAGCAAATAAATACAATAATGATATTTAGTGAGCCAGAGACAGACGAACGGCTACCGTTCGTATGACAGTTGTCAAATAATTATGTCAGTCGACAAAATCCTATATGAAATAACATTTCCCATGAAATAAATTTTGTATAGCATATGAAACTCATCACATCCAAACCCAGAACCATGAGTATTAAAGTACTAAACTCAGTTTTCTTTCTCCACAATTTTATATACAACAGCTGCACTGGAGCCTAAAAAAGGAGTAGCCTGTTTTAGGTCTCCAGGACCCACCCCGCACAAAAACCAGGTCAAGATCTAGCTCAAGCTGCATGTGGATATATTAGAAAATAAATCTCAACGCCTATAAAAACATACTCAAAATACAATGAAATTTGCAGAGCAGAACTTACAAATTAACAATTCCAAATTTCATGACCACTTTGCTTTTTTGATCGTATATGGAAATAAAATATTGCATTAATTCCTTGTCATTAGACACATCAAACAACATTCCATACAATCTATTTACACTTCGAACTTCCTTAATAGCGACCACATTTAATAATTCAATTTTTAAACGATTTCCAATTATAATTTGTAGCAGCGTATTTTAGTTTTTTAATTATTTGTATCGTGGGCTAGAAATCAATCAAATAAAAAAGTCTTCAATATTAACAATTCACAAATTTATGATTTTATAAAATTTTCATATACAATTCTTTAATTATAGAAATAATTAAAAAATATATTAATATGCCGTTACAAATCGCAAACACACTTTGTATTTTACAAGTATTTAGGTTCGTTATTTGTATTTCTAACAACGGTGAGATAAATAAGTCTTTGTTTCACATAATATTGTCTTATATAACTATTACTCATTTTTACACATTTACATACAAGAAAAACAATTTATTAACGGATTAAGTTATGTGTTTTTATTAAATTTAAGTATATTACATTATTTTAAATTTTAATAGTCAGTAATAGTCTACCGTGACCACGCACGCTGTAAAGTACGCGAAACGTCGGAAAATTTAAAATAATATAATATACATACTTAAATTTTGTAAAAATACATAACTTAATCCGTTAATAAAGTGTTTTTTTGTAAACCTTTGTTTTTTATCCCATTTATTACGTAAATGAATAAATTTGTTACTCTAGAGAATTCATTAAAGAAATTCGTTGCTCTTAAATTGTATAATAGAATATAAATACTGCTCGTTGCGTTCGTTTAAGTGAGATTAAATGCGAATTCATCACTAACCCCACACTAGATTAATATATCGGAATCAAATTCTATTTAAATAAGCACTTTACCCTTAATTGAAAAACAAGCATTCACATAGAAAAAATCACAAACTAAAATTGCGGGTAGTTTACAATGTTAGAAATTCAAATATGGAACACTATCAATTCCTGACTAAAGCGTTTTTAATCTTAACCTATAAATGCGTAAGCCCTTGCTAATTTTAGAATTTATTATCGAGATTCGTCATACATTGAGCCATTTTCTTCAGCTATTAAATCTCCCCTCCCTTATTATCTCCCAATATTTTTTCATTGGCCACACTCAGCGTGTTAAAAGTTACCAAAGACGTTTATTGTTTGACCAAGAATCCATTCTGTTCATACAAAAGTGCTCCTGTTAATCGATCAATAACTTGGAGCAATAAATTTTCTTTGTTTTTTTTATAACTCCATTTACTAAAGCAGTTCTTCCTGACCAGTTCTGTATACGCTGTCATAGGAATGATAAGCACTTAAGTGTAAGTGCAATTCTACCATATTTTCACCTTTTCAGCTTAAAACCCTATGAGAGCATACGTTTCGCCCCGACACCGGAGCATCCTCACAGAAGTTGCCTCTTCGACCAGCGCTCAAGTATTGCTTATATATTGGTCTAATAGGGTTTTGTACTATGGACTTCCGCAAGGTAACAAAAATTGACCCGACATATTTCAAAAATCAAATTACTCCCACTTATAAACTCATTAATAGCAATATAATTTAAAATTAAAGGCGCTTATGAACCGTGATACTCTTAAAAATTCCACAGAAGATATAGTTCTGAGGATAACATAATTAATATCTAAGGTGGATCCGATACTGTACGTAACCCTTTGTACGCAGATCCGACTCGCCCTTGCCCGTTTTTTTTGACCAGACTAGACGAGAAAGATAAGAGGAGGCAGAAACATTCACATAGACTAGAAAGCAATCATGAAACCAATAATAGTAGTATTTAAGGTGGTGTACCTCAAGGCTCAATACCGTCACCTCTATTGTTCATTTTATATCACTCAGATTGGAGTAAAAGCTAACGGAAATTTATCTTGTACTGATTAAATTTACATGTACTTTTTTAAAGAAAAACACTTTTTACGGATTTAGTTATGTATATATTTTTTGCAAAAATTTAAATATAATTACATTATTTAAAAAAAGTTCCCGACGTTTCGCGTGCTTTACAGCGTGCGTGGTCACGGTAGACTGAACACAAAAGATGTTAACTGTCAAATTAAGTGTTACTGCTGTAGAGAGCTTGAGTGTTATCTATATTTATTGCCCCGGAGTTGGTATCGACTAAAACCGGAAGGATTTTCACAGAACTGGCTCAAGGTGTCCTCTATTAGTAAAGCACGCGAAACGTCGGGAAAAAATTTAAATAATGTAATTATATTTAAATTTTACAACAATCATATAACAAAATCCGTTAAAAACTGTTTTTCTTTAAATAAGTAACAGTTATGTCAACAAAAGACAATATTATATGTGCTTTTCCACAGAACACATAAAGAATAGACACAGAAGTGTTTATAAGAAGAGTAATAATAAGAATTTATAAGGGTAGCAATTTCATATAGAAATCATACTTAACAATATCGGAACAATTATCTTTGTGTCGTCGAACGTTTGCACTATACGGCGCTCTGCAGACGGAAGAGTACTTTACTGTCACACGTCACGCGTGTCTACGTGTCAAACGGACGTGCCGTGTCGGTCGGTGTCCAGCGTGACGTCTTCGGGACTGGCCAGGTCGGCTCTGAGACGAACGCCGCGGCCCGTGAGCGTCCAGCGGCACGCGGCACGCTCAGCGCTAGGAGATATCCTGCAAATTCATCTATATATACAGTGTGTGTTTTGAACGGACATTCTTGGACCAACAAAATATTGAACTAGCTGGTGCCAGCGACTTCGTCTGCGCAGGACTTTGATTTGCACTTCGGTGAGTAAAAGTAAAAATAATTGAATTTCACGGTATTTCGTTAAGTAAATTTAATTTATACTTTAGCCTCAATAACACGTGCTAATTATGATTTTGAACTGATTACTTAATCAATCCAGTCGAAAAATATCGACATCTGTTAGAATCTTTTGGAGTTAACAGATAATTGTGACTGTCAATTAATTATAGGCAAATAATTTGCAATAAAATAAAATTGCGACTATAATTAAAGATCTAAGCTATCCTATCTCTTAAGTTGGACCAGACTACTAACGGTGTGACAATTTCATTTAAAATCGGTTAAATAGTAGTGATAGTAAATAATGCATTGGTGAACTAGAATACGGTCACCCTATTTTATGATCTATACAAAAAAGTACATATATTTACATCCGAAGACATAATTTTAAGGAATTTTTCAAAGCCATGAAATTGCTGTTTTTTTTTTTAAAATAAAATTTTTGTACATACATGCGCTACATACAAACTATAACTTGTAATAAAACAAAGATCTATTACTGGCCATACCAATAAGGATAATTAAGTTTAGTATGAAATTGTATTAAAAACCTGCAGATAGCGGAGTCAGGCGTGTCCGGAAGCCGTTCTTCATCAGGCGAAGCGGAACCGCTGCTTTCGCTACTAACCTCGCTGCCGCCACCGCGATACCTTTCGACGCCCTCTTCGATAACAAGAAACACCCTTTATATGTCTCTTTTGTAACACAATTTGATAGAAAATATAGAGTTCAAAGGAAAAAGCTAAAATATTCGAGTATTATTCTAAGGGAATATAACATTTAATTATAATTTGATGTACCTAATCTTTAAAAGGAATATAGAAAAATAATTAACAAAATACTCTAAGACATGTGAGCTGTGTTGCGTCCTTCATTGACAACACCTTTTACTTGACAATGAAATGAACTTATATTAAATTTATTAAAGTAATTTGATTTAAATTTATATTAATACAAAAATTTAAATATATTTTACATTATTTAAATATTTGCCGACGTTTCGAGGTACCTTATCGCCCCGCAGACTGTAAAGTACGCGAAACGTCAGAAAAATTTAAAATAATGATAATATATTTAAATTTTGCAAACATACATAAATTTAATCCGTTAATAAAGAATTTTTCTTTAAAGGATGCTGTGTCCTTGATAGACACTCTTTACTTGATAAATTATTGATACAACAAGAAATGTACGAGAAACCGCGTTCGTCTTGATTGACTTTGTATATAATAATTAAATCTTGTTGTACTATTTTACAAAACTCTTAAATACCTCTTTTGTCGTCGCAGTCGGGCGCGTCTTCAAGCCCGCGAAGTATCTCTGCACAGAGCTCTGTCTCTAATGGTACTGGATTATCAGACTCTCTGCAAAATTTCATCACTTTTAATAAATAGAATATACTGGCGATAGAACTAAATGACATTTATATATACGAGGAACAGAAGGGGGCCAGATATACCCTTGCGGTATACCCTTAATATAACTATCTTAATATAGAAGTGCTGCGAAAATTAATTGAAAAATCTATATTAATAGCTATTTTGATACTCCTATAGCTAAAGTGGTACTTGGTCTATCACTATTACAAAACCGGGAAAGTAAGTGAACACAAAGGGTTCCGTACAATTTTTCCTGCAAATCTGGTTATGGTCGGAATTTATTCTAAAAAGTGAAGTAATTCAGTTTTTAGTACTTGATATTGTAGCAGCTATAGTTATGGTAGAAATTTAAACTGTCTATTGCGGTTCATGAGAATCTGGTGGCAGACGGAGTCAGCATAGTCTCATTAATGCATTTTAAACCTAACCAAATAATACCTGTTATGCAGTACGAGGGCTACAGTAGCGGGGTGTGGCACCGGAGGCAAGTGGGGGGCGCGGGGACTAAACGCACTCGCCTCCAAAGATGGCGCCCGCACTCGCGGAAGGGCCGACCCGCCCCATTCGCCCCATATTCCTATATAACCAACAATATTAATTTCAACTTCAATCCTATACTTAAAAGGTCCACTCAAAGGTCAAACAGGTAAAACAGGATAACGTTTAAATCTCATACCAGGCGCAATGCCCCAATCGTCCCGCTCAGCGAGTACGTCAGGTGGGGCGTGGTCCCGGGAACAACGCCCCGCCCACGTATTCACACCCGGCCCCGCCTCAAGGGACAGGCACGCCTCACCTTCTTCCAGGGCAACCAGGATTTCCGCGTCGAACACCTTGCAACGCAAAATAAATAGTGTAATTAAACGAAATGGATTGCGAACAAGAGGTGCGAAGTGGATAAAAGAATTCTTAGTTTTCTTTGGAAACCCATCAAAACCTCTATACGTACAAAAAACTATCTTCAGTATGTTGCCTCATCGAGCGCTATCGAAGAGGCATAACGGAGGACGCATGTGTCGAGTGGTTGTGGGTTTTTTGTAAAAATATTCGACACAAATTTATTTGCGGCCATCAAAGGTTTTGTCACTTTTGAACAAATTTAACATCTGACTAATATGGCGAATGTTGTGCCATTAAAAATATTAAAAAGATTATTGTTTAAGTTTTCTGACACAAAAGCTTTGTGTCATAACATTCAGTTTGTGGATATATTGTACCTATATGCTAATTTCTGAAAAAATAAATAAATATGCTCGTAATATATATACCATTCATATTCAAATCGTTTAAAGAAATTGATATAATTTACATATCGGAAGACGTATAAGAAAAAAATATGAAAAAAATGACCGGGGGAAACTTTTAAAAAGGATAAATATTGAAAAACGATAATACATAACAAATTACTGACTTTAGCCTACTATAAAATGGGTGAACGAAATAAAAAGTGAATTGAATATTTAAAAAAACTATAATAATAATAATAATACTTTATTGCACACATAAAACAGAAAAAAAAACTTATAGTATAACTTAAAAACATAAATAAAAATGAACTTATTATGAACTTATAATTAATGTCTGTGTACAGAGGGCGGTCTTATAGCTACGATAGCTATTTCTTCCAGACAACCCAGGTTGGAGAAAATACTAAATAACATAAAAAGGAGGTGCGCAAGTACTATTATTAGAATTAAATTTAGACATGAGAAATTTATATTTATAAAGGTACAATACAATAAAATAAAATGAGTTAAAGTGACAGATAATATACGTTCACCAGCGAATCAAAGCATGAAATGGTTTGAGCTTTTCTAATTTTACAGAGAAAGAGTTCCAATAGCTTTAATACTAAATAGGAGTCTAAAATTTAGAAGAATGGGAGAAAAAGAGGAGAAAAAAAATTTAGAAGGGTGGGGAGGCACGCAGAGAGAAAGGGGAGGCACGCGGAGAGAAAGATTAAAAGAGGATCTTAAATCAAGATTATTGGAGCTAAGAAACATAAACTTCTCTTTAAGATAACTCGGGGAACGAAGATCGAAGAGAACACGGTACAGGAGATGTAAAATGTGGCGTTTCGGCGTATATCGTATAGGGAGCCAATTTGTTAAGATTATATGTATTTTGTAAGGAATTTCCACAGAACACTAAACCTGTGGACATATAACACCTCTTTGGAGCCTAAAACGTACCTCGACGAGCGAGTTGGCGGCCAGCGCGTGCCAGTCGCCGGGCTCCAGGCCCCTGGCGGCCCACCAGTCCTCGCCGCGCGCCGCCTGCCCGAACATCCTGGCCAGCTCCAGCGCCGACGCGTGGATGGCCTTCCTCAGCTCGGGCGCCGGCATCCGCACCCTGGCGCGCGCCGCGTCGCTGAGGCCGAGCGCCAGCTCTCTGCGGCGGCTCGCCAGCTTCTCGCGCCCCGACGCCACCAGCTCGCTGCACTCCTTCTCCAGCTGCTTGTAGGCGCCCGTCTGCGAAGCCACACGCGTTATCGCCTGCGCCAATATGCGTCACTTCGCTCGCAAACGAACCGCACCTTAGCGATTTGCACGGAGAACGGGCCGAAGCACGCATCCACGAAATGGCGGTAGTCGCGCAGCGGCCGCTCCACCGCCGCCTCCAATTGCGAGCCCCACGCGTTTAGTTGTTCGCATTCTGCGCGGGCGCAAACGGCTGCCAACGCTTGGGCGGCGCTGAACAAAACACCACGGCTATTTCATAAATCACATTGTCGAAATTTCTCGAAGGCATTACACATTTTGTAGAGATCAACCTCGTTTAAAGACGAGTTAAAATCTTTTTAAATAACATTAATCTTAAACCAATTTAATTAAGTATATATTAGTTACAACCCTAAATCCTCATGGAATTTATTTATTAAAATGCTTTGAAATATAAAATTTTCCCATCACCCCATCGTCTTTTTACATATAAGATGCACAATGAGTTATAAAAAAAATAAAAATTGTTTTTTTTTTTAAATTTGTTACATGAGCAATGTATAACAATGTAAACAGTACAGTTTGTAGCAAGGCTTAGTTACTTTGACTTGTATAACTGTTTGAATTGCCTTTGTTATGATTATTAATTTCAGTCTGTAAAATTGTGAATGACATGCTCTGGTTAAAATTTTGGCAAAATCCTTTTATACCATTCCTCAAAACACTCAGATGTTCGTTTCGTTTCTTCCATGACGTCCATTTTTTTCTTCCATTCAAAAATAAGTAAAACGGCTTCTTCAAAACCTTTATACATCCCAAATATATAACATTTAATACCTTGTTATTTTATGTAATATTTAATAAATTAATTCTTACTGTTTAGTTACTGTACATGACATATTTTCATTTATTTACATAAATAAAATAAAAAGAAAAATACGAAATCTGAATTAACATTTAATTATAAACACTAGAATATCATGACTACAGTGGACCCCCAGTAATCCGGCCCCTGTCTAGTCCGGCACCCCTTGTAGTCCGACATTGTCTATGATTTGATAATTTCGCTAATCATTGAACAAGTTAAAACTTGTATGGACCATTATTATTATTTTCTAACGTAAAGTTATTGCATATTTTTTGTAATTTCTATAGCATTTATGACGTTAATTTTATAATAAAACCTAAACGTAGAGTACATTATATGTATATAATATAAATAATCATCATCGGATCAATAATTTGTCGGATTACAAGGTACTCTTTTGTAAAAAAATCGGACTATAATGAGATTTAGGCAGTACTCTATAATCCGACACCGCCCAAATGATTGTCGGACTACCGGGGGTTTCCTATATTTATTTGGCACAAAACATCTTTGACACCGAAATGACATTTTACCGACTGAAATGAATAATGGCAGTATATTTTAAAGTTAGTGATTTCTAAGCATTGGTGTACTGAAGTGAAAGAAGTGCGTACGTGATCTGGTAGCAGGGCGGCGAGAGCAGGCCAGGACCTGCCACGCGCGTGCAAAAGGCCGAGTCGTGGGCGGGCACGCGCGCCCCCCGCCCCAGCACCCCCTGCCACGCCACGCGCTCCCACGCGCCGCGCACGCCCCACCACCCCACCCCGCCTTCACGCATAATGAGTATGTAAGAGCGAAAGTATATATATATATATATATATATATAGAATTTCTTGTTTCGCGATATAACAGGAGCAGACTGAAAAACAGCGCTTGAGAATTCAAACAGCTTTACGCTGAGTCTGGTCCTGATTGCCCCCCCTTTAGATCGAAACAATTATATTCATTCCCTCCCCTATTTTAATGATATTTATTAATTTCATATCTTTCTTTTTTTTATAAATTTGTTTTTTTTTTCATTATTATGTAGTTTCCATTTTATGATTGTTGATTAAGTCTAGTTTTAAGATTACATAAGTATAAGTTAATCAGTATGTTAATAAGGGCAATAAACGATTCTTCTATTCTATTCTAAGTATTCATTAAACTGCTAGTATTTTATGTTTTTTCATACTAAATTTACGATTTATTTCAATAACAGAACACCACAGCCTTGAGCTTGCTAAGAGCTAACTTACCAATGAGCAGTATTAATGCGGCGACAGGACAGAATACAACCGCGAGTACCACCGCTACAATGGGCTGCACCAACCCCAGTACCGCAATCCGCCATAATACCACCTCCAGGAGCACAAACCACCTGCATTATATGAAATGTTTATTACACATTTAGGTCTAAACCCCTACACGGGTGACCACTTTTTTTGCGAGGCATAACAAAACCTACCCTTTGTAAGTGATAGCAAAATATTCTGATTTTCATGGGTATAAAATTAACATAAATAAGAAAAAAGCTCAGCTGTAATATATTAATATAATAAAATATGTTTGCTACGCATTTACGTCTAAACCACAACACCTGTATTTCGAGGCTTTACCTACCTCTTTTTCTACCTTCAAGAAAGAGAGCGTATAAGAATCTAAGAGGCCGTCAACGCACTGGTGAGGCCTCTGGCATTGCGAGTGTCCATGGGCGGATGTGCCACTTAACACCAGAGCCTCCTGCCCTCCTTAAAAAGAAATCTACTCACCTATTAAGCGAATGCGGGTCGGGCGAGTCGAGCTCATATATGAGAGCATTCGCGGCGTGTACGGCCAAGGCGGCAAACGGCATCCAGAACGGTACAGTGCTTGCGACGGCCAGCGCTAGCAGACTCACGAGCAACGCCACGATAGGAAACAGGAGTAGTAGGGCCAGCGAGCCCAGCCCGCCCACGAAGCCGTAGTTCCACACTCGGTTCGCTTGCCTGGCGAGACCTTTGCCTAGGAGACCTGCAATATAAATAGGAGAAGAAATATAAGAAGAAATAAATAGGAGACCTGCTGTCCTATTCTCAGTTGGGGCAATGATACGGCAAACGTTGTTTTGCCATACATGTCAGTTCTAGCAATTATTTTTTAGTTCAATAAAAATAATCAGCTTTAAGTGTTTATATGTTTATAATCGAAAGCGTTTTAAACTATAAAAGTATGCTTTATTTAGTTAATAAATTAATCTTTATATGACACGTTTGTGGGTTTACTATAGCAGTGCCATCTATTGATTACTCACTCAATCCAGTCGAAAAGTGTCGACATCTGTTAGAATCTTTTGGAGTTATCAGACAATTGTGACTGTCAATCAATTTATAGACAAAAAATTTGCAATAAAATAAAATAGCGACTATAATTAAAGATCTAAGCATCCTTTGGCCCAGACTGCTCACGGTGTGCCAATTTAATTTCAATTCGGTTAAATAGTATAGGAGTCCATCGCGGACAAACATCGTGACAGGAGATTTATATATATTAAGATATATTTAAAATTCAAACTAGGAAATTATTTTTTCTTTTAATAATTTCTCGATATTTTCTCAACAGTACTTTATAAATATACCTGAATATTTTTTTTAATATAAACATTTCAAATCGTAGACAATCTTTATAGACTAAATTGTCCGTTCCACTATTATAACGAATATGTATAGAAACAATTACATTATTACATTTAAGTCAAGTTAATTTTTTTTTATATAAATAAACCTTAAATTTAAATAGAAACTGCCAAACTGCGAAGCAATTTGTAGGCAGTGGTAGTTAAAATATAACAATAAATTAATTTATCTCTCTGTACTCTATAATCTATACTTTCTTTTTGTATGTACCGCCCTTCCATTTTAGCTTCTAAACAGGTTGCCTGGAAGAGATCGCTTATTAGCGACAAGGCTGCCTTTTATTAATTGTTACTTTCCCCCTTGTGTTATGGTGTATTATAATACCTGTATCCGGCTCCGTCTCGAACCTCGTGCGTTCCTTGGAGACGTGCCTCCACAGCTGAAGAAGACGAGACCACATCGTCTGCGTCTCGCTGCTGCGCTTCGGAAACAGGGTTCCGTTCACCTGAACCGTCATTTACTAAGATTAATCGATACCAACTCCGGGGCAATAAATACAGATAGCACACAACCTCTCTGCAGCTGTGACACTTATTTTGACAATTAACACCTTTTGTCTTCAGTCTACCGTGACCACGCACGCTGTTAAGCACGCGAAACGTCAGATTTTTTTTTAAATGTAAATATATTTAAATTTTGCAAAAATACATAACTTAAATCCGTTCATAAAGTGTTTTTCTTTAAATTTAATATTACAATCTAGATTTCATTAAGAATGAAACCATTTTTTTATTTTTTTTACTCACTAAGGCATGAGTACTGTAGACTGCGCAAAGACGAACCATTCATATATATATAAAAAAAACTATTTTTTTATTTCACTAAGAGATGATTTTGTCTACCTGTGATAGCTCGAGGTCCGGTACAAAAGGTTTGACACAGAGTAGTGTGCGCAGAGACAGCGGCGAGCACCAAGGAACCATTACACCAAACAGGAACATTATATTCCACGTCCAGCACCAAGTTCTGTAATATTTTTTTTCTAACATTTTTCAATGTAACAAACATTTTCTGTGATAAATAGGATTTTCGATCGAAGTCAGGTTACTCTATAGTTATAGTCATGTGGTACCGGTGTAACTATATCGAAAAAAAAAACCTCGATGGTGGTAATCGTGATTAATTGATGACCAAGATAAGGAAAATTAAAAAAAAAAAAAAAACAATTTTTGACCCTTTTGCTAGTAGAGGTTTTTGCATTGTATAAAGACTGATCAGAGTTGATGAAAAGCTATTGCCCCATCACATCAACAATCTCCGCAAAAAAACATATTTTTCTCTTTTATTAAACCTTATCATATCACGGAAAAATACCGAACGGATACGATTTTTCCCTACTCTACAAACGGGCACGTGTGAATCGGAATCGCGAAAAAAGTTTTGTATCATTTGAAGTAAAAAGCTCCCTTTTTTTTAAAAAACCTATGAAAATTTCATCATCCCAACTACCACGTTTAAAACAAACCTGGTGACAGAGAGACGTCGCAGTAATAGCGTCCCGTTCGTACCTTGGTTACGGAACCCTAAAAACGGCTAATATGAATAGTAACTAGCCTGTGGGCCAAGTTGAGCAGTCTCCATCCGGGCCACCTCGTGCTGGTGGTTCGAACTCTCTCCCTATCAGCCAGGAAGACCGGCTGCGAGGGATCCGACCGAGGCGTCACAATATTCGTGGCCCGGCTGCTGATCACCGTCGGAATCCGTTCCGATCGGCCCCGGAAGTGACGTATAATGGCCCAATTGCGAGGCAGCCAGATGCGGGTAGCCCATGAAAATTCACGCGTCGGGGTCTTTGCTGCTCGGAGCTCCTGAGGGTAGTTGCGAAAATTATAATATGGTCTTAAATTGCTTTCAAATGAAAAGAATGAATGGATCATTTTAAGTACCTTCATGAGCAACGGCTCGCGGTCCCTCAGAAACGTCAAGTCCCGAAGCAAGAAGTAGCGATGCTGGTGCAGCTTATGGGCTTGCATGGCTGCGGCCGCGTCTTCGAGACCGGTCCATCGCAATTCGTCCTTCAACCTCTGGCCAGCAAGAGCCAGTTTCTCTTTTCGCCACGCGTCAGCCCGCGAGAGTATGGGGTGGGAGGCACGGAGTCTGGAATTGGTAGTTCCTAAGTGCTGTGTCTCGTTCTATCGAATTGTGTAACAGTACACTAGAGCAAGACAGATATATGCTGAACATTAAATATTAGATCATTTTAAAATCGTCTTTTTCTGTGAAAATTTCCTTTACGCTGATTCTTTTAAAGTAGCGTCCAATATTTTTCCCTAGTATAGAAGTTGAATTTGAAAATAATTTTCGTTTAGATATATAAAACCTTTAATCATAAAAAAGTAACGTGCAAATTGCAAATTGTTTAAATAGTATTTTAATTTTCTTTTAATCATATCTATATATTTTGTTTGAATGTTTCTCGTTAATTATTCTATATAATTATTTGTGAAACGCGTTTAAGAACTCATCTATGTGTATTTTGTATATGTTTGACTGTGTTGTATGTGTGTAAAATATGATGTGTTTGTTGTGTTTCTTGTAATAAATTTAAAAAAAATCTTACCTGCGCAGTCCTAGTGATTTAAGCTATAATTATTTAAATGATATGCTGCACTTACGCAATCCTATAGTATGATTATATACGCAATCCTATAATATGATCTATAAACTATTATCTGTATAAATTATCAAGTCTTAATCTAATAACGCTTACCTAGCCTCGGCTGTCGCTAGACCAGCTTCAAGTTTCCGACGAACACCCTCTTGAGCCCTGAAACATTTGCACCGACATTTTCTAACAGTCGTTTAGAGTTACGTGCCCACCTGGTAAAAGCGGAATTCCTAGACTATCTGGAGCGTGTTGGAAATTGCAGCTCTTATATATATATACACTTTTTTTTTTTTTTTGAAAAATGGAAGAAAATGGATGAGGCTTTTACCCAAACGGGATCCGCTAAAAATTTTAACCCCTTAAGCAAAAAAATAAATAAATATAACTAACTATAAAAATTATTAATAAAATAACTAATAAATACAAAATGTAAATTTATTGGGAAAAAATAAAGCTTTATTATTACTATACTATTTTTCAACACACTTGCTCATAAAGTGGCTCTATGATCCATAATCAAACTCTGACTAAAAAAATCACAATTTATAGATTTCTTTTTTAATTGTATTTGGTTGAGGTGATTTGTTCTTAAGAAGCTTATTAAAAAAAAAATCTTCTTCAATAGAACAAATGAATTAATGTTCCTATTGCTTGCTCATTTCATGCAACTTCTTATTGAAACAGATAATTTTAACTCGTACGTGTATAATAAATAAAAGTCATATTAAACTTTTGTTTTCTCTGTAATAAAAGAAAGCTTTAAATTCGCCATTTTGTACGTGACAGAATAGGCGGGAATTTAAAAAAATAGGAAAACTGATGATTCTTTCCCGCCATTGGGAAACATTTCTTTACTGTAGAAATTAAATGAGTTTTATTAATGATTACCGTCCAGCTCTCTTAATACCTTAGAGATATAGATAGAAGACACTAGTAACATAATATACTATGACATACAAACACACAATGGCACATTTAATCGTTAGTTGATTAATACAGGGCTAACCTAACCTATCGATGGCGGCGGCCGCTCGTAGCTGTTCGGCGAGCAGCTCGGGAACATTCGGCCCCAGAGACGCCAGCTGCGTACACGCCATGACGCCCGCGCACACGCGCGACACGTATTCGCGCATGGCGGCCGTCGACACCTCCTAAAAAGGATTTGGACCACCAAACTTTTTTATGTGTAGTATAGCCTATGTCCTACGTAGGTTTTTAATTAGGTGTGCAGGCCGGTCTGCAATGACAGTCCGTTGCCATGACACACTGTCAACAAATAAGAAAAATATGGTGTTTCTTGTTCACGTCGACGCAATTAGTTAAGTTTCTTTTTTACTCCTTCTATTTGTTACGCTACAAATGTACTGTTACATACGGTTTTTATCCATATATTGCTGAACCCTGAAATTATTGCCGATCAGCAATATATGCCTCTATATTCCATCAATTATTTTACATTTTGGGGCTCAGTCTCTAGTAAACTCGCGACGCAGAATTTCTTAGTGCATATAAAAGTAATCAGTGGTGAAAATAATGATTTTTAGTTATTGTAATTATAATTATAAAATATAATCAAATACTTTCGTCAAAACGGTGTTTTTTTTTTTAAATACAAACGCAACGAGGTAACAGTTCGTTCTGTTACAACCCTAGCTAGTATGGACAGAGCCAACTCAACTTTTCCTTTGTCTTCATAATTTTTAATATTACAATAGTCGGCGAACAGTGCCATTTGGTTTGTGGGTCATAAAACTAGTGTCAATCTCTTAATTAAAAAGTCAAGTAAACTTTTTTTTTTTAAATCTGCTGGTTCAAAACAGTTCGTTGTTTTTTTGATGAGACAGGTGGTAATTGAGTAGACGGGTCACTTCAAAGCCCGCGGCCATGGTTTACAGCCGCATCGACCTTTAAGGGATTGGTAGGCTCTCCTTTTGAAGGAATCCAAGTCGTATCGGCTCGGAAATACAGATGCAAATGATTCCACAAAATAGTAGGTTATACTTTTTTAGAAAATCTTTATTTTTTATTATACTTTTAACATAAACGTTTAACTTGTTAACTGTGTTTTGTATGTTCAATTGTATTCCACATTTGGTTTATAGGAAATGATTTGGGATTATTTAATATTAAGCTGTAAGAATACCATAAATATAAATAAATCTTTGTTTGGCAAACAACTGAATGCTCGCATAAAACATTCGGACCACCTAAGATTATCGTCAAACCAAACAGACGAACTTTAGCGATATAATATTAAAATTACGAAGAGCGTTGAATATAAAACCCTATTAGACCAATATGTTAGCAATACTCCGCGACAAAACCCACTAAAGCTTTTGACTTTAGTGGTTTAGGGTAACAATATATAAAAAAAAGACTAAATAGGAATAAAAAAGCAGAAGAAAAGTAGAACAAAAACATGGAAGAGTGTGTGTGGTGTGAATGTGAAAGTGGGGTGGTAGTGAGCCCAAATTAACCATTAGCGTGACCACGCACGCTGTAAAGCACGCGAAACGTTTAAAATAATGTATATATATTTAAATTTTGCAAAAATCTATTAAATCCGTTTATAGTGTTTTTCTTCACATTAGCGTTTGGCCTAAAATAAAATTCTTCTTTAAATAAATAAATCGAGGTCAAAAAAATCTTGGTTATACGTTTTAAGGCACTGCCGGCACAGCTGCCGGCGGAAGCACTATTCTAAGTGACCCGCCTGTTCGTTTGCCCCCCTGTCTTATAAAAAAAAACTAGAATTAGTTTCCAAATGCTTTCTTACCTCTTCAATGTCCTTAATGGGCACCTTCTGGCTTGCCAGTTGAGCGGCTTTCTTTTCGCGAAAGTGGAGGAACCAGCCGCGAGACTCCCGCTCTAATATCGCTTGCAAAGGGCCCGCTGCTTTGCGAAGCAGCTCCCGTCTGTACAACCTCAGGTCGACCTACATTTTTAAGATGCGATATTAAGATAATATAAATACCTGAAATTAAGGCTTTGAATGTTGTTTTTTTGTCTTACAGGTGAATTATTAATGTTTAGGAGTGATAAGTATTATCCTAAAAATTCGTTTTTCTTTATTACCATTGAATACAATTATAAAAAATATAATTCTTTATTACCATTGAATAAAATTGAATAAAATTATAGTGTCGGGCACAAAAAACCTACTGACGCGATTAACCTTGCACCTGCAGAGCCACACGGTACATTGCATAAGCAAAATTAAATGTAGGTTAATAATCAATAATATTCACTAAAAACAAGTATAAAATACAATAAAAACATTGAGAGATTAATTAACAAATAATGATTGATTTAAAGAGTCAAGCAATCACATCCCAGACTTCAGAAAAATACGTTTTAAGAGCTCTCTTATACCGCTTGTTACAAATTCACATTTCCGTGTATAACATTTTATATACAAGGATTTGTTGATTTGCTTTTTAAAATTGGTACAGATTAGCGTACCTGCGTTCGCTGCGGCGTGGTATAGATATGCGGAACCCGTGGCGCGGCGCGATGTACGTCGCGTACGTCGCTCTTTTCGGACGCGGCCCGACGCATCGCTCGCGTCACCCACGCCGCTAGGGCTGCTATATCCTCGCGGTTTTCAGGCTGTAATTGTATATATCCAACATTATAGCTCAAATATTTTACTTTCTAAAACATAGTGCCGAGCGGTCGTAATACATTCTAACATCTTAATATATATAAATCTCCTGTCACGATGTTTGTCCGCGATGGACTCCTAAACTATTTAACTGATTTTAAAGTAAATTGGCACACCGTGAGTCCAACTTAAGAGATAGGATAGCTCTTTAATTATAGTCGCAATTCTCTGTTAACTCCAAAAGATTCTAATAAATGTCGAAACTTGCGTTTACAATGTTTAAATCAAGAATTAAGCATTTTCTCCTTCAGAAACAGCGTGACGATTGTGCTGCCGCAAACTCTTAATTTTAATTTTGTATATTCCCAATTTGAGCAAATTTAATCCCAATTTCTGTTTATTATATTTATACTTTCTTATTTTTAATATATTTATATATTATTAAACCGATTATATATTATATCTCTCTCTATATATATATATATTTTCTTGTTTCGTCGATATAACAGGAGCAGGTTGAAAAATAGCGCTGTTTGAGAACTCAAACAGCTATAAGCTGAGTCTGTTCCTAATTGCCCCCCTTTAAATCGGAACAATTATGTTCGTTCTCTCCCCTATTTTTAATGATATTTATTAAAGCTTTATCTTTCTTTTTTAAAGATTTTTTTTTCATTATTATGTAGTTTCCACTTTACAATTATTAATTAAGTCTGGTTTTAAGATTAATTATAAGTTAATCAGTAAAAAAAACATAAATAAATTGTAATATAATGGCAATAAACGATTCTTCTATTATTTCTACTTTTCGACTGGATTGAGTAAGTAATCAATAGATGGCACTGCTATGGTACACCGACAAACGTGTCATATAAAGATTAATTTATTTACCTAAATAAAGGATACTTTTATTGTTCAAAACGCTTTCGATTATAAACATATCCCCTCACACTTAAAGCTACATTTTTATTGAACTAAAAAATGATTGCTAGAAATCACATATAATCAAAACAACGTTTGCCGGTTCAGCTAGTATATAATAAAACTTAACCAACAAAAGTGGCTCAAAACAGACAGGAATGGAAACGGTTGGAGGAGGCCTTTGCCGATTGGCATACAGACCTGCAAAGTATAAATAAATAGTAACTATTATTAGAATAAGCTGTTGTTTACTTTTGTTTGAAATTCTGTTGTCTGATTAAAGGCTATATTATTATTATTATTAACCAACAAAAGTAGAAAAGGAAAAATGTTATTCAATTATAGATAATAATGTTATTAAAATTTTGACGATTTTGTACACTGTACACATTCTCTTGGAAAGGTTAATCGTTAGATTTAGGAGGACATTCGAATTCAAATACCTTGCATATAAGTTCAGCGACCAAATATCTCGAACGCTCCTCTCGTATCTTCTTATCGAGATCTCTCGCCTCCAATGACGGCATCCCAAATACTAAATCCAAAAGTCTGAAAATTTATTTTTCCTGTAAAATTACCTTAAGGGAAAATATTTTCTTAAAAATAGGCAAACGGACGCAGCGAGAAAGCTCGCAAGTGCGTTGTCGGTTTATAAAACCACTTTCTAGTATTAACAATCGTTGACTTTTTCTATTTTCATTCACCATAACATAACATTTACCGTAAGCGGCGTCCATGAACGATCCAAACGACCAACCAACACATAATTAATGCTGTAATTCGTACCGTAAGATCCTTACATCGATTTGATTACGATTGATCTTTTCTCTGTGTGGTATCTTGATATTGGAACGCACCTCTATTTCTCTCTCTTTCTAATTTGTGTGTGTAACATTAATGGTGTGCAGATTAATTAAAACCTGATTTAATTAATATACAGGTGTTTTACTCAGTATATTTTACTCTGGTGAATCCATTTTACTTTTTCATATCAACATTAATGTTACCTGTGCAAGCCATCGAGAAAGGCCTTCGCCCCAGCTACGACCGAGATCGGCTCGTCCCTCAAAAGCCTATCTCTAGCCACGACAACGATTAGCGCGACTGCCCTCGCCACGTGACGATACAGTTCTTCCTTCGCGCGGACCCTGCCTCGCTGCAGCCATCCAGCTACCCGCCATATATGCGACTGCCCCGGAAAATGGCGGGACGGAACTTCAAACTCCCTAAAAATTATAGATTTTGTTGGGTAATTTGTACTTTCACATACACGAGTCAATAAAACTGACAAACCCTTCATTTTACCACAGATAATTTATATAATACAAAAATTGCTCACATCAATTAAAACCTCAACCTCCGTTCACCAATTCATCGACGAACAAAATGTACAACACAATCTAGCTGGGACTATGGGTGAAGATGTCATACGTAAATAATGGTGTCGAGGCCCAATCCTCGATCGTTATTTTACAAAAAAACATATATATTAGTATTATATTTATACTGGCAATGACTAATTTTTATCGCCAAGACATGGTTATACACCATTCGATTTTATTTTAATAAATAATTGAGTCTTGATAGTATATTAATATCTAATATCTAACGGAATATAATTAAGTGTACATATAAATTCTATTCTATTAATGACGGGTTACATGCAATGTGTAGGGGGGAAGGGGGGTATTAAAGACAGGAACTGTTTTGAATTTTATTAAAACTTTTAGTGTTCACAATAAAATCAAGTGGGTATTATATATAAACAAATAAAGCAATAACATAAACGCATAAATCATTATTCGAAACAATAATTGTTTCGTTTCAGATACATAGTTTAAACGGTGACGGGTTTTTTGTCAGTTTGATTATGTTAATAATTGTCTTTACGGGAACAATTAGAGACTGTCTCAATTGGTCATCGGTATTTGAAATTTTAAACGCTCCACCTCAAATGTGTGACAATTATTAAAAAGTTGTATATTTAGTTGGTAGGCCATAATAAATAAATACAATGGTGGCGATTCTGATGTACACCTCTAAAACTAAAAATCTCTAAATTTAGGTTTAGATCTGTCAAACGTGTGTAACCTATTCTATATATTTCTACATTGACAATTTAACTTATTGCTATCAATTAAGAGATGTACAGAATAGGTTACGGCTCTCTAAAACTGTTTGACAGGTCTAAAGCTAAATTTAGAGATTTTTAGTTTAGAGTGTGTACATCAGAATCGCCACCATTAGCAAATGATATTACCAAACTTGCTTTAGTTATTGCGTATTGAAAAAAAATGTTAATTATTGTTTAATCCTTTGAGCTAATTTGCCGTTTGTCAGAATTTAAGATAACATGGGAAAGAAGCTAAAAACAATTCCTGTCTAGACAAACAAAAATACACTACATATAACATACCCCCATTCGCGTATCGTTTCCAATTGCTTTGTATTTAACTTCTTCGGCAAAAATAATTCCTTGTGCCAGCTTAAGAACAAAAACTTAATGAATGAAATTGTGAATACAGTGTATTTTGAATGCACTTTTTGTTAATTTAAAACACTTCCGACGACGACGATACATGAGTTAAGCCAAGGCCTCCATTTTATTTTTCTATTTATATTTGTAACACGTTATAAGACGTTGATAATGTATCTAAAGATGAAAAATGTTTGATATTGATCCAGTAGTTCAGTGTAGATTGGGTGTATAGACATTTCAAATACCTACAAACATATGTAGTATAATGATAAAAATACACCATTAACAATGAATGTGAAAACATTTTCATACATAATTGAAATTAACGATGGGGGCAATGATCAAAATGCCCCCTACAGTTGTATGATTAATGTTTCATTGTTTTTTCGTTTATGAGTAAGCTGTCAGGGTGATTAATGTCCACACAATCCAAGCTTACATATAAAGCATATAGAATTATATAACAACGTTTAAAGACGCATTTTCATATTTAAATCGAACTTAAGTCTCTTTCATTCTCTTTCCTTCATCAGAGATGAGCCAATTTACAGTATATTTTTTTTTTTTTTTTTTTTTTTTTTTTTAAATAAAAAAAAAAAAAAAAAAAAAAAAAAAAAGAAGGGAGAAGGGGGGGGGGGGGGGGGGGGGGGGGGGGGGGGGGGGGGGGGGGGGGGGGGGGGGGGGGGGGGGGGGAGGGGGGGAAAAAAAAGGAAAAAAAGGAAAAGAAAAAAAAAAAAAAAAAAAAAAAAGGGGGGGGGGGGGGGGGGGGGGGGGGGGGGGGGGGGGGGGGGGGGGGGGGGGGGGGGGGGGGGGGGGGGGGGGGGGGGGGGGGGGGGGGGGGGGGGGGGGGGGGGGGGTGGGGGGGGTGGGGGGGGGGGGGGGGGGGGGGGGGGGGGGGGGGGGGGGGGGGGGGGGGGGGGGGGGGGGGGGGGGGGGGGGGGGGGGGGGGGGGGGGGGGGGGGGGGGGGGGGGGGGGGGGGGGGGGGGGGGGGGGGGGGGGGGGGGGGGGGGGGGGGGGGGGGGGGGGGGGGGGGGGGGGGGGGGGGGGGGGGGGGGGGGGGGGGGGGGGGGGGGGGGGGGGGGGGGGGGGGGGGGGGGGGGGGGGGGGGGGGGGGGGGGGGGGGGGGGGGGGGGGGGGGGGGGGGGGGGGGGGGGGGGGGGGGGGGGGGGGGGGTGGGGGGGGGGGGGGGGGGGGGGGGGGTGGTTTTTTGGGTGGGGGGGGGGGGGGGGGGGGGGGGGGGGGGGGGGGGGGGGGGGGGGGGGGGGGGGGGGGGGGGGGGGGGGGGAGGAGAGAGGGGGGGGGGGGGGGGGGGGGGGGGGGGGGGGGGGGGGGGGGGGGGGGGGGGGGGGGGGGGGGGGGGGGGGGGGGGGGGGGGGGGGGGGGGGGGGGGGGGGGGGGGGGGGGGGGGGGGGGGGGGGGGGGGGGGGGGGGGGGGGGGGGGGGGGGGGGGGGGGGGGGGGGGGGGGGGGGGGGGGGGGGGGGGGGGGGGGGGGGGGGGGGGGGGGGGGGGGGGGGGGGGGGGGGGGGGGGGGGGGGGGGGGGGGGGGGGGGGGGGGGGGGGGGGGGGGGGGGGGGGGGGGGGGGGGGGGGGGGGGGGGGGGGGGGGGGGGGGGGGGGGGGGGGGGGGGGGGGGGGGGGGGGGGGGGGGGGGGGGGGGGGGGGGGGGGGGGGGGGGGGGGGGGGGGGGGGGGGGGGGGGGGGGGGGGGGGGGGGGGGGGGGGGGGGGGGGGGGGGGGGGGGGGGGGGGGGGGGGGGGGGGGGGGGGGGGGGGGGGGGGGGGGGGGGGGGGGGGGGGGGGGGGGGGGGGGGGGGGGGGGGGGGGGGGGGGGGGGGGGGGGGGGGGGGGGGGGGGGGGGGGGGGGGGGGGGGGGGGGGGGGGGGGGGGGGGGGGGGGGGGGGGGGGGGGGGGGGGGGGGGGGGGGGGGGGGGGGGGGGGGGGGGGGGGGGGGGGGGGGGGGGGGGGGGGGGGGGGGGGGGGGGGGGGGGGGGGGGGGGGGGGGGGGGGGGGGGGGGGGGGGGGGGGGGGGGGGGGGGGGGGGGGGGGGGGGGGGGGGGGGGGGGGGGGGGGGGGGGGGGGGGGGGGGGGGGGGGGGGGGGGGGGGGGGGGGTGGGGGGGGGGGGGGGGGGGGGGGGGGGGGGGGGGGGGGGGGGGGGGGGGGGGGGGGGGGGGGGGGGGGGGGGGGGGGGGGGGGGGGGGGGGGGGGGGGGGGGGGGGGGGGGGGGGGGGGGGGGGGGGGGGGGGGGGGGGGGGGGGGGGGGGGGGGGGGGGGGGGGGGGGGGGGGGGGGGGGGGGGGGGGGGGGGGGGGGGGGGGGGGGGGGGGGGGGGGGGGGGGGGGGGGGGGGGGGGGGGGGGGGGGGGGGGGGGGGGGGGGGGGGGGGGGGGGGGGGGGGGGGGGGGGGGGGGGGGGGGGGGGGGGGGGGGGGGGGGGGGGGGGGGGGGGGGGGGGGGGGGGGGGGGGGGGGGGGGGGGGGGGGGGGGGGGGGGGGGGGGGGGGGGGGGGGGGGGGGGGGGGGGGGGGGGGGGGGGGGGGGGGGGGGGGGGGGGGGGGGGGGGGGGGGGGGGGGGGGGGGGGGGGGGGGGGGGGGGGGGGGGGGGGGGGGGGGGGGGGGGGTTTTTTTTTTTTTTTTTTTTTTTTTTTTTTTTTTTTTTTTTTTTTTTTTTTTTTTTTTTTTTTTTTTTTTTTTTTGGGTTGTTTTGGGGGGGGGGGGGGGGGGGGGGGGGGGGGGGGGGGGGGGGGGGGGGGGGGGGGGGGGGGGGGGGGGGGGGGGGGGGGGGGGGGGGGGGGGGGGGGGGGGGGGGGGGGGGGGGGGGGGGGGGGGGGGGGGGGGGGGGGGGGGGGGGGGGGGGGGGGGGGGGGGGGGGGGGGGGGGGGGGGGGGGGGGGGGGGGGGGGGGGGGGGGGGGGGGGGGGGGGGGGGGGGGGGGGGGGGGGGGGGGGGGGGGGGGGGGGGGGGGGGGGGGGGGGGGGGGGGGGGGGGGGGGGGGGGGGGGGGGGGGGGGGGGGGGGGGGGGGGGGGGGGGGGGGGGGGGGGGGGGGGGGGGGGGGGGGGGGGGGGGGGGGGGGGGGGGGGGGGGGGGGGGGGGGGGGGGGGGGGGGGGGGGGGGGGGGGGGGGGGGGGGGGGGGGGGGGGGGGGGGGGGGGGGGGGGGGGGGGGGTTGGGGGGGGGGGGGGGGGGGGGGGGGGGGGGGGGGGGGGGGGGGGGGGGGGGGGGGGGGGGGGGGGGGGGGGGGGGGGGGGGGGGGGGGGGGGGGGGGGGGGGGGGGGGGGGGGGGGGGGGGGGGGGGGGGGGGGGGGGGGGGGGGGGGGGGGGGGGGGGGGGGGGGGGGGGGGGGGGGGGGGGGGGGGGGGGGGGGGGGGGGGGGGGGGGGGGGGGGGGGGGGGGGGGGGGGGGGGGGGGGGGGGGGGGGGGGGGGGGGGGGGGGGGGGGGGGGGGGGGGGGGGGGGGGGGGGGGGGGGGGGGGGGGGGGGGGGGGGGGGGGGGGGGGGGGGGGGGGGGGGGGGGGGGGGGGGGGGGGGGGGGGGGGGGGGGGGGGGGGGGGGGGGGGGGGGGGGGGGGGGGGGGGGGGGGGGGGGGGGGGGGGGGGGGGGGGGGGGGGGGGGGGGGGGGGGGGGGGGGGGGGGGTATTTTTTTTTGGGGGGGGGGGGGATAAGGGGGGGGGGGGGGGGGGGGGGGGGGGGGGGGGGGGGGGGGGGGGGGGGGGGGGGGGGGGGGGGGGGGGGGGGGGGGGGGGGGGGGGGGGGGGGGGGGGGGGGGGGGGGGGAAAAAAAAAAAAAAAAAAAAGGGGGGGGGGGGGGGGGGGGGGGGGGGGGGGGGGGGGGGGGGGGGGGGGGGGGGGGGGGGGGGGGGGGGGGGGGGGGGGGGGGGGGGGGGGGGGGGGGGGGGGGGGGGGGTGTTTTTGGGGTGGGGGGTGGCGCGGCCCCCCCCCCCCCCCCCCCCCCCCCGAGGGGGGGGGGGGGGGGGGGGGGGGGGGGGGGGGGGGGGGGGGGGGGGGGGGGGGGGGGGGGGGGGGGGGGGGGGGGGGGGGGGGGGGGGGGGGGGGGGGGGGGGGGGGGGGGGGGGGGGGGGGGGGGGGGGGGGGGGGGGGGGGGGGGGGGGGGGGGGGCCCCCCCGGGGGGGGGGGGGGGGGGGGGCCCCCGGGGGGGGGGGGGGGGGGGGGGGGGGGGGGGGGGGGGGGGGGGGGGGGGGGGGCCCCCCCCCTTTTTTTGGGGGGGGGGGGGGGGGGGGGGGTGTGGGGGGGGGGGGTGGCGTGGTGGGGGGGGGGGGGGGGGGGGGGGGGGGGGTGGGGGGGGGGGGGGGGGGGTTTTTGGGGGGGGGGGGGTTTTTTCCGGGGGGGGGGGCCCCCCCCCGGGGGGGAGGGTTTTTTTTTTTATTAAAAAGGTCTTGTTTTTTTTTTTATAAAATACATACTTAGGACATAGTGTGAACTACTATTCATAGTTCACTTATGCCGACCTATTAAAGTGGCTAAGTGCGAGTAGATATTAAAAGTTCTATATAATTATTAACTGGAATTAATTAATTACAAAAAATACAATATAATATGATTTAACACATGTAAAACAATATTTATGTAACAAAAGCTTGCTCTAAGCATTACCATACAACAGTTATCCATATTATCTATCAAAGGAGTTTGTTTGATTTTATTTGTATGAATTGTAGCGAATATACTTCTGTGGTAAACTATTAACTAAACTTTACTTACCATTCATCTCTGTTATTACTACAGTATATAAACAATTGTTTCATATTATGGCATTAGAGTTTAAATTCATGAACAATAACTAGGGTAGAAGCTATATATGAATAGAATTTTAAGCAAGTCTCCTTTGTTATTATTTGATATATATAATGTACATAATATGAGCCACTACTTTAATTGTTAACCATATGGCATACCCATTGTTTGAGGTGTTTAGGAGGTGAATAAATTTAATCAAATCAACAGTTAATTCAAATTAATTATATCTAATATTAAATAATTTTGTCATAGTAAACAATGACCTTCTAGACAATGACTTCTTCCTCTATATAACAACACCACAAAAATCTGCTGTATGTGTTTTTAAATACAAAAAATCACCTAATCAACTGAACATTCAATAAATATGCTACCATTAACACTAGAAATATCTAAAACAGTCTGTCATTATAGAATAAAATAATAATTTGGTTGTTGGCTCCCTGATGGAAAGACCTATTGTATATAGGAAGGAAGACAAATTCCGTAGGTATGTATGTTCAACGTCTCAAATTAAATTTTTCTCTTTTTAATTCATGTTGCAATATTTCATAATAATATTCATATACATACCCCTTCTCTCTGATTGAATGTAATTGTTTTGGTGACAGTGGGTGTGGCTCAATCCCGGCATCTAGGGCAGCTGCATCTATTTCATCACATGGTGGTGCTACTATTATGTCTGAAGGATGATTTCCTGGCCCAGTGAAGCGGGATTGGGGTAGAACTTTAAGAAAAAAGAAATTCTGCTTGTACTGTAATATTTACACCTTTAAAAACATTAACATGTAAATATTACATTACATTTGTCACTTAAAGCCGAAATTCAAAATAGTTTGCAATAAGGAAATTGTACTTAAAAAGTTACTTATATTATTTGATTGATATTTATTTTAACATATATAGTACAATATGGTAGCATTAGCAAGTTTAGCATTTTCTGTAAATAAAAATAAAATAGAAAAACGGAAATTGCATAATAATTCAGAGAAATAATAGAGCAATGCAATTTATACCGTTATTAATTTAAATTTTTAATATAAATAGCGATACCCTTACCAATAGGAAATGTTTTCCAATGATATAGAAAGTCCTCTGCCACTTGTTTTATATTATTCACGAGCTGTTCTACCTCAGGAGGAGCACCAACTAGATTCACATTAAAATGCAGAGGTTCCCTTTCAGGTGCCGGGGCTTCCAGTAACAAAGAATTAGGACGCGATGCCCGCTCGCCCTCACCAGACATCTTCTTCAGCTTTTTATTTCACAAATTGAACTAATCACATAATGATACTGTGGGCGCTGTAGCCGGAGATATCACTTAACGCTCACTTTATTTACTTGTATTGCTTACATTTGTTTAATTGAAACAGCCGCCCAATAATTTGGATTATCCAATACATTTTTATTTTAATCAAATTTTAAATGCTGTGCATCTACATCGAGCTTATCTATGTGAGCTTTTATATTTAGGATTGAACTTTGAAGAGTGCTCAATGCAATGCACTATGCAGACAAAAGCACTACGGCAAAAAAAAATCGAGAAATTTAGTAAAAAGTACTCCACAGAAAAATATTGAACTAAGTCATAAGTCATGTTAATTTTACAACTGTCAATTCACTTTGATTGCGATACCCCGAAATGATTTAAGGAAACGTTTCCACTTGCTGATTTTCGCAACTTTAGCATTTCGAAAGTCTACATTTTTAAAATAAGTACACAAATTTTCTATAAAATATATAAAAATACCAAAATGTGCAACACAGAATGTCCATTGTCATTGGTATATTCGGTAATCTGTCATTGATTCAGAATATCTTTAGAGCAAAGTTTTATTAAACTGTGCTAATTTAATAATTTTATTAACCAACAGGCAACAGCTTGATAAATATATTATTCAGTATCCAAAAGTTGATTTGTGAGGAATACCTGTATGCAGTGCTGTGAATCTAATAACAAAACTATATATCGAATAATCAAAGATAATATATCGAATCATCAGAGCAAGAAAACAACTAATACGGGTACGTCCTATATTTATTATTAATTACCTGTAATATCTTTTCGTTAAATACTATTTAATCGCGTATGACATCAAATCAAGTGCTGTGTGTTTTATTTATTTGGTAAGTTTAGATCGTTTTACCGTTGTTTAGTCGGCGTCATTATTACCATTCTTTATATGTTTTCCAGGATGGAAGCGATGGATATTCAGGCAGTTGAGTCTAAACTAAGCGATGTTACTGTGACTGCGATACCTATGAACGGGAAGAGCAGCCATAAGGATTTAAGTCACGGCGGAAATAGCCATGCAACTATATCCACTGTTCCTGCATCCTCACCATCTTCAATTGGTAAAGATAAGGACAATGGTATGACAAAGTATGCTCAATTATTGGCAGTGATTGAAGAAATGGGTAAAGAAGTGAGACCAAGTTACTCTGGGAGTCGTAGCTCTGCAGAACGATTAAAAAGAGGTATAGTACATGCTAGGATTTTGGTCAGAGAATGCCTCATTGAGACAGAGCGATCAGCGAGACAATAGTCATATTTGAGCATATGTCAGTCAATTTTACATACCTCAATTAGTTTGTTAATTTGGTTTTTGGGTTTAATGTGTGGAACAATAATATTGTTTCAACTATAGCAAGATTATGGGTTCAATTTGATTATGATTTTAAGATAAATGTTAGCTTAAATTTAACTTAATGTTCAGGGTACTTAGAAACTAAAGTATAAATTATTGAGTAAAAGAAATTATGTGCATTGTTGGTGATAAGGCAAATATATCATTTATTATTCTAATAAACTTATTGTCCATACCATCCATACCCTATGGTCTAAAGAAATTAATTTTAACTAAACTTATCAATAATCAAATAATAAAAAAAACTACTATCCCACTTTTAAATTATTTAATAAAGCATAAACAATAATTAATATACATTGTTAAGGTTGTAGTTTTATGCATTATTTTTACTCTGCATATAATTAGTTTATCTACCAACAATGTACAGCTATATTCCATTATGTAAAAGGAAATAGAATTTATAGCCTATTTCCAATGAACAGAAAACAGTTCAAACAATATACTTTATAAAAAAATAGTTTTCCTAAATTAGGTAAGGTTTGGCAGTTGCGGAAAATATTGGAGATATTTCTATTATGAATCACTAAAGCTGTTGTATTTGAATGTCTAGAAAAGTTATGCTATAAATAAATAACAAGTACAAATTTGTTGTCCAGGTGTAAATTATCTTCTAAACATGCATCTAATCTGTCAAACGCCTCGCCAAACAATAAAAAAATACACTTTACACTTTATGTAGCAACACTAAAGTTGTTACCATAGATATATAATCCCGTCAAAATCAAGTAATTTTGTCATTTTAAAGAGCATCATTAGTGATGTTACATGAACGTTACACTGCCTTAAGTTGATCAATTTTAAAAAATTCCTGGGTTATATGTATTCAGATATGAATTGATACTCTTCAAAGCTTTTATTTTCATATTTAAATTTCAATCTCAATTGTTTACATTTGTGTTAAATAAATGCCATAGGCTGTGATTGAAACATTTATTGTGAAAATCTACCTCATACAAAAATATAAATACTTTTTAGTGGTTGATATTAATTAAGACTTTAATGTTCTCAAAAATTACAGTACAATGATATTTAGTGGCTGTTAGAGTATTGTTATGAGTGTTATAACAACATTGAACCTCAGCTTAGCACTAACTAGTTTGTAAGAAATGTGCTCATTCATTTTGATTTTATAATAGAATTAAGTTGTACATAATTTAGTTTGTATTCAGGTATCCAAAATAATTTAAATATATTTCTCTATGTCGGGCTAACATTCATATTTAAAATAAAAGTATTTTTAGTTCTACATTAATGTTTAATAATGTGCATTATTCTCAGATGCCTTTAAAGCTGATTCTGATTTTCTAAACAAAGACTTGCAGGTTCATTATTGCACTAGTCGTAAATACCACAGATTATCTCACACAAACTAAAGGTCCAACTGCCCTTGAAGTATACTTAATAGATATAAGTAGTCATAAGAAGATACATCAAGTAATTATGATTAAGTTACCATTAATTAAGTACTTATCTAAAAGAATTTTTTTTGTGAAGTCCAATTTGATATTTTTATATTGTATTTTTTCGTGTATTCATTTAGCTGTGTATAGCAGGGCCCCAGATTCAAAATGAGAACTTAAACAGTTGCAACTATTCTAAACAGATTTATAATGAATTAATTAAATTACCGTGCGTCTTGAATATTATAATTAACGTAAGAACATTTAGAAAACTAAATTTTAAATTAAAATAATATAATGCTAATTTGAATGATTGTACAAATTCAACAAATTAATGACAGTATTTAAAAAAAAGTAAAGAATTAGTTTAGCAAAATTAATTTGTTCCATTAATTAAAGATTTTTTAAAATATGTTCCAACATCTCATGAAAATTTAATGCTCTCAATTTGAATACTGGATTTTTTTTTACTGTATTAAAATATTTTTTTAAATAAAATATAATTAGTAAGTGATGAACCATAAAATAGTACAAATATTAGCTATTTAATTTAGTCTGAAAAAGGACGACATAGATTATATGGAAATGTTTGAAATATAACAATTAGTGTATACCGTATTTATTCATGTATGGACTTATTTTTATTATAAATAAATATACAATTTAGTAGTTTTATTTCTGAACCTGTTCTTAGACTTTTTATTGATTTTAATTATTTGAAAATTACATTATAAAATATATATTGTTAAACCTCTATTTTCTTTGGATAAATTGAGGATTTAAGCTTGAATAAGCTATAGATTCTTAGATTTGCGTATCAAATTTCAGATCAGAATGTCAACGTGGACAACGGTTCATAAGTGGGATACGATGTACAGCGCAGATTCGGTCGAGTGGTGTCCTGTTGATCCTTACACGGACATACTCGTATGTGGGACCTACCAGCTTGATAAAACTGAGGGTAAGTTAGTAAAAATTAAGGGTAACATACAAAAATAACTCTTGACTGAAAAACTTGTTTTTTGATTTTATTGTTTTCCTTCCTATTATTGTTTTATGTATACGACGACTTTGAATCCAGGTCAGAAATAATTATATAAAAAAACTCTTTGACTGTTTTAACGTAATACTTAAAATTCACGACTCGATAAATAATTTGTTCATTTATAAAAGTATGTGTGTTAGTGAGCGTTAGCCGTCTTAATAACTTTTTTTAACCGACTGTGTGTGAAACCTGACCTGATATGATTGGTATTAATTACAGAAGGGTCTACGAAAAAGCAGAAACGACTAGGTAGGATTTATTTGTTCATGATCAACGATGACACCGACGAATTATGTCCCATACAAACCATAGAAACATCTGGAATTTTAGACCAAAAATGGAACTACCATTGTATCCATGGTCACCCTATTCTTGGTGTCGTGACATCCGAGGGTAGTTTACAGTTGTACCGACTGGTCAATTTAAATTTAGAACTTTGGCTCAAAGCTGTGATTGGTGAAGACGTACTAGCGCTCTCACTCGATTGGTCGACCAATAAATATAATGGAAATACAAGTATTGTTGTAAGTGATTCGGCGGGGAACGTCACGTTGTGGAAGGTCGATGATGAATTGGAAAATGTTGGCCAGTGGCAAGCGCATGCGTTTGAAGCTTGGATCGCTGCGTTTAATTATTGGAATCTGGATGTATTTTATACGGGTGAGGAAATTTATGTAGACAAATGGTAGTTAGACTGACACATCAGATGAATTATTGGAGTACTTGGAGCATTAAAATTTCCTTTGTAATTGACCTTGAATAAGAAAAATTAACAAGTATTTGTTTTCGCTAGGAAAACAACACTGCTTTCAAACGTGATTAACCAACTAGCTTTCTTGCTTTACCGAGTGTACCAAGTTCAAAAAAAAAATTGTCTTGAAATTAAATAATTATTAAAATGTAATTCCTATTATTAGTCTCAGTCAAAATAAACCCATCTGTTTACCTTTAATCTGTTTGGCGTCGAATTTATAGACTTCTTGTGGGTTTGAGGGTTTTTCGAGAATTATTGATAGTGAATCGGTCTATAACTTACTTTTGTTTAAAACGTTTTAAGTGTAGAATATTTTTGATAAGTTTTTTATTTATTGCAGGTGGCGACGACAGTGTGTTAAAATGTTTCGATCGTCGCATCCCAGACGCAGTTATGACGAATCGCAGCCATGAAGCTGGAGTCACAAGTATACGAAGTCATATTGATCTCGAACATCATCTGATAACTGGCTGGTAAATAATAATTTATTAGTGTATTCGGTTGATCAAATATGGTAGCTTAGGCAATTTATGAGTATTTTTTGACAGGAAAAAAATTAAAGTTATTACTCAGCTAGAAAGAATATTACTTTATTCTTTCTAGCTGAGTGATCGCACGTGTAGATCTATAGATCTATTCAGTTTTTTCCTAATATATTTGGAACACATCTGATTAATCAAATTATAGCTAGTATCAATTGTTGTATAATATAGTATTTTTTTTAAAAAGGGGGGCAAACGAGCTCACCTGATGTAAAGTAATATCGTTGCCCATGGACACTCGCAATGCCAGAGGCCTCACTAGTGCGTTGCCGGCCTTTAAGAGTAGTATCAATTGTAGCAGTAGGTTTAGAATTCGATCATGAAGTAGACCTACTAGATATGTATTCTGTGCATAACAAGATATCTAGTGGTTAATTTCCTTGAATTTTGTGTAATCGAGTATTTGTAGATTCATCTATTGTCAATCCTGAAAACGTGCATTCAAACCCCGGCAGTGTAGTAGCGGCTGGCATGTTTCGTCTATGAGAGGGTATGGCTAAAAAATGGCGTGTCAGGCAAATAATTACATTTTTGAACAATAGCCTTAACCCCATGTTCGAGAGAGGGTGTCTAAACGAATGAATAGAATATTTTGAAATATTTTTTAGTTACGACGAAAACGTCCGGCTCTGGGACGCTAGACAAATGAAACAGTGTATAACTGAAACTAATGTTGGCGGAGGGGTTTGGCGCCTTAAATGGCATCCAAAACAGAAATGCTTAATCTTAGCAGCCTGTATGTATGGAGGGTTTAGGCTACTTCGAGCGAAAGAGAACATTGAAATACTCTATGAGTATTTAGAACATGATAGTATAGCCTATGGCGCGGATTGGAAATTTGATAATAAAGAATTGTCTATGGTAGCCACGTGTTCTTTTTACGACTGCAATTTACGTATTGGAGAAATTAACATTGACAATACGCAGTAATAAGTGTATTTTTATAATAAAATACCACCTCATTTGGTTAAATTAATATTTTATATATCAATATATATATACCAAGTATAATGAAACAAATGTTATAATAAAATTGATAGAAACCGATCGAGTTTTATTTTAACACCATTCGAAATAAAATACGAAAGTCATTTTAAACATGTTGTATTTCAATTTGCTTATGTCATGATAAATATAATTTATAACAATTACATAATTAAAGTAAATTTGCCGTAATTGTTTAAAAAATTACACAATTTACAATTATAAAGGCTTTGGAGTATCCGATATTGTTCGCATGTACGCGCCATCGTGTCCGAATAAACTTTTAATACACTACACTGGCCTGATCATTCCTACCATAAATTTGTACCTTAATATTTTCTACAATCTATTCTAATTCATTGGAAAGTATATGATAAATTTACACCACGTTCCCGCTAATTCATTTAGTTAAAATTTTATCGAAGCTACTCAAAGCAGAATATACAGGTGCGTATCGGTTTTGTTAGTTACCATTTACGGTAAAATTTTTATAATTGCCTCGAGTTATAAAAGTAAATATGCACTTTTTTGTAAAATGTCATCGTTAAGATTTTTATGATACTTTTAACTTCAAAAACGTGCATAACTCATGCTTTAAGCTACCCTGCTTTTAAGTTATTGCTGCGTTCTTAAAAAAAAATGGTAAAATCACGATTTTTAACTGTCAACTATATTAGAACATTAGCCATATATTAAATACTATTCTGTTCGAATATTTAAAAAAGTATTATTGAAATAAGTTTATAGTACAGTCTTACAAGGATCTTTTGGCAGTTCATAGAGTATAGAGCTATAAGCGTTTTTCGCAGCCAACAATGTATTTTAAATGTACCATAAAGGTAGTAGTAGTAGTGGTATAGACCACATGTCATAAGAATCTTGTAGCGCTGCAGTTATGATTTGTAAACAAAATATTAATTTACTACTGCAGATTAGTTTACATTAAATGATCGGTTAAATTTTTAAAATGGCGACTAGTATGGAAGCCGTTGGCATCACTGTCCTGTTAGTAACAAATATTATATCACCTTTATACTATTTTCCTAGAAAATACACATTTTCTATTTCACAATAAACGGGATGGTATATCCACTTTTGTTTCTTTCTCTGTTTGATATCACTCTCTATAAATTACTCTGATGCACTGACTCTTGATGCTCCCAGTTTAAGACATTAATCTTTATTTTTAAGGGAACCATAGATAAGATATACCATCTTTACATCCATTTATTGTAAACTTATAAATTAGCGTATAAACAAACGACGCCGTTCCCTATCGTGATTCTCACTACATTTATGGTCAGCTCTAGTAAATACTGTCTTCAGAATGCAACATTGAAATAAAACTATTTGTGTTACGTTCAAGGTCTATTATGATCAATTATTTTTCTCGACAAATCGAATACCAGCATGTTTGAGATATGTTTGTTGAGCTAGAATTATATTAGAGACACTCCGTGTGGGCCAATGCGTAAGATTGCAATCGGTTATATAAGTATGAACGTCATTACACTCGATCTGAATCTATATTGATACTTTGGCTCGCTCGGTGCTAGTATAATGATTGGGTACGCTAAAACCCTGACAGGATCAATGTACATGTCTGTTCTGACATAAAAAATAAAACACCCACCCACACGTCAGTGTCATCAGCTAGTCAACGATGCGATAGACGTGACTCTAAAATAATTCTAGCTTATATTTATATTAGCACATACTTTATAGTTATTTCTCAAATTTGAAGTGTCTAGCAAATAGTTTGAGAACCGTCAGCTCAAATTATATAAGTTCAAGTTTCGAAATACAAACCATAAATTTGCATTAATTTACTTTGAGAACTAATAGGTAACTACTAACTAAACACAGTTTCGATAGAGTAAATAGTTTTATTCCATGTGTAACATCGGCGCTTATGTCTATACAATATAAAGTACAGCCTTAAAACTATACAGGTGCCCAAGGAGTTATGTTGTATTGAATGAAAATATTATTTTTTAAACTGGCAATTTTGTGGAACTTAGTGCCATCGATAAAAGATGAATTTGTCTATGGCACTAATAAGTTTGTATTTTGGTTGGAATTTTGGTAGCAATTTATCTGTGAAGCATTTAGTTTAAGTAATACTGAAGGTTTATAATGTAGCGAAATTAAAAAAAAATATCTTCCACATCTTATACAGAAATCTCTGTTCACCTGTATAGAATGTTAATTCTATGAGGCATTAACTGTACAATATATAGCACAGTTTAACTACCACAACTAATATATGGTGTCCTGATGCTAAAATTAATATATACAATAGACTATATATACAATTCCATTATGACTTATGTACAGTGATGCTGCAATTCATAAATTACTTCTAAAACTTTTTAACAAAGTATATATCTACAATTATCTATACTAAAATACATTATGTACTTGGTATATTATACCGCCAGTGATACTCCCAAATTTGACTCTTATTTCTATAAAAGGTATTAAGTTTTCATCACCATATTACAATAAATATTCTTTAAAGAAACCGAGACAAATACCATAATTATCGATTACAAATTCATATCACAAAATATAAAAATTGGCATCAGAACACCGCTGGCCTATCATTTTCATAACTCTCGGTTAGAAATATTTGGCAAAAATACTTGAAATAATGCAACATGATCAATATTTTATGTGAGATTCCAATTTCAGATACAATAAGTATTCATAGAATTTGAAATCATTAAAAGCAATTGAGTATTGACAGCTCAACAAAATTGCGTAAATTTTTACAAAATTGTAACATTTCAATAGATGTATTCAACTTTTAAACGCACTCACTCCATGCGATCTGCCACTCTATACAAATAATTTGTGCTAATATACTAAAACGCACAAGCTACATATTAAAACTCATGAACATTCCATAGAAAACAATCCTAGCATTTTAAGGGATTTTATGTTCGGAAGTAATTTTTTTGGTCCCTTGAAACAAGAACCAAGTTGTCACACTCATCAACGGAATTATTACGGTAACTGAGGCAGGACTGTCACACAGGTACTGGGAGGCCATTTGTTTGTGAAATGAATACATTTGATATTATTTTACAATCATCTCAAACTTCAAGATTTCATGTTATCTCCTGATGACCATTAAACCCCATGGAAAGGCAAATAAATAACTGCTTGTTTTCTTACCAGGCAAGATCATAATCAGGCTTCTATACAAGCTGAAGGACTCGTTGAATACCCTCTGGCCAAAACACAAATTAAGTGCAAAACTAACCAAGCTACGATCGTTGAAAAGATCACCGAATAGGTCACATTAACTTCACAAACACTTTCACAATCACTGGTGTAATACTATCACTATTGGGCAATGTGCTAAGCGTGTCGAGGACAAACAGCCTTGAAGTTTTCATCGTCTAACTGCCACTTGTTTGTGCGAGCGCAGGGCAAGTGAGCCCTTGCCCGGCAAGTTCTGGTCGCGCAGGCAATTGGAGCCCCAGAAGTCGAGCAATGGGCACACTTTGAGGCGCGAGAGCCCCAAACGGCTGGGGCGAGGCCCCAAACTCGGGCTCCAGCCGCGACCAGGCCCGGGGCCCAAACAGCACACGCTTCGTGAAACCAAACTTCTGCTCCGGCCTCCACGCTAGGGAATCGTCTTTGTGATAATTCATCTAGCGATCTGAAAAGGCAAGATGCAAGATATACATACTAGGCAATTAAGAAATTACAATTTCCTTTTTAAAACAACAATTTGTTATACCAAATTACTCGCCAAATATCAAAACAATGATTATGAGAGTAGTCGTAGCTCTGTATCTAAATTCGAAATTTCCTTGTGATCAAGTAAAACCTGTAGTACCTGAACTCATCACAATTGGTGTCAACCGTGTAGGGCCCGAAGAGGTCCCCTAAACCAGCATAGTGCGGTCCCCTCTCGCAAAAGGCGCAGAGCCAAGACGCGTCGGGAGTGCTGGCGTCGTATCTCAGGCCCAACGTACTCGCGTGGAGGCCGCGAGCTTTGAGCCCGTTCCGCCATTCGTCACCCGTTCGCCTCTCGTCCTCTGTCGCCGTTGCGTTCACGACTGATACTGACACTGGGGAATCTCGTGGTCCAACGATCTGGAATGAGTTTTTGTTGTTTTAATATGGATGATCACATTATTAATACAAAAGAGGTGGCCTTGACTCTACCATGCGATATCTTTTAATTTGCTTATCTAAAAAGACTTTTAAGTTCTATAACTGAAAAGCAAGTGAAAAAAGCCAAAACAAACCTGAATGTAGGGTCCCCTTGACCGACTGGAACTAGCATTACTTCCGGAGTCATACGCGTCCTTCAAAGCCTCTTTCTTACTTCCCCCCTTTTTCCTCGCCGCCTTCCTTCTTGGAGCTTCATCACCCGTCGACCGCCTACTCGACCGCTTAGAGGCCTTTTTCTCACCCTTCGTGGGTGCAGATTTTCGTCTCTTGCGCGGCTTAGTGCTCTTTTCCTCTGCTTTCGATTCCACGGGTTCCTCAATTCCTGCAAACATTTTCTCCAACTGATTCTCAACTTCCACGAAGGCTGACGTGGGCTCCGCCGTTTTCGTTTCGCTGGCCTCGGGCTCCGCTGGCTTTGCCTCTGACGGCGATTCCACTGGAACGTTTGTTGATTCCGAATTCGTTCTGGCGCTCCTACGTCTGGGCGCGGCTGCTGTCGGGGGCGGTTCTATTTCTTCTTTCTTCAGCGGAGACTTCTCTTTTTGTTCCTTAGGAGATTTCGGCGGGGATTTAGGTGGGGACTTAGGGGGCGTTTTCGCTGGGGATTTTTCCGGTTCGGGACTAGCTAGAACACTTTTGAGTTTGTCGATCGTGACAGGTGTTTCCGGATCCGGGATTGGTTCCATGGGGATATCTCTGCGTTCCGTGTTGGCGATCATGGCGGCGATGTCATCTATTGTCTCCGCGGAATCGGCGCGGGTTTTTCTTCTGGCGTGAGGTTCTGGCATTTCGGGGGTGGGTGGTTTGTCTGGTTTGTCTTGTTTATCTCGTTTGTCTGGTTCGCACTGTTTGTCTGGCTTCTCGGGGCCATTGTGAGCGTCTCCATTTTGTACAGGCGAAGGGCGGGGCACATCTGAAGGCGGAGGTGGAATGGGTACTCGTATCGTGCGTTCCGGTTTTCGTTTCCGCTTTGAACCCGGAGGCGCTCCACACGAGTCGGCCGAATCCTGGAAATTGAGGAGTTCACCTTGAAAGTATGAAACTTATATATTTTAAACAATGTACAGGAAAGGCTTTAATAATTTACCTCGTTGGAAGACGGCGGCGAGGGCGTAGGGGCCGCCCTAGAATGAACGATCACAGAATGAGGCGAGACGGGGGCAGGGCCAGAGAGCCTCTCCAGGAGAGCGTCGACCCTCGCGTGGGGAGGCCGAGGTGCTGCCCGCGCGATGAGGCTGTTGATGGTCGGGGCATCTCGCACTGACAGGGCTGGGGCATGGGGCGAACCGTTGGCCCCGCGGGACCCCACCGTTAAGTCCACACCACCACGGGCGTATGCCAGCAGTTCTTCTGCCCGGACTAATTTCTCTGAAACTGTTGAGGCCCTTTTGCTATAGCTTTCGCTTACCATTTCATAATTAAAATTATTTAGACCCTTGAATATTTAACTGTTATATTCATTCATTTATAATATATTAGTAACTTTAAAACTTATATATTCTCCATTGTATTTGTGATATATATTCACCTCGTCCAGGACCCAGATGCGGATACAATTCAGCTGGTGGTATTGCTGACCCAGCCTTCACATCACCCGGTGATGGTGTGTGCCTGTAATTATAAATACATAATGTATTTTTGGTACATGAATTGACGGGTGCATTGCTTTTGGTTAAGTATGTCTTTTTAAATAAAGATACATTTTTTATTTATTACTTACAGATTTAATGAATGTTACATTGGTATAAGACCAGATACTTCTTTATTTCTCCCAGTCTCAATCATTTGTTGTATATGAGTGTTTTAAACTCATTTGTAGTGTAACTTTTAATTCAACTGCCTAACACATATAACAATATTATAAAAATTTCATTGAATCAGATTCATTTTGTATCTCAATCTAACTAAAAAAAGGCAAATATATTAAATATTTCCAAGATAAATATTAGCTTTACCATTTACCCATTTATTTTATAAAATTCGCTACGCGAGCAACGTTAGACAACCATATTATCACAGGGTCTTCCCATTCATTTTGTCTTTAGTTGCTTATATATTTTTCTATATCATAAACCTCCCCTATTGATTGTGATAGTTATGTCAGATTGTTACATTTATTTCTGTGACTTTTCACACCGCAGCCACAATGTCTCCTTTCTCAATGATAAAGGAAAAAAAATGTGTACATACTTACTTCCTATGGCATGCATAGCAAGTAAATAATATTTATTTGATAAATAGGAGGAAAATATTATATAGATATTAAAATATTTTTTTATTAGAGTTCTGACTTCCCCCCATAACTCTAATTAATATGACGTGTATTATAATTAGAAACCAATATATACTATAATCATATGTTTTCCTAACGTTATTATAATTAATCGGGACGAATTAACAAACCACTGTTTTCGCAACTGCCTCGATCTTCACATATACAACACTGGCACAAAACACTAATATTATCTATTCACCTAGTTCACCAATGAATCCTAGAGCCAGTGTAAGTAGAAGATTTTAAATGTTATAAAACCATTATAATATTTTTTTTTACATCATTTTGAGGCGGAAAACAGGATTTCAAAAAAAAAAATCATTGTCTATGAATGTATGTCTTTGAAAAGATATGGTATTATAGTATATAGTAACAAAGTTCGAAGCTTACCTCATAAGGTGTTTGTCAGGCGGCGTAGGAGTGTGGCGGTAGAGATCGGGCGGCGTCGCCGTGTGCCGAAATACCGCGTTGCCGCCCGCTTTCATTGCCTGCAATTGCAACATCTACTTTACTATTAAAACTATATCAACATGGGCATTTCAAACAAAACAAACAAACATTACTTAGTGCTAAATACAAAATAGACGCGTGGAAGGGAAACACGCTCAGCATATGCTCCGCCAACAATTTCTTGTTGACAGAACGCCGGTTTTCAGCGTGCCCCCGAGTGACCTCTGGACTACCAGCCATTTAAGAAAAAAATAAAATAAATAATAATAATATAGACTAAATCATAATTTTGGTTCTTTTCAACTGCTAGTGTCTTTCCTTTCTTAATACCAAATCAAAAGTATTTACTTCATCCATCCTAGCAATAATCTTACACAAAACTGTTAACATAGATGTCTCCATGTGAAATATTTGTATCAATTCAGTGTTACTCCTATGTAACAGTACCCTTTCTTCTTTATTATTTAAATAGTATAAATTCTTATTATACATATTTGACAGATAAATATTATTCAAAACTATTTATTAATACCACAATCAGTTTTGTGTCCTATGAATTTAAAATCATGTTCATGCAGTTGGACTTATAATTTCTGAGTTATAAATTAGGTGCGGTATATATAGACAAGTCTACTGTTATATACAAGAACAGTACTAACTTGAAGAGGATCAGGGGGCGAAGGCGCCGGCACATGATAGAGGTGGGGTGGTGGTGTTGGAGTGTGCCATGTGACGCCCCTCTCTGAAGCCATGTGCGCTTGGGGGGCGCGTGCCAGCAGATTGGCAACCTGTAACTGAAAAACACAATTGTCTAAATACAAAATCAAAAAAATTAAGACCATTTGCCAACAGCTAATAATCAAAATTTATAGGATATACTTTTCACCTCAGATACTAGCTATATGGATATAATCAATGTATTGTTTTAATATATTTTTTACAATTCAAAATATTGATATGCAAAGAGACAATTAAGCTTAATAATAAATAAATAAATAATTTCAAATAAGAACTATATTTTTATGATCTTCCCAAAAACAAGTACCTTATTATTATTGTAATTTTATAAAGACATTGTAACATTTATACTATAAATGTGAGCACTGTCAAAGTTTTAAGGCTTTCAAAATAATACTAAATTAAACCACAAAATATTAAATTGCTATAAAAAAATACTCTACTTGCCTGTAAAATACATTATGTATGCCTTAAGATCTATTATGGTCAAGAGAAATTAATTAATAATAACAAGGAAGGAAGACAAATATATTACTATTTATTTCAATAATAAACATATATATTCCATATTTACTTAAACATAAAACATTAAATTTGTTTATAGTGTTGGTTTCATTATGCAGTATTATAATTTATGTAAATGACTATTATCAATTATAAAGTTTTTTATAAGTTTTTAAATTTGTGTAAATAATGGCAACATTTAAGTTAATAAGTAGAACAAAATTGTCAACATGAATATTACAAACAGCTGATTATTGTACCTACCTATTGCACAAACAATATTGCATTGGTGCATAATAATAAGTTTCAACAAACATGTTTAGTTAATAGAATCCCTTTGACTGGAATTTATTCAATTAACTTAAGAACAATAGGTTAGAGTAAAAACCAATATTATATTTTGACCACCTGTAAAGGACTCCAACTGGACCCTAGTTGCGACTGCCTCCCGTTTGGGTTATGTTGCGAGCCACCAGACATCCTGTGCAAAGCTCTGGGGGCACTGTTAACACGTATTCAACTCCTATTGTCTAGACCACACTCCTTCAGTCCACCATAATGATACCGGCGAGATACAAGCCCTCACCCGCGTAACTGCGATTCCTTACGACGTGTACAGTAAATTTTGAAATGTTTTCATTGACACACGTTTGCAATAAAATGCACCAACATTAGTTATAATCTATGCATTATAATAACCACACAAACTGATTGTTTTCGTCACGTTATTTTCATATAAATCACATCAAGTCCGAGCGAAGTATGGTATTCACGAATGTGATGCTGACTTCGCGTGACATTTTGAACGCGTTTAGCGTTTTAAAATATGGACTAGAGGTTACTTTAACGATTTGTTTTTAATTTTCATTATATTCACTATCACACATTTTACCGTGTTATCTTAATAACGATTTAATATAACAGAAAAGGTGAAAACTTCACAAAACTTTGCACAAGGTTCAATCGCAACAATGGTGGCCGATGAGGATTTTCAAAAACTTATTTAGCGCCATCTCCTGAAAATTTTGAAGTTGTTTCAAATAGAGTGTGTCGGTAAAACAGTTTAACGGAAATAGTATTATCCCTGTAATCTGTATAAAATACTTGGATTTCTATCTAACGTTGAACAATATAAATGAATAAATTGAGAAAAAAATTTCGCCGCTCAACATATTACTTTATCTTCTATTTACATACACAAATAAAAAATTTGTATCCTGTTTTGCTATGGACTTCTTGGAGAGACTTCTTTTTTTAACTCATAGATTCTGTCATTGATAATCTGCTTGTAATTATTCAAATAGACTAGAATCTAGAAAACTTTTCCGCGTACAAAAAAAAATCGTTTCCATGGATACATGGTCAAGCAAATCGAAGCAACGTTAGTTAAATTATTACACGCTTATATTTTTTAAAAATATTTGAGTATTTTTGGAGTAACAAGTCTCTATATATTCAAATAAAGTATTATTACAGAATGGTCCATAATGAAGAGTACTGAAGTTACAAAATTTTTAGTATCTTTCAACGGACAAATAGAGCATATTACATTTCCTGCTGGTGTTTTTGATAGTCACCTTTATATACAATATGATATAGTTTGGGGTTTGGACTGGGACCCTGTGTCTGGACTCTGTTCTGGAACCAGTCAACTTGCAACATCTGGAAGTGATCCTGAAAAAGTAATCTTTAATTTGCCATTAGATATTGTATTCGGCAGTACCAATATATATGGTTGTAAGTGTTATTTTTTCTTTGATCTATGCTATAAATTTGTATTTCAACCTTCAATATAATTAATATAACTCTTTAGTTAAGAGTGAAGAGAGTATTGTTATGTAAATAGTTTGCACCCATATCTACAAATTTGGGAAAATTATTGTGGAGGCTCTGATTAGACTAAACTCTTAGTATGCTCAGAGCTTCCACATTTAACATTTCATCTGGGTACACATTCTTTGTTTTTTTTTTGTATTTCAGCTGATATTTAACTTTTTTAGCAACTCAGTGCCCACCTTTAAGTTAGATATACAAATAAATATTGTTTAATTTAAGTTTATATTAGAATCAATAATTGTTCATTTAATTGGTAGGTCATGATAAATAAATATATTAAATATTTCAGGGCCACAATTAATTGTGACAGTCAGAGCTAAAAGTTTCTTTATGGGGGACACAGTCCGAGGCTATGCTGTATTCCTGCTACCACCAATAACTGGATCCCATGAGCTAAAAGCATCTTTAATACTGCCTCGGTCAGCAACAGTATTGGGAGAATGGCTATCATGGCTCACAGGCAGACATCCTGAATTAGCTGACCCAAAAATGCTAGCAAATGGAAAAGATAACTATTGTAAGTTGATTGATCATGTAGCCTTTAGCCTTCCTTCAGTTTAGATAAATGGAATGTCGGATACAAAAAAAAAATAATTTTGCACCAGTATTTCATTCAATTAGAATGTTCAGCCAAAATAGGGTTTCTAAAATAAACCTGACAATAAAGACAAAGTATTGGCAAAATTCGCTGCCTGCAGTAGTAGTGGTTTACATTTATCTTTGAAACAGAGTTATATAAAATAGGTATATTTTATAACTGGGTGGAATTGTATTTGGTTTATTGTGTTTCAGTATTAAGGACAGAGTCATATGGAAGTGTGACATTAAAAATGTCTATGGTCTCAAAGGATTTGAGGAAACTCGGTTATGATAACCAGCCACCAACATGGAAAAATAATGCTGGTTAACATTTGAACAACAAGTGAATTCATATGAGGTAAGTCACTTTCTATATTAACAAGGAGTACACAATTATGACTGTAACCATTGCATATAACCATGCACATGGAACATTAATAATAATATTAAAATGTTTATTAACAATAAGCAATGTACGTACCGTGTATACAATAGAATCCCTGGCTTCTTAGCTAGGTATGTTTTTGAGAATCCAATTCTTCCCTTGATATACTAGATTTCCATACAGACTTAAAAAAAAGGAACAAAAGAGTCATAAAAAATAGTAATAATCAAATTATGTAAAGAACAAAATTAAGTAAAATAAAATTTGAAGAATTTTTTTTATTAATATAATGTACTAAATATCTTTGGCGTCCCGCAATCACGCAAACTACCTGCTAAAAATATGGGAGCTTATTCCTTGAAGGTCTAATTTACTTACACAAAATTCACAAGAAATTATTACCTATGAAGTAGCAGCAATTTTCGCCATTGCTGCCTTTATTCTTTTAACTCTTAGAGTGTTAAGTTGCGCTTCATACTCTTATTAGGGGGGTGAAAATGCATTTACGTATCCCCAGCAGGGTTATGTGGGACACAACACTCCAGGCTCTCTCCAAAGTAGAGAATTCTCCCAGCGAAACTCTGATTGTACCAGCAACTCGGTTTGTACCACCATAGTCGAATTACAGAGGCCCTTCTGCGCTTCTTGTATGTTTTAAATAGAAACATTTACGGACCACAGGAATTGAATTAAGTTTACCTTAATAAATATAATATCAACTAGTCAATTAGCTAATGTTTAAAAAATAAGAATATTGAAATAATTAAAATTGATCTATGTCTAGCTTGTATGGGTGCTAATACAACAATAAAATATTTACATATAAGATATTTCTATAAATATATCATAATCAGATTACAACCAACATTTATGCTTGTCACCCAAATGGTGACTCTACCGGGGATCGAATCCGGGATCTGTGTGCGGTAGTCCGTCATGGTGCTATTGCGCCAACTTTGTCGAAAGACTTAACGCATATAATAGATATAAAGGGTCCCTTTTCGTCTTACAAAATTGTCCGACTATGTTTTGTAATTAATGTTTCGATCGACTAATTGTGTGCTGCGGTTTTACCTGTGTTAATTGCGTTTTGATGCAATACCCAGAAGGCTCTTACACTGGCATATATTTTATTTAGAATCCGCAAGAATTCTTCAATAGACTGTTTGACTGCTTGTCTTAATAAAAAATTGCTTGCTTGGAAAATGTAATGATAATTTCCGAAAACATAGATAACATTAATTTTCTAAAAATGATGTGACGTTACGTGGTAATTTCTAACAACTATGAACTAAAGAGTTCAAACGAGTTTTCTTCGTAAAGGCCGGCAACGCGCTTGCAAACCTCCAGGGACGAGCACCTAAGCCCGCGTTTGTCATGATAATTGTTTGAATAAAAAGTGAAAAAGTAATATGGCAATGAATATTATATTGTCCTAGTTTTGAGTTGAATTGATATCAATGTCAATTATGAACGCGATGCGCCCCTATGTATAGTTTGATGAGTTGTAAATAACACTGTAGCCTTCAATTATGACAGCAACTATGTGTTATTATAATAATTTACCATTAGTGATTAGATATTATTGATTGCATACTAGCGACCGACACCAATACGATGTTAGGTTTTAAGGTTGTTCGCAAGGGTAAAAATGGGAACCCTATTATAAAACATGGATATCCGACACCAAGTGGGCTTTTAAAATATATAACAAAATAGCTGATCCGGCAAATGTTTTACCATAATGTGATTTCTAGCAATCATTTTTTTTAGTTCGATAAAAATAATTATCAGCTTTAAGTGTGCTGGGATATGTTTATAATCGAAAGCGTTTTAAGCAATGTAAGTATGTTTATTTGGGTTAATAAAATAATCTTTATAAGACACGTTTGTCGTTTTACCATAGCAGTGCCATCTATTGATTACTTACTCAATCCAGTCGAAAAGTATCGACATCTGTTTGAATATTTTGGAGTTAACAGATAACTGTGACTGTCAATTAATTATAGACAAATAGTTTGAAATAAAATAAAATTGCAACTATAATTAAAGATCTATCTATCCTATCTCTTAAGTTGGTCCAGACTGCTCACGGTGTGCCAGTTTTATTTAAAATCGGATAAGTAGTTTAGCAGTCCATCGCGGACAAACATCGTGACAGGAGATTTATATATATTAAGATTTATGATGTATTTCTGCTATACAAATAACCGTAGCATTATTCGACTGGCCTGGCATAGTCCGACTGGCACCTGTCCGGTTTATGATGCCGGAACGACAAGATATATTTTTTTGTAGTTTTTCGTTACGGTTGATTTCGGCTAATGGATATTTTAATTTATTACTTGCTCAGAAGAAGGAAAACCTTTTGCGCAAACCGGTCATAGTCTAATCACCTACTTGTTTATTTAGAAAATGGAAGAGACACAGAAATCCGAGGGCAAACCCAAGGATTGTTGAATGTGATTGCAGATATATCAGTCGCTTGAGATGTTCAATATCGTGAGAAAAATAGTTTTATTCAAATAACGTTTGCAGTACTAAAATATGACAGATCTTGACATTCATAGAACATCATTAATGGTTAATGCTAGATTAATGGCTATTCACCAATTGGTATTCAAGGTTTTAAAATATATATATCCTAAGAGCAAGAATAAAGATTTGACATTTAAAACGACCAAAATGGAATGAACAGTTACGCTATAATTTCTTCCGTCGAGATGTAATCGAAACCTTATTTTTTTATAAAATAGGGCAAATGGGCAAGAGACACACCTGATGATGATCACTCACAATGCCATACCATCTTTATATTCTTGTTCTTAGAAGAATTATAGCATTACTTACTAATTGAGCAACATTTTTTATTCATATACACTTAATGTCTTTTCTAATATATGTAAATCTCCTGTCACGATGTTTGTCCGCAATGGACTCCTTAACTACTTAACCGATTATAAATTAAATTGGCACACCTTGAGTAGTCTGGTCCAACTTAAGAGATAGGATAGCTTAGGTCTTTCATTATAGTCGCAATTTTAATTGATTGCAAATTCTCTGTTATCTGTTAACTCCAAAAGATTCTAACAGATGTCGATACTTTTTGACTGGATTGAGTAAGTAATCAATAGATGGCACTGCTATGGTGAACCGACGGAAAAAAATGATTGTTAGAATTCACATTTATGCCAAAGCAACGTTTGCCGGATCAGCTAGTATATACATATAATTTAATACCCGTAGTCGAGAACTTTGCAATTATACAAATGAGTATACATTTCATGATTACAATATTATACATTGAAATTACAAATGATGTATAAAGATAGTTTCGATTTAGGCAGGTATTTAATCTTTGCGATTATACAACCGATGGTAGAGCTTGTTAATTTCGAGTAAGTGGTTCGACAGAGATAAGTTGTACAATAATTTTGGGAAACGTGTTTGGGTTTCGATCGACTTTCGACTTTTTTGCAAACATTTGCATAACACGTTCACCTCTAATCGACGAGCGAGATCTAATAACACAATTTTGGCATTATTAATAGCTGGTCCGTCGACTTTGCCCGCCTTGGTTGAAATAGGGAGTTTTTTGGACGTACGAAACAGACGTTGAGTCGAAATATACGAATTTTGTGAATGTAGACGAAAAATAGACGCCTGGTTTTGCATTAGCTGATTATTTTAGCCGAAGAATTTATTCAAGCAAGTATAGGATTTAGTTGGTTGCAAATATTTCGTATGTTGAGAACAATAGGAGTAATTAAATATTGTTTGTCGCGATCCGATCGTAAAATTGATCATTTTATGACTATCACGTAATAGGTAAAAGGTTTTTTTTTAAATGTAAATACATAAACAGACGTAATGTAAATTTTAGGGGACACATAAATGTATACAGATTTCGTAACAATGGAACAATTGTGACTTTACTGTCTATGTTAAAAATTAAACGTGGACGCTTATAAAATAGTAAAATAATGAAAATATTTCTTTAGTATTCTGTGGTTCGCATACTACAGTCGTCTATATACAGCAATATCGAAATTTCAAATGAACACATTGGAAAGTTAAAATTTGATACCCAAGATTTGCAATCAAGTTTTTTATTACTCGATAAAGATAATATGTAAGTAATAATAAATAAACTATAAAACGACTTAAAAATTTACCAAGGCTACCTATTGGTAGCTAAAGACTATATGTTTGTTTGATTGCACGCGTTATGAAGTTATGAATTGAAATTTTTAAGCTCTGGTTTTGAAGGTACTTAAACTGTATTAGTTCGGAAATACCTATGTTTGCACCAGTATAGTACATGACTGTATGGTTTGGATCGTGATTCTCTTAAACAGAGAATATACCGCGTTTCAGTCAACATTTGACGAATAGTGTCTATTCAGTCTAATTTTTTTCAGTATGATTCTCATTATAATAAATCACTTTCTATGTTGCGTTCGGCGGATCCGTCCTACCTTGTTTCGACTTTGGTTGTGCCGCTTCCACGATCATCGGCTCCGTTTGGTCCAACCTAATTAATAAGTCTTCTTGTAATCGTTACATATGTATACACTGTAGTTTTCCTGTAATATATCTATAAGTTCTTTCTTATAACATAAATATGTATATAAAAAAAGTTATTTGGTTACATTTCTAGGATCTATGTGCTTTCTAATTTCTTTGAGCTAATGAGTAATTTAATAATATGACTAGATAGGTTTAATGGGTCTTTATTTTGTATGTAGTCTCGAGTGGCGCATGAAGGTTACGCCTATATTTGAATTTATTATTGAATAAATCGCGTTTCTTGTATGGAATTCCGCCTATATAAATAAGAATGCATTTGTTATGATAGCCACAATAGAAATGCATTATGTCAAAACTTCAACTGTCAGGCAGATACAGACAATTGACATAGGTACGAACAACGAAGTCGAAGTCTTCTTTTTTATTGTGTGGCTTCCCAATATAAAAATGGCCAGTGTCGAGAAATTTAAAAAATATATACGGTGGAGTAAGCACGTTACAGATGATAAAAATTCTCAAATGTGAGGTTTTTGTTCGAGAGGTACACAGATATTCCTACAATGGAGTTATAATCTGTGGCAGCGAAGTCTCGTCTTTGCCCTTTTGTCGCGGAAGCCTAAAATACTACTAATATAGTTTTAAGTAAGTCAATGGCAGGCAATAATTGGAGGTAATTAGGTATATCACAAGGACATTGAGTAGATAAGGGTACTTGGAATGTCGAAATTGTACAACGATGAATCTCTTGTATTAACCGACTGCTAAAAGAGCGGTGTTATGTTTAGTTTTACTTTCGTAGAAGACGACGAAAATGTATGTTATACGGGTGTTTTTAACCTACTCCAAACGGTTCTCAATTAGAACCAATTTTGTTAATTATTATATAATGATTGCAGTACATAGAATAGGGGTTAATTAAAATATCTTTTAATTTAGAGTTTCCTGTTTATAGTCGGTATTTTTAATTACAGTTAGGGCGGTGATGATTTTTTTTATATATACAATTGAGGGTTATAAAGTTAAGTTAACAAAAAAATAATAAGAAATAACCCGAAGAATATACAATAAAATATTACTACATTAATAAAAAAATTAAATAAAATTAATTATATATTAATCAAAAATACAAAATTAATGCCATAAATTTATGCCAAAGTTCGGGGAGATCAAATTTACTAATTATATTATTGCTATGCTAATGTTGTATAAATGGGGAAAATATATTTGTAAAGAATCAAAAACTGGACCACCGTCGGAAATGTTACGAAAACAGGAAAATTTAAAGAGGCATGTTGCAAGGCTTAAGATATTAGTAGGTAGTATCAAATAAGTGGCTCACTTTTAGACAAACTATAGTTTTGCGAGTAAAAATGTATGTATCGTTAAGCTTGCAAAGTACACATACAATTCGAAAATTAAAAAGCATATAAGACAAACAATTGTTTTTTTTTGTTCTGAAAAAAAGGTTAGGTTTCATAGTGATCGGTAATAATGGTTATTTGGTTGACATGTATAATATAATGAGTTTTTAAAATTAGAATTATTTTTCGTTATACGTTATTATATAATTATTCTTCGTTACGTATTTTACGACATGGTATAGATTTAAACCCTTAGGGTACTTTGTGCCCCGACATGTTCTGTGTATATTGACAACGATCCCTGATACGTCATATGGGGGCTCCGTGTCGGCCCTGGATGGTTTAGTTAGGTAGGGCCGCTTCTGGTTTTAAAGGCCGAGTCCCCCCCTCCCGCGCCACTGCACAGCCCAGGCGCGGGGTCGTAAAACGATTCCTCCAGGTTAAAAAGGGTGGTACTTTGTAGCTCGGTCGCAACATGCCACCCGCCAACCCAAGTAGGATGCAGGATACAAAAAACTAAACAGTAAGCACATACATCTATACGTATCTATATGAGAACATGTGCATGATAAAAAAAATATCTTTATAATAGATAATGTTAATAAAATAGTGTTTTTTTTTTAAATTCGAGAATCATTTCTATTATATGTGAAAAATTGTGAATATATTTTTGACAATTTTGCTTACGACCAAAGCATTCGCCTGTGACACCGAAATTACTTTCACCAATTCAATTAGTTTCTAAAAGATAATATAATTGATAAAAGGCAAAAAAATAGTATCTTAATTTAAGTAGCTTTCGCTCTTAAGTCTTTTAAATCCCTAATGACAATGTTATCTTAAATGTTTCCATAATTGGGAATCGACGGATCCATTCCACTGTGCTATAAATATATGTGACCCACAATTTCCAATAGGTTGTGCGCGCGCGCACCTCCGTGATAAGGCCCGAACCTGCGCGTTTGTTAGATAAATTGTATCGGTTCAGCTAATTCAGTTTCCTTCCGACCGCTCACTGTCGCGTTCGTTTAATAATGTACGTCAAGTGCTTCTGTTGATTCCGTCCAAACACGAAAGGTAATATTTTTGTTTATTTTTTAAATAGTAATGTGTTTTTAATTATATTTTAAGCGATTTCAAATTTCGAATGTGTTTAATATTTTTTATAAATTTAATTAATGTTTATTATTGTCTACGTTTTTAAGCGTGAAGGTTTATCAAAGGTCGCGTAAATCGCCGCGGTTAAGATTGTGATATATAATGAAAATATAATGTCTGTGATAAATTAAAAGCTTTTTGATATTCTATTCAACAAGGGAAAATGTTGTAAATATTTAAAGGTAATAAATTAACTGTGTCGTCTAACTACCCTCTTTTTTGGTCTACCGCCTTCAATGCTAGTGACACAGTTTTGATGTTTTACGCACTATGTGTTGGCTCCATGCCCCATAAAGCTATTGAAACATTTAACTATCTATTATTAATTGTGATTGTTTGAATTTTATAAATATTTTTTTTTTTTCAATAATTGTTGAAAGTGTTGAATTTAAGCGACGAAACAGTTTTTAAGATTCCGAACTTAAAGGGTAGATATAATTGGGATCTCTGACTTCCACCTGTCCGTCCCTCAGGTTGTCACCGTGATGATTTGTTACAAAGTATCATAGATGTATGTCTGTTCCCGTTAAACACAGAATACAATAAGTGGCCTAAGTTGCACAGCATCAGGCCATGGACTTTACTGAATGTTTGGAGTATGAGTAGTTAGACCTCCTCGTTAAAGAATTGGAAGTCCTATCCTTTTGGGAAGACCTCAATAGACGGCAATATCATTCCGATACAATAAAGGTTGTTTTCGTTAAAAGATATTAAAAGTTCGACGTGTGGATGTTTTTTTTTTACTTTATAATTTTTTTGCTTACTGAATTACTGTATGATAAAAATTAAAACCTGACCCGAACGGTTTTTGCTCGATGCGCGCGCAACCGGTTCGCATAACTTTGCAATATATATCTAGTTTCATTGGACATTAGTTAATATGCGGATTTATTAGTATCGAAAATACGTTTAAGTTCAGTAAGTATGACGACCACCAATTTTTGTATTTTGAAAGATTTTTTTCGTAGAATTTACGTAAACCACGTATTTATTTATGCTTTGAAAGATATTTCAAGGAGTAAATATAGGAACGAATTGATGAGCCGTCCATGTCCATTACATAGTTTTATCCAGACAGTTGAAATATTCATAGACAATTTTTTAAGACGGAATAAAATGTATATTTATCTTAATCAACTTATGTTTTCACCGATATTTGCTTGAATGTTACGGAACGCTTCGTGCCCGACTCGACTCGCTCTTGTCCGGTCTTTTAAATTACGTTTTTTTTATAAGGAAAAGCGATATTTTCATTGTATTTTTATTTGTGTGCCAAAAAAACTCGAAAAACGTTTAATAATGTATGATAATGAATTTAAAGTCTACTGTCAGTGTTTTTTTTGTTATAATTCAATAGTTAATTAGTTTCTTTGTTATACAGTTAATAGCAATTTGATATTTAATTGTGTGACTTTATTGCCGTTTCGAATATTGTTTTAAGTCAAATCTTAGCTTTAGCTTCTAAATAGTTATGGATTTTCCGAAAATATTAAAAAGCTTTATCGATTTCGAGTTAGTTTTATAATTGGTTAGAGAGATTTATTTTATTTTCACTGTCCATTACTTTTTTTTTAAATTCATATTCTATCTTAATGTAATTCGCTCATGCGTTAGCCTGTTTTAGATTTTGATATTCATTTAATGGTTTACGACGATCTAAAAGGAAAAGCAACAACTTATTTTAGTAATAAGCAATATTTTCCAGGCGACACTAGTAAATATTAATAATTAAGACAATGTATGTACATATGCAAAACTATTCTTAATGTATTGTTATAATTTGTAACGATATAATTTTTTTTAATAATTACTAAATTTTATCATGACGCATAGCATGTTTTTAAATATATGCTATTTATTAAATATGCAATATTTGCTCGCTAAATTCTATAAAGTTGAGGTCAAATTTTGACCTTACATTCAATTTAGCGAATACATATGTAAAGAATCAACGCGTACACGCGTGTTTTATTATTGATTGTTTTAAGACAAGTTCAGGCAATGATTTATTTAGTTATAAAGCTTTGTATTCAGAACTTGAATGTGTTGGATCTCGCTCGCGGTAACAGATATTGGTGGCGATTCTGATGTACACCTGTAACTAATCCTAATTTAGGTTTAGACCTGTCAAACGTGTGACCTATTCTATATGTCTAATTGACAATTTACTATTGCTATCAATTAATTACCGCTCTCCAAAACTGTTTGACAGGTCTAAAGATAAATTTAGAGATTTTTAGTTTAAAGTGTTTACATCAGAATCGCCACCGATGATAAAATAAAATTGTTGTTTATAGTTCTAAAACTAGAATTCTTTTTTTACAGTTTGTTGCGATAATTCATTGTTTCTCTCTCAACACGGTATTAATTTTTATCCATATATAACACAAATTTGAATTAAATTATTCCGCATCTAGTTGTACTATGTTTATGACTAATTTTTTTGGTGATCAAAAAGTTTTATTTATTTAATCCTCCTCTAAAACTAAAAATATAGTAACAATTTTAAGATTATAAACAGTTGTGATTTTAGTCGTACAGTTATTCAGTAATGGAGATGTAAAAGGCTGTATTTTCATAGAATAGGTCAAATTTCTAAGAATATTTTGTTGTGTTATATATCCGTTACCTGCCTCTGATTTTGAGAGTGGAGATGAACGGGATATTTAGTACGTGATGAAATGTTTGAGATAAATTTATTATTCAGTAACCTAACAAGATTAAAGTAGGCATTAAATGGAAATAGATAGCTATAATTATATAGCTATAGAAATTTTGTATAAGTACATTTATAAATTTAAGATTCAGACCACAGCCAAGATATGCTGGTCATCCAATGTTGACGGTAACGGGGAATCATAGCACCAACTTGCTTGTCAGAATATCAGGGCGTATGTACGTTACGTACATTTCAGCTGATCAAACATATGTTTGCTATTAAGTGAAACACTTGCCTATTAATTTAGTGGCAACCGTGTGACGTGGCACTATTATAACGTAGTCTTCAGCTTAATTTAAAACAAAAAAAGGTTTTATTCAACAATACATTTTGATGTTTTTTTTTCCTTCTCGTGACGCAAGTATTGATGTTGAATCTGTGTTGTTTGTGACAATTAAAAGTAATTTAATAATTGTATAACTCGACGTGTTTCAGGTATTAAAAGATATGGTGTCAAATTTTACAGTATTTTTCATTTATTCTCCGCTCTTTGATCGATAAATAACATTTAACAAAAGTACATTTGTAATAATACAATTTTTGTAGCGCGTTTAACCAAATCTTTATAATATTAACACTCAGGTACAGCCCAGACGTTGTAAATTAGTGTTTAGTAGTAAGTAGTTTTCTTTAAATACTATATTCAATAATATTGTCTTTTATTAACATAACTATTACTCATCTAAAGAAAAACACTTTATTAACGGATTAAGTTATGTATTTTTACAAAATTTAAGTATATTACATTATTTTAAATTTCCCGTTCTTTACAGCTTGTGTGATCACGGTAGACTAAACCAGTCTTTTTCAACCTTTTTCATGATGCGACCCCCCTGGTTAGCGCCCCCCTTGACCTTCGGTTTTTTATCATGTATGTAGGTGTCTGTTACAGTATTACCATTAACAATATTAATTGTCTTTAATTTTGTTTTTTTTACTGAAGTACCCATTTTTTTCGACCTCTGGCGACCCCCCTACAGAAGCTTCGCGACCCCCTGGGGAGACGCGACCCACAGGTTGAAAAACAATGGACTAAACTATTGAAATTTAAAATAATGTGATATACTTAAATTTTGTAAAAATACATAACTTAATCCGTTAATAAAGTGTTTTTCTTTAAATACTATATTAGATATTTTAATAGAAATATAGTCATGTTGAATATAATATTTCTAGACGTGAAATCTTTATCTCAAGTACTTGTACTTGATTTTGATAACTTAATACGTAACATAGGGTATTCCTATAATTTATATTGCCATGTTGAATTATGAATATTGTAACGTGTTATAGAACCTCTTTTGTACACGAATACTCTACTAAATAGGTTCTATTGAATAAAATAAACGGACAAGTGCGTGTCGGATGAATTGTACCGTATCATTTTAGAAATGAGAACGTTTGTGGTATGGAACCCCCTGAAATATTCTGTTTTATTATTACGTCAGAAATACATCATCTGTGAAAATTTCAACCGTCGACAGTTGACAGGTTTAACAATCAGGTTTCTTAGGATACAATCTGTTGAAGACAGCGAAGTTTATGTTTAACCTTTGGGTCTAAATTAAGTAGATCAAGTACAGGAATATACGCGTCTAAAACATAGGTTTTTGAAGTCGGCTCTTCGTTATATGCCTTTTTTATTAAGTAGGCGGGCAAACTTGCATGCGGATGGCCTAACTGACAATTATTATGCTGTAATAATAATATACCAAACACAGCATTATTTTTATGATAGTGTTGTTCTCGAAGTTTAATTATATACAACGCAAATACGTGTTTACAGTCAGATTGTTATCATATCTTATCAGACGATAAAGACAAGAGAAGATCTATGGTTAGTAATAAGTCGTATTTTGTTATTAAAATAAATAGCATTCAAATTTATTTGAAACTACAAAACGCTCTAAATTAAACGAAGTTACCCGGAATATAACTGTAAAAAAATAATAAGCCACTTTAATTCCATACTTTTACTAAATATTTACAATACAAATGATAAATTTTAGTTTGGTAAGTTTTCTGGATCCGTTCTGGAAAAGAACACTTAGATCTAATCTTTCTGGACTGAATATATGTGTAGTCTGGGTATATATAAAACTGGGTACATATATTATATATATATATATATATGTACTAAGGGTATAGTATATGTAATAATATATTCGTCGTAACATATCCCTTAGTTGTAGTGGCTTTCGCAGTCAGTTAAATCGAAAAATTCGTTATATTACTTATGAGGTTAAACGTTTTAACAATTAAACAAAAAATTGCCACCCGTATTAATAATAGATTATTCTCACTTATTCATTGAAAATAATTTTTAAATCTTCACAAAGATAGTACATAAGGTAAGCGTTATATGCAACTCAAAGACGCCAACTTCCCTGAGGTGCTAGACTATTTAAATATTAAACTATTAAACAGACATTTTTACCATTACTTAATTATAAACATTATATAATATAAACTCAGTCTGAGTAAAATATAATCACACAATGACGATGAATTTGAAAAAATATGAATCTAATGTATGTATTTTGTATTTGAAACAAAAGACGTAAAACGAGTAATAGCGTACGTTGCTGAGTGAAAAGATGAAGTTAAATGCATGGTAATTGTGTTAAATATAACGTAATCTAAATTAATGCAGAGTTTAATTTGGAAAAAGATAATTGTGTTTTGAAGTTGTTTACCAAATATACAGATAGGCTTTGTTTTTCACGCCCATTTCATTCAAAATGTATACGAAATGAGTTGATCATGTGATTAAAATTACGCTTCCATTATGTTTTATCTATTCTGAGGTATACAGAGTTTTAATTAATTTATAGAATCAGGCGTTACTTTGCGGTAGTCGATAGTAAAAAACCCTAATAGACAAATATACAAGCAAAACTCCGATTCCATCCTCCGTTCTCATCGAACGCTGTTCGTAGAGGCAACTTCCTGAGGATGCTCCGGTGTCGGGGCGAAACCTGCGTCAAATGGTTGTAGGTTTTTCGCGGAGTATTGCTTGTAGTCTATTAGGTTTTTTTTTTAGATTAGGTTTTGATATTGTATTCCTTTTAAAACAATAGATTTTACTTTCCATTGCTGATTATTGAAATTATTGCGATATTATTTGTTAAATAGAATTCAGTGTAAATACTCTCTCCTTGTTCTATATCCGTTGCAGACATAAATTATGTGTCTGCAATCGCAATAAGCTATGACCCTTTGATATTCTATGACTAACAATGACCATCAAAACTGGTGAATCGGAAGGTCAGTAAATTTTCCTCAAATTCACGCGACGTGCTGAATAGTTATTATCATCGAAGGGCTTGAGTTATGTATATATGTATTTATGTATTTATGTATAAAATTATGTATATATGTGAAATGAAAATTCTTCTACTAAGATCCCCCATCTTTGTCTGAAATCTGAGTTTCGAGCCATTTTTATTGTTTGCCGTAATACGATTGAAAAAAATTTAATCTGAAAAAGACTGTATAATATCTCAAACAGTTTTTTTAATATTATGCTATCCGATAAAATGGAAAGTTATTACAGAAAATTAAACGTAGCTTCGAACGGCTATTATTGTTCAAAATGAAATGATTCACACGAAATAACTATAAAATAATAACGTCAGTCAATTACATGCTTTTACTCGAGCAATGTTTTGTCTCTCTATCTCTCAAATTGCGGTTATGCTGTGCTAGAGAGAGATAGATGACTACTAACGTAAAATTACGCTATTGGACCGATACGACACGTACCAACCATAACTCCTATTAAGATATAACTATTAAATTTATATATGAGATAAGTACCCATTGTCTTGGAATGTGATCTCTTACAGCCTCACATACAAAGTTTAAATTTAATTTTCAGAAACAATTGAAATATATTATTAAATTGCTGCAGTCCTTTCACTAAAGTAAGAATTAAAATACTGAAAATATGTAAGAAATAAAAATACTTTACGTTTGAAAGAAATAAATAAAACTTACAACTAATCTCACTGGTCACCTGAAAATGGATGCCACTCAGCATATGTTGGGCCATAGCATGTGACCCAACGCTGATCTTCCGTGGCCTCCAACGTTTGGACTTGATAAATTTGAGTTGGTTATTCTGTATCTGATTGGGAGAATCAAAACTAAAATCCATTGCTGAAGACCCGATCTTTGAATGCTCCGAATGTACGAGGCTTAAATTATCTTATACATACGAATGAATATTAAACAATATTCTAACTTAATAATTTTAACGTAATAAAAAATTAGACACGATACAAGTTTTGAATTATCAAACAATTTGTTGTTTCAAATATTTTTTGCGTTCGTTTTTGCACGGATCAAGGTGTAATAAAGTCAAAAATCCGAGATTTATTAATGTGGTATAGTTACTGAAGAATCTCAAAAGATATAATTGTATTAATATTAACTGTTCTCCTAAATACATCATTCCTGTATTGGGATGGGAAATAATTGTATGTTGATAATGCTGGAACGAATTAAATTAAATTTTTACTCTATTAATGGATCTATTATATGCGCGTACGCCGATTTAATTTACGAAAGAGCTAAAAACTCACACTCACACCGCATAGTCTTATGTTCCTATCACAGGACTGTACATTCTTTCAAACATATATATGGAATGTTTTCTTTTAAGCACTAACTTTCTTCTAACTTGACCCACCGACCAGAAGTGTCTCGTTTAGAAATATTTTTTGTAATATTTTTTCATTTATGATTTCTCATCTGATATATCTACCGGGTGATGATATATCTAACCTAACAAAATGTACATGAATATAATGCCTACGCTCATTTTAAATTATAATATTGTTGCAATATTAAACTTAGTGATTAAAAAAAATACTGAGGTCGTGTGTTCAAATCTCGGATGCGCAATGGCCTATGTCTGTAATTGGTTTGGTCGTACGGTGAAGATGTGAAGAAATATGCCCTCGTTGTTTTGATGATATATTTAGCAAAATACCACCAGGAATAATGGTAGCCTCAGGTATAAATGATAGACGCCCCTGAATTCGTCCTACAAGGCTAGATTAGACACAAATGTGATGAGAAATATTCTATTCAGGCGCTATTTTTTTCAAAAATTGGCCCCCGGCCCCGGAGGGCAATGTCAGGAAAGAAACAATCGCGTCGAATTATAAAAAGTTTCTTTTGAGGTCAAAAAGTAAACGCGAACCACCGAATATGTATAAAAATATTGATTATACCGGTAGAGTTTGGTTTTCAATAATATGGAAAACACAAATGTTTTTAGCAAAGAAACAAATTACATGTGTAATTTATCTTCGACGCATAATTAGTTGGGGTATTTTTGTTTCGTATCTCTGGTCTCAATTTATTAATGACAAAATTATTCCGTCAATTAAGCTGTAGTTTTCAAGTATTTGAACAGAATACATCGCATTTGTATACAAAGGAAAGTATTAAATGTGTATATTAAACGTTGAGTTTGTCAATCATATTTAACGACACTTTAAAGATAAAAATTAAGTGTATTTGTTATGAGCGAACATTTTGATGAGAACATTGAAATGGTTAGTCCAGATTACTAGGGATATTGACCGTTTATTAAGCACATTATTGCTTATATATAATTAAATATTGGAAGCATTAAAACTACATTGACAGTATATGAAAGTCTTCAGGAGCAGGCTGAAAAACAGCGCTTTTTGAGAACTCAAACAGCTATAAGCTGAGTCTGGCCCTAATTGCCCCCCCTTTAAATCGGTACAATTATGTTCTTTCTCTCCCCTATTTTTAATGATATTTATTAAAGTTTTATCTTTCTTTTTTATTATTATTAGTTTTCATTTTATAATTATTGATAAGCTAGTTTTAAGATTAATTATAAGTAATTCTGTAAAAAAAGAAAACAAAAATAAATTTTAATCTAATGCAATCTAATGGCAATAAACGATTCTTTTTCTTCTTAAAGTACTTTCATTGGGCAAGAAATTCTTAAATTATATTTTAGCTGACAATACTGTCCGACATGTACCATACATTTGAACAACCTTCTTATAGTTCTATAATACGCTACGATTAATCAATATATATTTATATATACATTGGTATATAGATACATTAATAACAAACCTAATAGCCAGTAAAATAATTTTTGTCCTGTTACAGATGCTGGCGCTAACAGTGCTCCTGGTGGCTTCGCTAGCTACAGCCGAAGACCTTCCGCCATCCTGCAGCAAACCCATCTACTGCAACAGCAAAGTTCTTCATCATGTCCAAATGAGTCGCATTTTTCCCGATTCTAAGACATTTGTTGACCGTCATTTACTTTCTGATGAAGAGACTACTCTTGCTGCGTTCCAGAATCTTCTCAATCAAACAAATGAAAATCCCACTGAGAAGCAAATAAGGGAATTCGTTGAAAAGTACTTTGACGAGACCAGCGAACTGGAAATATGGAGTCCACCAGACTTTAATCCCAACCCGCAGTTTTTGTCTTCCATCCGCGATACAGAGTTGCGGCAATTTGCGAAAGAGATAAATGCAATCTGGCCCACCCTGGGAAGGAAAGTTAAGCAGACGGTCATAGATAACCCCGAACAATACAGTTTCATACCCGTCACTCACGGGTTCGTTATTCCCGGCGGCCGGTTTACCGAGCTATACTATTGGGATACATACTGGATTATCGAAGGTCTTCTTATCAGCGGCATGAAGGAAACAGTTAAAGGAGTCATAGAGAATCTAATAGAGTTAGTGAACAAACTTGGGCATATCCCGAACGGTAGCAGATGCTACTATGAGCAAAGGAGTCAGCCTCCGCTTTTAACGTCAATGATGTCACTCTATATTCAAGCGACGAAAGATCTTCCATTTCTGGAAAAGAACATAAAATCTTTGGAAGCTGAACTCAACTACTGGCTCGACACCCAAATATACACATTCGATATTGATGATGAAGCATACACGCTACTTCGATACTATGCGGCTAGCGAGGGCCCGCGACCAGAGTCGTACTACGAAGACTATACGAGCGCACAAATATTCGATAGTGACAAACGAAAGACCCAGTTCTATATTGACATAAAGAGCGCAGCGGAGAGCGGATGGGATTTCTCAACACGCTGGTTCATCAAGAATGGAACTGACAAAGGCAACCTCACAGACATCCACGCTACAGAAATCATTCCTGTGGATTTGAATTCTATATTCGCGAGAGCCCTTCTAAACATGGCTCATTTCCAAAGGATGCTGCATAACTATCACCAGGCAAGGCACTGGTCTTACCTGGCTAAACAATGGATCAACAACATTCAAAAGGTGCTGTGGGACGAGGCGGACGGCTGCTGGCACGATTGGGACTTGACGAACAAGAGATTCCGAAAGTATTTCTATCCAATCAACATTGCACCATTGTGGATGGGGATTACGAACAAGAGATTTGTGGACGCAAACGCGCCACGTATCCTAAAGTACTTGAAGGAATCCCAAGGCCTTGATTACCCCGGCGGTGTTCCCACGTCCCTGGTGAAGAGTGGGGAGCAATGGGATTTCCCCAACGCGTGGCCACCACTCGTCAGTTTGGCGGTGAATGCAATTGAAGCCCTGGAATTGCCGGAAGCTAAGGACCTGGCTTTTCGCGTGGCGCAGTCATGGATACGGTCCTGCTATAAGGGATTCTCTGAGAGCAAACAGATGTTTGAGAAGTATGACGTAGAAGTGCCGGGCAGGATTGGGGGGGGAGGGGAGTACACTGTCCAAACGGGCTTCGGGTGGTCTAACGGTGTCGTTTTGGAATTTCTCGCGAAGTATGGACAAAGGATGGCGTTGTATGATACGAGACAGGAATCTGTCCTGGCGTCGAGTGAAGTTGATGCTTCGATGGACTCCGAGGACTCTTCAAAGTCGGATAGTTCGGATGTTGAGGATGTCATTATGCTGACGTTTAAACAATTATGAGTATTTCGACATTGTATGTAAGATTTTTGAAATGAAAAGTTACCGTTTAAGTATTTCTATAGTTTGACATGGCTAAGCCGTTATACCGAATTCGCGAGGTACGAACAGACGAACAAACAGTTTTTATAATAGATATAAAAAGTAATTGTTTTATTTATATGTAAGATAGGTACATTTAAAATTCAATTAATAACAATTTTGTGCCATTAAGTCTATGATAAGTGAAATAGATTTTCATAATTGTATCATATGACATGTTATATAATAAAAAATAACCAATTTATATATTTAAGTAGACTTTCATAAACGCCTTACAAAGTAATATAAAATTTTACTATTACGATTGATTATACCGCTCTTAGAAAACGACTCGTATCGAAAACGATTGTTTATATATAGAAACCGCGCGAACAAGCACCCAATTGTATTGTGTTTAAAATAATTATTTGGCAAACTAATAACACACACACATGGTTTGACATATATGACTAAATAGTTAATAGTACTAAGATTATTTATAAATGTTTCTCGATTAAGTATTTAGCTTATTCAAAGATCGGCTTAAAGTCTATAGAAAAATAATCCGAATCAAATATATATTAGCAATTTTAAATAATATATTCTTAATATGAACCGGACGTCAAGTGTAAATGTAATTTAAGAATATTAAAGGCTGTGTCTTTAATATGTGTTTTATTCCATATATTTTGCTATAAGGTCTCTCGGACATGAAAACGCCCTTATATATAAATAAATTATAGCCCGACGACGTATTTGCGCGCACTCAGGCAGTGATAAAGCCATGGGCGGTGTCATTTGACAATATTTGAGCCTCTTGCCCTATCTATATAAATATGAAATTGGAGTGTCTGTTTCTAATATGAAAAACCTTTTTAATACATGCATATATAATTATAATCATACACCAAAAAGAGTTTATTTAAATTTTTGTCTGTCTGTCTGTCTGACTTTGATTGGTAGCTGATGTAATAAACTCCTATTACATCATTCGTATGCATGTATTAAAATCAGTATTTCAATATCTAAAAACAGACACTCAATTTTTGTATATTATTATAGATATAATTTATATAAATGAACTCTCTAAATGAAGTAAGTAATGTCTATCAGAAGTTTTATTAGCAAGTTTCCAGATAATACATAATCAGTATATTTAACTGAAATTAGTATCTGGTTGTAATATTATAATAACGAAACCGTTTTTTACGACATGCTTATGACTACACGGTACGGATACTGAAATAAGTTTTCTACAAATTTAATGTCTGTTTGTTTTGGCTAATCTCTGAAATGGCTGGATCGATTTTGACGCGTTATTGGCAGATGTAATAATAATTAGGCAACGTTTATTTTAGATAAGTAATGTTGCAAGTACTTGTGCACAGGGTCATCGCGGTAAGCTTATCAAAAAATATAACTCAACTTGGAATAAGAAAAAATAAATATGAATCATTAAAAAAAAAAAAAATAATTGACTCTTAGGCGAAATGAAGATCGGTTCAGCTAGGTACATATTATTTATATTTTATTGTAGAGATAACGCCTTTCTGTATACTACAAGCAAACAAATATTGAGGTAGCAAATTTATACTAAATAATAAAATATACTGAGACTTTCCTCTGTGCGTTCAATGTAAACATTGTCACTTAACTAAATATGAATGTAAATAATTGCTTATTAACGCTGCTCAAATGATATATTTGCCAATATATACAATGAAAAATATTAAATCCTGAATAAGAATAATTAATAATGTTTATTTTATCATTCTTTGAATATAATCTTAGCTATTACGTCTATTCTCTACGATGCGATGTTATCAACGGCCTACAACTAGGCCATGGTCATGAATTCACTCATGAAATTGATTATCTACTTATATTGTGTTGTATTAAAAAAAATCATTTTATTAAATAAAATAATTAAAATTAATTTTAAACAAAATAAAGCCAAGTCTCTGATTGAATTTATGGAACAATTGTGAGTTTATTGACTCTCGTGACATATACTTAATGTCAGTCTTTAATCTTTTATGACAGTGTAACAGAGAGTTACGCGGAGGAGACACGCGTTTTATAGTGACGCAAGTTTTCTCGGGACAGTGATCTAGTTTTCGTAGCCTTGTCTAGGTCGTCCGCAGTGAAAGTTTTATCAGCTGAGATGGGACATTGCTCCGGAACTCGTTGAGTACGCACGATGGCATTACAAAGGCTAGCATCAGTCGCGGGCCGGATATTTACACATACGGTCCGCTGCGCTGGCCCTTACTGCACGCTTGCGCGAAGGTTATGTTTATCAAATAATTCAGTACTCGCGCTGAATAAGCCAGACTGATAATGTTTCAGAATTTGTGTCGCTATGGGCCACTTTACCCGGTTCTAGGAATTTTGGGCGCGTGTGCTCAAGCATTAACTATTGTTCCCTCTTGCAATTCGTCAATTTATTGCACCGGTGAACTTCTACATAGAGTGCAACTAGCGAGGATATACCCCGATTCGAAAATTTTCGTCGACCTCAAGCTCGTTCTTAGTGAGAACGAAACGCTCGCAGATTTTGCTAAGTTGATGCAACAAACTGCAAACAATCCATCGCGGGATCAATTAGCCGGTTTCTTGGATCAACATTTCTCAGAAGGAAATGAACTAGAAGAATGGCGGCCACCTGACTTCAATCCAGATCCACCTGTTTTACAACAGATCAGCGACCCGAAGCTCCGTGAGTTCGCAAAGAATGTCATAGGAATATGGGACAAGCTAGGTCGGAAAGTGAACCCTGATGTCAACACGCATTCTAGTCAATACAGCTTCCTTTATGTTCCTAATGGGTTTATTGTTCCCGGTGGACGTTTTAAAGAGCTCTATTATTGGGATTCATTTTGGATTATACGCGGACTCCTCATTTGCAATATGACACAGACGGCGAGGGGTATGATAGAAAATTTATTATATTTAGTTGAAAAGTTTGGATACATACCGAACGGAAGCCGAGTTTATTATTTAGGAAGAAGTCAGCCACCTATGTTAGCTGCAATGATGGCTATTTATTACTCAACCACACAAGATCTAACCTGGTTAGAAAAACACCTTCCAACAGTCGAAAAGGAGCTGCAGTATTGGTTAGAAAAAAAGAAGGTGACGGTAGAAGTTAAAGGCAAGCAATACGTACTGCTTCGGTATTTTGCCGATAGGTCTGGTAAAGGGCCGCGTCCAGAATCTTATTTTGAAGATTACACGACTGCTCAAACTTTGGTAGACGAGGCTAAAAGAGAAGATTTTTATGCTGAAATGAAAAGTGCCGCCGAAAGCGGATGGGACTTCTCGACACGGTGGTTTGTGACTGCCGGTCATGATGTTGTAGGGAATCTAACCGACGTGCATGCCTCGCGAATCCTTCCGGTAGATTTGAATGCAATTTTTGCAGGGGCGCTCGAACTAGTAGGAGACTTTCGAAACAAACTTAAAGATAGAAGAGAAGCTCAAAAATGGTGGAGCCTAGCGAAATACTGGCGAAATGCAATAGAAAATGTGATGTGGGACGATGCGGACGGTGTCTGGTACGATTATGATATCCAGGCACAGGCATCCAGGCGACACTTCTATCCCAGTTGCACGGCTCCACTATGGGCTGGTGCGACAGAGGATGACGATGCGCCTCTATACGCAAGCCGATTAGTAAGGTATTTGCTATCGTCGGGGGCTTTAGATTTCCCCGGTGGAGTACCAGCATCGATTTTACACTCGGGAGAGCAATGGGACTACCCAAACGCATGGCCACCCTTACAAAGCGTTTTAATTGGCGGTCTCGAAGCCAGCGGTAACGACGAAGCACGAAAATTGGCCCTGGAACAAGCTGTTATATGGTTGCGTTCAAATTACTTAGGTTATAGTAAATGGCAGAAAATGTTTGAGAAGTATAGTGCAGTGCAGCCGGGACACCAGGGTGGTGGAGGCGAGTATGTAGTCCAGGATGGGTTTGGATGGACAAATGGTGTGGTTCTTGAGTTACTTCAGAGATACGGTAGGGAAATTACCTTGCACGATCGGCGAGGTAGTACACTGCCTTATGTACGTCAAGTTTTATAAACACATAGTTTTATATGTGATACCAGTAGTTGTAGGTACATTGTTAAAGTTTGAGATCCCTAATATATTCCTTGTTAAACTTTAAGATCAATGTGATATTCACTGTTACGTAGATATATCAAATATTATTTCAATAAATGTGTCGGTATAAAAAAAAATTGTTTCATATCGTACTGAAGTTGATTTCAAATTCAGGCAAATCCTGTTACAGCATTATCAGATCACAAGCCAGTCATTCAACTCTGAGTTTCGTGGAACCATACGGTAACACTTGAAACAGATAACAAATAACTTGTCAAAATTATAAATTATGTATGAATTTTTCAGAAAGTTTTCGTAAAGTTTCGTTTACTTTAATTAAAAATTCATAACGTTTTAATTTTGTTCATATATCAATTTAATTTAAATAATTATAGGCGAAAAAGCAACTGATATTGCCTGTAAAACCATAACATTGATCCTCCTCTTGATTGTGGAATGCTGTATCCTGTGTTCAGTAGATAAGAATGTGATAATAATTAATCAATTCATGTTAAACACATGTAACGTAATATGTAACCTACGAGTTTATACGAGTTGTTATATTAAGACTTAATTGAATCAAAGTTTTTCCATGAATTATAAAATACTTCGAATTTTAAACCTCCTTTGATGTCGGCCAAAATTGTGGTCTCACTAATAATACTACAATTCACACTTCGTAAAGAAAAGTTTAAAAGTTTAAATTCAGTGTTTGAGATAAGACCGTACAAACAAACAGAAATATAAAATAGTAAAAAGTATTTACGATGTAAATCGTGGATAAAATATCATGTTTATTTTTAAGTTTCATTGTTTGAGGATGTTTATGGACATTTTATACGACTATAGTAAAATCTTCGTAATATGAGAACTTAAATATTAGGTATTAGGTTACTAAATAATTGAATTATTGCTGTATTATGACATAATTGCAAAATGTATTATTATAATAAGTTCTGATTACATGAATTATAGCACTCTTTAGATATTATATTACAATAGTAATTTAAGAAATTGATTTGAATGAGTTCATTAGATATAGTTTCCTCGTCTAAGGTGAACGACCTGACGGCTGACAGAAATAAACCCTTTATAGACAATAATTGGTCGTGAGTTAATAAAATGCAACGATAGAATATGCTATTAGTTAATTGTTGTTTGATACCAATTGAATCGATTTTCTATAAAACAAACGGGCTCTGATGTTTTCTGATACCGCCACCCATGGACTCTCGCAATGCCGGAGGGCTCACTAGCGCGTTGCCGGCCTTTAAGATACCTATCCACTCTTTTCTTGAAGGTCCCTAAGTCGTATTTTTTCGAAATACCTCTTTGCCAGCTTTTTCCAGTAGAGATGGACCTTTTATTTTAAAGCATTTAATAACATACAAATAGATTTAATTTTGAACTTTACCGAATTTATTTTGCGATTCATAGAATAATTAGTAGTTAAATTTAGAGACAAATGTTTTTCTAGTGTATAGAATTAAATAATCAAAATTAATAGTTTTTAGGTATGTTTGTTTATATTTGCAATTAGCGTAAAGGGTAAAATAGATTGTCCGGAGTTGCTCTAGGCCTTACTCCGGCTGTGTGTTCCGAATAACTATTTTTAGGTCGCGAGGGCATCCTTTATTGTCAGAGTGGAATTCGCGAACGGTGCTTCGCCAGAAATCAGCGATATCGCTAAATATATAAAAATAAATTTTTAAATCCGCACCAGACCAGGATATATACAAATATTAAAGATTGCGTGAAGCCTATAAGGAGATTTTAATTGTAATTTTAGACTGAGGTAGGTTTTAACTAAACAGTATTATGGCAATAAGCTTTAAATAAATAAAAATATTTCGGCAGTATTAGAACAAAGTTTCCTACATGTATTCATAGATCAAACGATTAAAACTAAAACTTATATAACAAACTGTACGTAATATAAATGATATTATTCCATGTTACGCAGTAGTGCAGTTAAATAATTGTAAAATTGTGATACCTACTCGTAATTGTTGGTTTCCGTTCAATCTGTCTTCATTATAATATTTATTTATTAATATATCTAATCTAACTATTATTACAGGATCTTATCCTAATGCAATAGTATAGTTGCTTAAAACTAATAACGTGACGTAATATGATCTAACGTCATCACAATTATTTTAACTATAAACTATTTTAATTGTAAATTATTACTCTGTGTTAAAATTTTATTCTGCGAAGAAAAGAGAAACCGAAGCCGTAATGAATTGTATTTAATAAAAATTCTATGCGATTATTCACACAGCTGGCATATTTATTTAATAAAATAGTACATAGGTATATCATCGAAGAGTTCGTCTGTGAACAATCGCTTATTATTGAAATAATCATGCCTGTCAAATGACTTTAAAAGTGTTTAATATGTTAAAATGAAACAATTCCCAGTTTAACAGCTTTGAAAGGAAGAGATGAACCTCTTGTCCGCTCATCACTTATCCCGTTTATCACATTAGGTCTTCAATCGTCAATTTTGGCGGTCGGAACCCTTTCGAGCAGGGAATGCCGGTCAGTTTCGGTTTTTTTATTATTCTCCTAATGGCCTACTCCACGGCACCTGGCAGGTCGTGGCCGAGGAAGCTAATAAAAAGTAAGGGTTTCAAAAAAAAAAAAAAAAAATCTTAACAAGTTTTTACATAAAATTAGTAATTAGTCAGTTTCGGTAAGACACCTTCCAGATTCTCGGGGCGACGAGAAAAGACATCTTCACTGACGTACATGCAATCTGCCGCCTGTACGAATAGGAATGTTCCAATTTATACCCCGGATTACAGGAATGTAGTTCGGGGAACATCTGAGTCTCGGTAAGAAAGAACCACGGTCCTTTTTGTTAGAAATTATAAATCGTGTGTGTGCGTTACAAATTAATTGTTATTGTATCAAACTTGAAATATCAGAACAGAAGCTTACGTAGCAATTATTCAGTATGTGTGTGTGTGTTGTGTTGTTGTGTTGTTGTGTATACAAATAAAATTGTTTATAATAGATTAATGCGTAATTTATTTTTACGATTACTTCTTATCGTATTCATACGATTTCTATGAGCCTTTTGAACTATTGTTAAGGTCGAATAGGTCACGACTTTTTTCGAAAGTCAACGTGACCTTCGAAAGGGCTTTATTTTTCCTATTGTCTACCGGTATTATGCAATTGCAAATATTTGAAAAAACGGATGAAAGTGACAATGGTCGTGTGACATGCTATCTATTGTTTAGAAAGAATTTTTTAAATTGTTAGGATTTCTCTGGCATGATTTTACTCATGAGTATTTTCTTAGCTGTATAGCTAATTTAAAGGCCAGCAACGCACTCTGGTATTGCGAGAGTCCATGGGCGGTATCACTTAATATTAGGTAAGCATCCTACCCGTTTGCCCCCTTTTATTTTAAAAAATCTCCAGTACAACATTCGCTATAAAGAAAAAGATAGAATATTTGGAGTATTATTATTAGTATATTATATTATGGAATGTATGGACTTGATAATATTTAAAATTCTTCGAACCATAGGTACATTAAAAACAATGAAAACGATCAGTGTCAAATTTAATTAATAAATTAAAATTCGATGACTTTGTTTTCTTAAAATTTCAATTAAAATGCACTTAAAATTGTACTGTTTTGCACTGTTATACAAATCTTTGAGACGCAGGTTACATTTGAATAATTTCAGTTCTTAGTCGAATTTGATATGACGATATTTATATACAATTATAGCTATCTGGTATACGAGGCCTTAACACAAACCTTACGTTGACTTCAGATTTTGATAGTAGATCTTATACAACTTGTATACTTTACTATTGTAATGCTGCACGATACCTTTAGGTACATATTCGCCAACTGAGCACTGGATTTTAGAATAAAAAACGTGTCGTTATTTTTCTATTACAATAGCTATTCGATTGTATTGTTCGTGCCAAGGCCACAGATTACAAACTTACCGATTATCAAATTTGACAGTTAATAATATTTCGCGCTAAAACTTATCTCTGGATTTCAATCTTGAAATTCTCAAATTTACTTTTATGGACGACACAATATGTGTTGAATAAAATTCACGTTAAGCCGGATTATTTTATATGTCCAATTTTGTTTTGTGGATATTTAAAACGATAAACATCTTTCCACAGATTATGACAACTTATATCACAGTACTAGACTAGATTGTAATTGGACTCTTGACACATTAGTCTGAATATTGTACAAACCAAAAACAAAAGATATCTTAATATAGGTTAAAATTATTGATTAAAATGGTAATTTTTATTCGACGGCAGCTTCTACGCTTTCATAATCACAGTCGCTGGCCGGTGTTACATATGGAAGCTCCATTTGAGTGCCGAATTCTGCTTCATATAATACCTGTTGGTGGAATAATTGTTTGAATATTTTGAAATGCGAAGAAATATTTTTATTATAAATCCTAATAGCCAATATAAGCAATACTCCGCGAAAAAAACCCATAACTCGACGCACGTTTCGTCCCGACACCGGAGCATCCTCAGGATGTTGCCTCTTCGAACAGCGCTCACCGAGCGTCATCCTGAGGCGTCTTCCACCACCATTACTTGCATGGTCTAGTAGGGTTTTGTACTATGAACTTCCGGTATGGACTTTGGACTTATGGTAACGCCTGTTTCATTTAATTAATTTAAATTAAACGTTAACGGAAACGGAACGTTATTCCTCGCATTTTATAAAAAATCATTACGATTTTGATATAAGGATTTGACAACGTTGAAACTAGACAAACACAAGTGAAGTTCGAACTCGAGGTCGAGTGTTTGTGTGTTTTTTGGAAGTATTTAGCAAATTGATCTATTAGAATTGTGTAATTAGAATACTTATTGGAATATGAGCCTTAGAGTCTTATATCTTAGATTAAATAATTAGTTATTTAATTTAATTTACAATAATTTCTTCCATCAAAATAGCCTAAATAATTTGATTCACCCCAAATAACCAAAAATATGTAACAGACGGTTATCTCTGGAAATAAAATAATGTAAAATGTACCTGTTGAATTTTAAGTCTAGCTACAGCATTTTGCTTGGCATTGAGTCTTTTGAGCGTGGAAGCGCAACTCAATAGGAACAGCTCATCAGGGTCTGTCCTCTGCATCTCGTCGTCAGTAGAGTTCAATCGAGGTTTCTTCGGCTGAAAATCTTCTTCATCCTCCAGCCGTGGCTCCATGAAGAGATCGGGAAGAGATTGACCTGGTCGGTGTCGGACTTCATCCTCCGTTTCCGAGTCTGAGGTCTCTCGTTTCGTTCTGTAAAGAAAAAATCAAATTTGGAAAAATAAGTTAAATATTCATAAAATGCACCACGAAAGAAATTTGTTTTCGTATCTACATATTCTAGTACAATTGGTAATTTTTCTCACACAATTATAATATATTCTTTACACAACATTTTTTTATTTTATATAGAGAAATTTTATTCAAATCATTTAAAAGATCGAGCCCTGAGAAAGACTAATGAGTAATTTACATCTAACTTAAATTGCTAAAGAATATAAGTATAATATAAAAATAGTGTCGATTAACACAAAAATTGTTACAGTCTCTAATAAAGGCCTGATACTTTTTTAATGTGTACTTCACACAACATAAACACGGTAAAAGCTGATTGATGCCAAACTCAACTGGTAGAAATAAATACGTACTGAGTTTCGGATTTCGGTTCAACATGCGGCAAAAGAAACCTCATCGCATTGTGGTATGGCCAACGCGTGCGTCCACCGTGAGTTCGCTGCAGTTTTATGAAAGAATCGCGCAATGAACGCCAACGCTTCTTGCATTCGGCCTCTATCAGACAAAAATAATAAATTACTAATAATAATTGTAAAGAGTTTCTGTTCATGGCACAAAATGTGTAAATCCTTCTTTAAAGTCTCATAAACTTGTCGATGACAGAATGAAAAATAGCGGGAAATCTTCCTTCCTTCACGCAGCGGACGATCGTATTCCCTTGGTAAGTATTTTTTTTCAATTCACAAGTTTGTGGATAATGTTAAGATTAATATATAAATTAAAATTTAGATCTGACTGTAAGACTAATAATAATAATATAAATGAATTAAAATATATTCTTGATACCCTAATTTAGATCGGAATAAAATAATGAAATGTAAATGTCTTCCACATTCACTAATGAATTCAGCCTTGATCAATTCGATTATGGAATAGAAGCCTTTTAAATTAGATTATGATCTATAAGGTGTATAGAATTAAAAATATATATTTATATATAATATTTTAATGAAAACAAAAAAAATAAAAAATAATGTTCTTTTTGTTAAACACATTTTCATAGCTGCGATGAGCCCGACAGGTTTCAATGAAAATATTTGTCTGTGTTCATCCCATCGTCACCAGAATTTAACTATTGAGACGAAAGCGAAGGTACTTTAGTTTAACAATACAATTTATTTTGTATGAATAAAGCTTTTTTTTAAACTGAATATTGTAAACTCTTATAAGTCCTTGTAAGTAATTAAAACTAACAGTTTGAGAATATGTATGGTAAGTGTTGCAAGCGAAGTTGAATAACTGTAAGTATTTATACATTTTACAATAATTGATTATCTATTGTTTATAAAACAACTAAGTATGTATCATTTAAATGACCTAATATGAGGAACTCACTAATCCAATGGTCGTATACTTATTGTAATCACAACTAAATAATAATACCAAGTTAACTATCAAAAAATCTAGCATGATTCGAATCCCGTACGCATCGCATTGCGCCTAAAACGACTGCGCTAATTTTAACCAATTTACCTGACACGTTCAACGCTTCCTGAACCTCCTTCCAGGCGTCATCCCTCAGCTTTGTTTTATTGAAACCACTCACTGATTTGTCGTACAAAATCGGACGTTTCTCTACCTCTTTAATAAGATCGATTTCATTCATTTTCAACGCGGTTAATCACAACGAATATTAATTTGATTTTGCTGCGTTTTAAGTTATTAAAGGAGGTTTTGGCAATTTTACGTGCAGTATATTATAACTTGTTTTAACAAGGGTGTTCTAGACGGGGTGGATAATCGAACTGAGGGGTAGAATTGAGCGAATGACGCGCGGGGCGCACGGCCCGCGCGCGCCGTATTGACCGGCGCGGTGACGCGACGCGAGCAACGGATGAAATTGATTTCCTGCAAGATTATATTTTACGGGTTATTCGAAATACTGAACCTTTTTTACTGACAATACCTACATATACGATAGATGAAAAGAAAATGTGTTTATATTGTTTCACTTCATTGAATATTCATCGATAAAATATATTCGAAGCTTTCAGGTTGGAATGTCTCTATGGTTTTTTTTCATCATTACTGCAAGCCATGTTTTAATTTTCACATTATTGAGATGGCCCGCAGTCCGGTCATTTACAATATCGTTTGTTACTGTTTGAAAGCTGTCCGGAATCCGTGTCCGGTATGTTCCATTCCAGTTTTCCCTTTTAACATAATTTCCATTTATATAATAATACTATAAAATTTTTTGTTTTACTTACTGTTCGAATCGTTATACTGAGTTTAAATATTTTCTTATTATCATATATTGAATTTTGACAGTTATAAATTATTTTAACGCACTAGATGGCGCTGCATGTACATTTAAACATGCTCACAAATATATTTATTGTGTGAATGATATGAGTACTGTGAAATAATATTTAATTATTTCCTTTCAAACGGTTTGGGAAATGCTTGATATGCGGTAAAATAATAGACTGCCAAAACAAAATCTTTATACTAAGTTAAAACTTAAAATATTTTCTCATTTTCCCGCCTATTTAAATACTTGGCATACGGTTAAATATTACTTTCCAAAACAAAATCACAATGTTTTTCGTAGTTTAGACGAAAACATAAATTATACACTATGAAAATAGCGTAGCGACAACAAAAAGGCCGAAAACGCACTTGCGAGCCTTATGGAAGTATGAATGTCCAATTTCAAAATTCAGCCGCCTACCTGTTTGCCTCGATTAAAACTTAAAAAAATAATCGTTTCGCAGACTAGGTCTCCTTTGTTTTAGACTAGACAATCAATAATGAGTCACAAAGTACCATATTAAAAAAAAACTCCAATCCAAAGTTATAAATTTTAATCAGTCATTGTTTTATAAAATTAATTAATTATTTAAAATAAAACTAAAAACACTACTAGTCTTTATTAAGTTTTATACAGTCGCTCATGGTTTCATTAAAAAAAATTAAAATTTTAATTATTCAGACTATTGTACATTGGAATGTGTTGATTCCAATGTACAACTGTATTGCATTGTAGAACAACAACAATAAAATTAAGGTTTTTGTTGTCAACAAGATTATTTGTATATACTTAAGTTCTGTGTTTGGTATTGGGACTTCTTTCTTTATGATAAAAACAGAACTTACATTTCTGAACATAATTTTCTTCAAAGTTTAAGAGGTGAGGTGAGATTTTAAAGGTTTCAAACGACAGTCAGCTAAATACTTAGTTCCTTTTTCCTATTTCCACTGTACTTTTTAAACAATTGTATTGATTGGTTTATCTTATATGCATTCTTTTTATATGCAAAAAAAGATATTGTTTTAATTTAAACTTAGAACCACAATAGTCACATTCAAAAAGCTTAACTTTATCATGAAGTTTTGAATGGTTCTCTAAGTTATATTTTGTTAAAAAAGATTTATCACATATCTTGCATGCATATTGTTTTTCGCCATGTATTAGCCTATGAGTGATCAAACCGCTCTTGTCTGTGAATTTTTTCTCACACATATCACAAAAGTATCTATATTCTTTTGTATGAATTCGTTCGTGTCTTACAAGGGCAGATCGATCAACAAATGGCTTATTACAAAACTTACATGCATAAGGTTTAGTACCCGTATGTATGTTCATGTGATTAAGGCAATTATATTTGTATTTAAATGTTTTACTGCAATACTGGCAAGTAAATATATCTCTTGGTGTATGTATTTGCATATGGTTGTACAGTCCACATTTCTGTTTAAAACTTTTATCACAAATCTTGCACTTAAATGCCTTAGTATCAGAATGTATATCCATGTGACGATGTAGATAATCTTTTTTGACTAATTTAGAGCACACTCGACATTCAACATGCAGATTTCCATTCTCAGGTTTAATTTTTATCCTGATTCCTTTACGTTGTTTTCTTTTTACTTTTAATGTCTTTACAGCTGGCTCTTTTTGTTTTTTGGTTTTTGTTTCAATTTCACCATTGTTATTTTCAGATTGGGTGATACCATGGACTAGCAATTGATGGCCATTGAAATCAACTTCTCTAAAGTATGCAATACCACAGAAACATGGGAATGGAAATGGCCTATGTACCTTTGAATGTTCTTCCAGTACATTGATAGAAGTAAATTTCCTAAAACATTCTGGACACTGATGTTTCCTTACTATATTGCTATTATAATAGTGTTTACTTTCTATTTCTTTCTCTAAACGTTTTTTCCTGAAATAAATAGTAGAAAATGATAAGTTTATGAACAAAATCAATAGATTAACTTGCATATAACATGCTAATTTACTTTCGTTATAAGTCAGCACTTCACTCAGTTTAATGGTAAAAAAATTAACTTGGTGTAAATAATTTTGGATTTGGTATATTAATAAAAAATCTGGATAAAACAGACATTGCTTAGGATACCAGGCAGAAAAATTAATAGTGTTTTATTTTCTACTTCTCATAGTAGTAAAATGATAAAATCAAGTACAGATCCAGTAACCATAAAAGACCTATCCTCAGGAGAATATGCCTTATTCCAGAATTGTTTGAAATTAAATAATTCACTTACTTAAAACGTTCCTTATAATGATGAAGTAGGTGTAAATTTTTGTCATCCCTTTTCAGGAATCCAACTTTACATAATTTACACTCATATATTTTTTGTTTTGTTAATTTTATAAATGCACTCCCTATCTGAAAGTAAAAAAAATATGTATATTGTATTTCCCTAAATTTATAAAAAATATATAGTGTAGAACTATATTTATTTTAATACATACATGTACTAATATATGCTTTTCGTAAGCTATGCTATTTAAATAGCCTCTCGAACATATTCTGCAGCTGTATATTTTGTCTTTCTGTAAAGTAACAGTAAGATCCTGAAATGTTAAAACATATGCGATAAATGTAAAAAACTAAATAATACTTTTGGTTTGATTTTGTGCGAAACTATAGATACACAAAAACATTGCTAGTGCTATTTAAATAAACCGTTAGTAACTAGCTAGTTGCACTTATTCTTGACGAATAAATAAAAACATCAAACTATATCAATATTCACTATTACATTTATTTATTATTATGCATTTTGAATTACCTTTAATAACATGTTGATTAACGGAGGGATCAGTTATATTGGATGAATTCATAACCTTTATCCATTTGTTAAGGGACTCAACAACCATCAAAGTTCAAATATCTAAAATACTAAAGGAAAAGGAAATACTAAATTGAAAAATAATCGGATAAATGAATAAACATTAAAGATACAATCTGCAGGCGCCCGCGCTTCCCGAGTCCCGGCGCCATAGTCATAGATAAATAGTGCCTTCGTTTTAGGTATAGCACAAAGTTGACAGCAGTGAGGATCACAGTTTTACCAAGTATTAACGTGCAAATCACGTTCTCAGGAGATATAGCCTGATCACAGTTGGATTAGACAGACATAGACTTAGCATAACATCGAAATCTCAATAATAGCTATTATAATAGAAATTAGGTTTCCTACCCCTTATTCCTTTTCATTATATATTGAAATTTATACTCTTTGTGTTAATAACTATAGTCTATACCCACAGCTTACACCAATTTAATTAATAATTTCACTGATACTCTTTGAATCTTGAGACTTAAATAAATATGTACACAAAAAATAAACCAAGTTTACTATAGAACAAACATCATTGATAAGTTATCACTTTTCAGTCGTTTTTAATATAAGAGTACTCTTTATAATACGTGACATAAATTTTTATTATATAGTTATATTGCAGTGCAGCGTCTGGAACTTGCAATGACTGGGCAGGTATGTTTTTTTTTAAATATATTTGTTTAAAAAGCTACTAATTGCTAAAGTAGTGTAGCAGATTAAATTATTCTTCCGATTCCGTCATTATAAAGCTGATTTTACATAAATTTGAAATTATTAAGTCTTAGAGTAAGATTTCATCACAATGACTTCTCTTTATTTTTATGATCCAAAAGATCAACAGTTTGGCATACAAAATTGGAATAAAATTGTGGACACAATATATATTTTTTTACATATCTCACACAAAGATAGTTCTTACTCTTAATAAAGGTATTGTAGACTGTCTTATGGGTGGTAACATGCACACTTTTATAAAAAAAAAAATATATTGAGGTCTGGAATATGTACACTACAATTATGAATAATGGAAATAATTTTGCCACCAGATTGAAAGAATTGTGCAGGTTTATAAAACCTTGGCCAAAATCCCATCAATTCCTGGAGCACGGCTTAACAATGCTGGTAATAAGGTGTCATCAAAATGGTCAGTTAGAAATATTGACAAAGGAAAAAATAGCCAATATGCTGTTCAATATGTACTTAATGACGACTTAAAGGTTATTGCTGAAAGCGATTTTGGGATAGACATCAGTAACGAGTAAGTAAGGTTTATTAGCTCTTTGAAAATATTAGTTTGTTTTATCTTGAATATGTCTCATTTAAATAAGACTGCCACATTAATGACAATCAATTTAGAAAAAAATACATAATATATGAAGACTAATAAGTCTTCATACTATTTTTTTTCCTTAAACTTTAAAATAAGCACCCCTTTGGAATCTTCACTGAACCTGCCCAGCCTATCATATATTGTATATCCTGCTCAGATGAGGATTTGATTGTTTTATATCATTAATGTTCATTACAGATTGCTTTCTGCTGTATCCCCAAAAGAGACATATAAAGCGATAATAAGAGAGGAAAAAAATGGTACAGATAACAAATGCTTTTTGGAAGTCTGGTCTAAAAATTGTCTTGCTCATTCAATTGATTTAACAGCCTTGGATATACATGGGAATGTTTATGCTGATGGTGAGTGTTGTGTGAATAAATAATTTGATTAAAAATCAATTTAATGGATGTTGGTAAGAAATATTTAAGTAGTATGGAAAGAAAATAACAATTCACAAGGAAAGACTATAATAGATTAAGATGATGATATTAAACAGATGGTATAAAAATCCAAGGGCCCTTGGATTTCTCAAGGGTAATTGAAAATATTTTTACTTATATTTAAAACTGTACACAAGTAAATAAAGGTTCCATTATTTTATAAATTTAGCCATAATAAGCCAGTCTTCAGTTTTTGGTTTGCTTTAGGCATTTGTATTGAGACTTGCATGGTACACACATCTATGTATGTGTTCAAGTTTGAACAAATTTTTAAGTGTACAACATATATATCAAAGCCATAGAATCTATGCCTTTATTGCGTACACATAACTCAGCATTTAGGTTTGATGCCCTACATACCTTAATGAAATTAGGTTCTAAGGTGAACCCTTGTTCATTGTGATTTCAATTTATAAGTTCTGCAAGACTTGTTGAATCATCCATTCAATCTCAATGGATGGAAATCTTCCACACTTCATTTTAAGAATTGAATAGCTTAAATTTTGTATATTGTCTTGTTAAGGTATATAATAAATTTTCAGCCGAATTTGGCAGTCTGGACTGGTCACCAGACGAAAAGAGTTTGATATACATTGCTGAACAAAAACCAAAGAAATCTGAACCATATATTAAGAGGAAACCTGTCGACAAAGAAGCAAATGGCGGTGGAGACAAGAAAATTACACCGGTGAGTTATTGTAATTATAGAATTCAAAATTGTGGAAGAGAATAAAACATCTTTGTTTAGAATAGAACATGTTTGTTCTAGTGCCATATGTTAAATACATAATCAACTAAAAAAAAGTAAAATGAGTCTCTATTACAGATGAGATACTTATAATGAAAGATCATATTATTTCTCATTTTAATCTTTTCAGAAACACATGAAATAGGTTTTTAATAAAATTAACTTCCAAAAACAATAGACCTGGGTCACTAGAAAACGGTGACAACATTTCTGAATACGAAAATGTAAATAGCTGCGAAAAATTAACAGTGTCACAGATACATAATTTTTTATTTAAATTTTATTTATATGTTTTTATTTAATTTATTCTGTGCTAAGTCGCTGACGCTTTAATATTTTATAATATTTATTCTGTACATTGCTGAATGTATCTTCCAGGGCGAAGAATACATATACAAACCAGATTGGGGAGAACAGTTGGTTGGTAAGAAACATTCAGTGGTGGTCAAATGTGACCTGGACACGGAATCCCTGACCCTCCTTGATGGAATACCAGAAGATATGTGCCCTGGACAGGTATTAGTTTAATTATTATTAGACCCTTAGTTAATCAGTGTTATCATCTATAGTAATAGCAATATTGTTTCCATTTATGAGAGTTAAATATATTAGTAATGGCCGAGACTGTTTTCAACACTTAAGAAAACTTTTTGAAAGGATATACGCTATATAAGTTAAGTTTCCCATTGGCTCTTTTTTATTAAAATTATTGTATATATCTAAATGTTTAGAAATAGTTTGTTAGTTGGTAATAATTCTTCTTGTCATACAAATAGTTTGAGTCATTTGGATATTTTGGTTTCAATACCCGGTGAATTATTTTTGGCAGATTACCATACCAACATCTTTGTACCTTTATGGCTTTAGTTAAAACAAGCCTCAATTGTGATTAGAAGACTGTCTAACAATCTGGACTGATTTTCTATTTATACAGACAAGACTTTTGTTCAATTTTGTAAAAAAAAACCCGTTCACACATTTGGAAAGGAATAGTTTTCCTATTTCCATAAAATTTCTTATTACAATTTATATTAATGAGTGTATTGATGTTGTATAGCATATATATAGCCTCATTCGACCCTATATATAGATAAAAATCCTTTCCAGGTGAGATTCACAGCCGACGGTCGAGCGATTGTAGGCGTGGTCTGGCAGGTCATTGACCCCAGCCGACTGGGTCTCATATTTTGTACAAACAGATTAAGCCATATATTCTACTTGAGCCTTGACGGTGTTTATCGTAAGTATGCAATATTCAAACTTCAGATCAAGTGCATATATTTCAAAGTCTATATTAATGGTTACAGTTGTCAATTGTTGATAAAGTTATTTTATTATGAGAATTAATTCTATATGACTTTGAATACTGGGGCGAGTATAACAAATCACTTTCTGAACTAGAAACAAATTTTTGATTTTTAATTATATTTAGGATGCATTATTTTCCAGGTAGGTTAAGCAGAGCCGAGGGTGCTGTCAGGTCCCCTAGACTGTCCCCAGATGGGGACGTCGTGTGGCTCCAGCGGACCCTTGGAGGTCCACATCACGCCTGCCATCAGATCGTCAGACTAAGGAAAAATTATGTAAATTCTATTCTGCTCTTTGTGTGTTGTATTGTGATTAATCGCATCTGATTAATTAATAATATACATTGACGTTATGAAATGATAAGCACTATTTGGGCGGGAAATGGAAAAATTGCCAAATGTCATATTTTTCAATTTTTTTTGACAGTTGTAATTTGAAGTAAACAGATTAGGAATAATTGACATTAACACTAGTAGTCTACTATATAATTATGACAATTAACGAATTTACATACAATAATCAATATTATATAAGAGGCAGTGGAAACCGACTAGATTATACTAACACATATGTAATCAGTTCGGAAAATGAATATTAAATTAAGGGAACTAAATAAGAACAAAATAAACCTAATAAATAAACGGAACTTTATTATTAATAATATCTAGCAAAATTTAGTTAAAAAATCTAAATGACAATATATGTCTGGTTTGTTTCAGCTCGACAGTATAATTACCGAACAGACAGACGGAAAGGAAGAAATACTATTGGATATAGTAGAGGAAAAGATGTATATTAAAAATGGAACGTTCTACGGCATGTATGGTTTGAGCTTACCCCAAAAATGCTGGAGCGAGGGGCGCTTGCTCTTCAGTACTCCGAGTCTCAGTGAGGTTAATAGCTACGTACTGGATTTAGGTGAGTAAATGTATTTTTTTTAATGTTCGTAGTTATATAGTCTATGTTCTTATATAATCTAAGAGGTCTTCTATTTTTGGTTTTATATTTATAATTAATACGAATAAAAAGGCTGGGTTGTTTGTCTTCCTTTCTGAAAGTAAATACATTATTTCATAATACTATATTAATAACAAATAATAAAATAAAATAACTCAATAATATTAGTATATTAAAATCAAATAAATTATTTTATGAAAAGTCTAAAACGAACAATTGACATGTATTTATACAAAATAAAAAAGGTTTTATCCGGTTTGATTTCACAATTATATTTCCGGTTTATATAACTGATTTTGTCAAAGTCCATAGATGGCGCTAATAATAATTGTTTTGATTATTGAACCATTTTGTAATATTTTTAAACTAGTATAACAAATTCCATCGCATAAGAGTTTTGTGACCAATTTTGAATATTTATTTAGTAAGTGTTAGTAATTATGGCTTTAATATTTTGAACATTTTTTTTAAATTTATGTTTCTGCTATATACAATTAAATGTGAATAAAATTTTACGTTCCAGAAAGCAAGATTATAACGAATATTTCGCTGGTTCCTGCTGGATCCACCACAGTGCTATGCGTCAGCGGGGATAAAGTTCTAGCGTCCTTTTCTAATATCAAAACTCCGGGAGAGGTGAGATTTGACATAAATTATGTCACTTCAATAGCATATTCCATGTCCAAAATGATACCTTTTAACAGATGAAAATGAAATTATTGTTATGATATACTAAAACAAAATAATATAGAATTAATAATTTACATATATTTGTTAATATATCCTTATTTGTTAATAATAATAATCAATATTTAAATAATTCTATGCCCAAAAAAAAGAAGAAAACTATATTTTTTCCCGTTTTTTTTTTTAAATTTAGTTTGAAAATTTATCCATTCTATATTAGCTGTAAAAATTCAAATGCTATAAAAAATAACTTCCAAAAATTTGATTTTATAAACATAAGGCTTAACTAAAAAGCCGTTATTATTTTACACTATTTTTTTATTAAACTTCTTATAAAGACTTTATGAATTGAAATTAAACTGTTTCTTGTTAAATTTCATTTTTTTTTAAAGAATTTATTTTGTTTATAAGTATAAATCTCTTTTAGTTGTACATCGCAAAGCTACCAGAGCGCGGTTCAGAAATGTCAATACAGTGGGTCCGTATTAGTGCACCGAACACAGTTCCAGAGTTGAGCGATGCTCAAGTACAATATATGAATTTGGAGCATCCCAATTCCGAGGATGACGTTAGTAAGTTTTTCTCTGTTTTCTAAATATTTTACAAACAAACCATGTTTTATTTTTTAATTAAAATAAAACTTATTTTGATGAATATGTGTGTGTCTAAATAAAATATCTATTCGATGTTTCAATATGACTATTATATACAACTGTCACCGTGACATACTGCCGAACTAAGGGTACTAAGTTTGATACTAATTTTATTTTATATTGTGAATCTAAACTATTCCCAGATCCCCTTGAACACACAAAAAAAGAATCGAAACCCGTGACACGAGAATTTTATTTAATATTGGAAAAATTCCGAAAAAATTTTCATCAAAATCGGTCCAGTCGTTTGAGAGAAATTCACTCACAGAAGAATTATATATATAAAGATGATCAATAGTATGATTAATGTCAGTCAGTAAAATGACAAGTGCAACTAATACAAGAGATGTTCTGGCTAAAAGTAATCCATTCCTCAACACACTCAGATTTTCAATTCATTACTTCATGATAGTCCATACTATTTTTCTTCCATTCAAAAATAAGTAGACCTTCTAAGGCTTCTTCAAAATCACTCCCCAGCAGAACATTGTATAATTATTAGTTTTAAATGTATAATATTGTTTTAGAGTGTTTCAACTGCATTGTAACGAGCGGCAGTGAGAGGCGCCCTCTAGTGGTGTGGCCTCATGGCGGACCGCATTCTGCCTTCGTCAACGCATACTCCATGGAGACTGCGTTCTTCCACTTATTAGGTATATATTTAAGTGAATTTATTATAAGAGAAACACTTTAACGGATTAAGTTATTTTTACAAAATTTAAATATATTTACATTATTTTAATGACGTTTCGCGTACTTTACAGTAGAAAATAAATACAATATATTAAAAAGATTAACTGGATAGGTCTACGGAAGAGAAATATCCATTAGATTTTTTTTAATTTAAATATATATTATGATAACGAATATTTTGAAGAAAATTATGGTATTTGTATGGTTATGGCTTTGTTGACACATAGTTTTAATGTATTTTTGTATTTATATGTAATGATTAAATTTAATATGATTACTGTTAGTATAGCGGGATTGATTTGCTCCAGTTCAAACAATTTGTATTAAAAACTTGGCGATTGAAAAGAGTGGCGGAAAGTTTCTTGACTTGCGAACTGGTGGTAAATGTAAATTTACGATTTATTTGTTTAATTATGATTAATTTGTTTATCTTGACGTTCATAAGTGTACATGTTTACCTAAATGAATAAAGTATTTTAATTGATATACCATAAATATTAAATCAATAAAAAAATATTAAAAACCATTAGATATGTGACAATCATAGTGTACAAATGCAAATATGTTTTCCTATTGAAAATTAAAGAAAAGAGATATTCATATGAGTATGAAAATGGGAAATTCTTATGAAAATTATAGGGAATATAGGTAAGCCACGATAAGTATGTTTTGTATGGCCCTCTTCGCAGGCTTCGCGAGCCTCCAAATAAACTATCGCGGCTCGATCGGTGCGGGAGATGCCTCCGTCCGGTTTCTGCCGAAGCGTATCGGGACGGCCGATGTCCTTGACTGCAAATTCGCTACTGATGAGGCGGTAATTTTCATACGAATCGAACCCAAAATCCCATTAACCCAATTCTAGTATTATGTTTATATAAAAGTAGCGTGTTTGTGACAGTTTGGTGCGGGAAAAAATCTCACGCAAATTTAGCTCAATGTCATTTGTAGAAGAGATTTTGACAGTTGACTGTTTGTCAAATCCATCATTGTTCGAAAATTAAATATTCAAAATTGTTTATAGAATATAATAAGCCACTCTACACACGTAAATCTAGTTTCATGCTTCGTCCAATGTCATTTGTAGACTCTACTGTTGTACTGAATCCATCATTATTCCAAAATAAGTGTGTGTGTGTGTGGATTTTTTTAAATTATCAAACAATAATAATATTTATTTAAAAAAGAATAAAATCATACAATAAAATTCCTGGGTGTACCCTCGTTTGAGGCGCCAGTTCTTCCCTTAACACTTGGTATAGTCTATATAACTTAGTATATAATGAATTGTTAAGGTCCATAGTATGATACATAAAAAATAGACTTTGTAATTCTGTCAAATTGTGTGTGTGATGAAAGGAGGATGACAAGTTTTTAATATAGGCGAAGCAGGCCGCAATAGACGAGAAGCGAATGTGCTTGTATGGCGGGTCGCACGGTGGGTTTCTGGTGGCACACCTCAGCGGACAGTACCCGGCCGTATATAAGGCTGTGGTTGCTAGAAACCCAGTTATAGATTGCTCCTCTATGGCCGGAGTTACAGACATACCTGATTGGTGAGTGAGCTCCAAAAACCTTCACGAGTCGTATTTTGGTCCTTCGAAAAACCATGAAAAGAGCTTTTCAAATTAACTATGTTCTTCGTCCATTGCTTCGCTCTAATATACATTTTGCTTTACTGAACGACGCATAAAATGTTTTGAAAATTAAATAATAATATTATGTTGAATTCTTATATTCAATTGTATATATAATATTATATACAATCTAAATTAAACCGTATCGTGAAGATCGTTAAATGGGTATTTCTCTTTCGTCTAGTGATTTATAACGTTTAGTTGAAAATAAATATTAATATTTAAGATATTAGTCTCTGATTTGATGTGGTTTATCTCTAGGATTTGCAACCCTTCGTTTGAATTTTCGCGGATCTGTCGGTTCTGGGGATAGAAACGTGAATTTCTTGGTCGGCCATATTGGGGTATATGATGTTCAAGACACGCTTCTTGTATTAAATACCTTGAAAAATTTTGAGAAGTTGGTCCTGTATGGGGGTAGTTACGGCGGCTTCTTGTGTGCGCATCTGGCCGGGCAACATCCGGATATGTTTAGGGCGATGGTGTTGAGAAACCCACTGATCGATTTGGCGACAAAAGTCAATTATGCAGATAACCCAGATGGGTGAGTTTTGTTCGGTGTGAATAATTTTGTAATTTTTTTGCGGGTAGTTTCTAATTTTTAAGGCATGCGGCTAAAAAACAGTCGGTACGTGGTTATGTTTACAAAACGAATTATACTTATCAAATATAGTTTATGGTATATAGGGTAGATTAAAAAAATAATATCCATAAATTGAAATAAGTTGAAAATAATAACCCTTCGTTTTGTGTTTTTGTACTAACATTGCGTATTGATGCTTTCATTTATCGCATAGTTTTTTTTAATATTTTGATAAAATTATATTTATTTTGCTCAGAAAAAAATATGAGTATTTGAATTTAGGCCTATAAAATGAACCCTATTATGAATACTTCGATGTTTTGTCTGTCGAAATTTTCACAGATGATATAAGTGTTGTCACATTAAAAGTAAATTAAATAAAATTAATATAAAAAAGTGCTCCCAATCATTACAACATCGCTGGTTTTAAACTGTGTGCTGGTGGATTTGACGAAATCAACTATTTTCTATTAAAAAAAAAATACTAAAAAATATACAATTGACATTTGCAGGTGTTACGTAGAAGCTGGTCTGAATTACCACGAGGCTGGTGAAGTTCTGGATAAGGAAATGCTGGCGATGCGAAGGTGTTCTCCCATAGTTCATGCCCACAAGGTGAAGGCACCAACCGCTCTGATGCTTGGGTCGAAGGACAAACGGGTCCCCTGTTACCAAGGATTGGACTATGCCAGGAAACTCAAGGCCAATGGTGTGAATACGAGGTCAGAATTAATATTATAAGCAAGTATATTTCTTTTATATATGTACTAGCTGATCCGGCAAACGTTGTTTTGCCATACATGTGATTTCGATTTTCAATTAATAAATAAAAAATAAGGGTTGATAGATGGTAGAACATTTAGGATAAATAAATTCGTAGTATTTAAAGATAAATACATCTGTATGTATTTTTGTACAACATAAAAAAATACTGTTATTTTGTATCTTGAAACAAAATAGAAACTAAAAGTTTTGTCTATAAATTAAAAATAAAAAATAGGGGTGGACTATCCTTAACATTTTGGGGGATGAATAAATAATGTTGGCCGATTCTCAGACCTACTCAATACGCTCACAAAGTTTTATGAGAATCGATCAAGCCGTTTCGGAGGAGTACAAGTTCGAATATTGTGACACGAGAATTTTATATATTAGATTGAAAAGTACTTTTAAATAAAATTTATCTTACAAACATCGAAAAACAAAAATATACCATATATATATGGAAAATATTTTACAAATAGAGCATATAAAAAAATTAAAAAACTGACTTGAAATAAAGAGTTAAAGTTAATTTAGAAAGTATAGAGCAGCATAATTTATTCTGTATATATATATATATATATATTGTAGTTGTATATATTTTCAGAGTATACATATATGAGGATAATCACTCATTGAGCACCTTGAATGCTGAAATGGATAACCTCATCAATGGTGCTGATTGGTTCCTAACACATTTGAAGGAATGATTTGTGGAATCATTCGTGGAATCGCAACGATTCCACATAGGGTGTTTTTTAAGTGATTTTCAATAATTGTGACAAACGAATTTTACTTAAGTGTTAAAAAAAAAAAAATTTTATTTATTCGTAATATTCTATATATAAACAAAATAATAGGGTTCGGATATTATTAATTAACGATCAATATTGATCACATTTTTATAATAATGGTAAATTCCAAATATATTTTTTTAATATTGTTTAGTTTTATACTGAAATATACGTTTCAAAGTAAAGTGTGTTTTATTTTTGTACTTTTTAATATTCATTTTAAGATCGTTTTTGGTCTGCCAAATATACGAAATTTAAATAGACATTTATCTAAATACCGGGGTATTGAACTTCCGGCATTGAAGTGAATAGGCAAAGCAAACCCTTCAAGCCAATAATATAATTGACAACAGGTGGGTGCAACATATGCAACCCTATACTGTTGCACTATTGGAGCTACTTACAATTTTCGGCTTCGCTAGAACACAAATTATATCGCCCATTTAGTTATCAGTATGAGCCAAATCTATCGTAATTAGTTGGTGCAATAGTCGCAATGGAATTAATAGAATCAGGCGTTATCTTGTAGAAGTCCATAGTACAAAACCCTAATAGTTGGTCTGTTAGAGCAATATATAAGCAAAACTCTGCGACAAAACCCACAACCACTATGTACGTTTCGCCCCGAAACCGGAGCATCCTCAGGATGTTGCCTCTACGAAAAGCGTTCGATCAGTAATTTGACTCAGTTTTGTTACATATTGCTAACAAATAAAGCATTTTATAAAGTTGACGAGTACTTTAATGATCCTAACGATTGGGATTGATCTGCTCCAGTTCATTTGATTATTTTGTAGACAGTTAAAGATGTATAATGTAAAATTTGGCGATTAATAGAGTGAATCATAAAATTTCTATCATTAACTACTTTGCATATTTCGTTATGAAATGTAAAGTTATATTGTTAATGATGACGTCATGTCACTAGAGGTCGCCTCGTCTAGTTCAAACGAGGCTTTAGCTTTTGACAAGTTGATTAATTAATCGCTTAGATTTGTATATGAAGGTGTTAAGGTCACTAACCCCTATATGTAGTTGGTTTACATAGTGTAGGTATCAATAATATTAACTCTTCTCTAATTTTATATAACTTATAACTAGGTATATAGAATTCATAATTAATAGACACGCTTCAAGGTTTGATCTTGAAGTATAGTTAGTCAAATAAATGTTTGCCAGATGCTTTTATTGTATAAAGCTAGTTTAACACTTAATGTTTGAACGATAAAAACTATTCATCGAATTTGCTCATTAAAAAATTGTCTCGTGAAAGGTATGAGCCTAATCACTCTTAAAAAGGTTTCCTTAAACATAATTTTTTATTCTCGATTGTTACACTAAAACGTGTACAGAATAAACTATAAACATAACCGTTATACATGCAAAATACGTTAAATGTATAGAGGATAGGGGTGATTCGGGATTCGGTTCCTGGTACGGGGTGCGTTCCGCTCCACCGGGACCGCTACGCACGCGCCAAAAAGCAAATGTTTTTTTAATAAATGTCGGACTAGAATTTTAAAAAAATCCAGTCACAATAGTTATACATTTTTTTATTATTGCTATACATACGAATATAACGTCAAATCTGCGTGTGCAGGCAATAAATCATTCCAATAAAGAAGTAAAAAAACACTTATTGGTTTCATACGTAATTAAAACTGTCAATAGGAATTAAATTTACATAATTCAAAACGGAATTGAATATAATAATAATATAATTTAATATAATATATTATATTATATTATATATAATAATATATAATAAATATATATATGCTTAGACTTCCGGGATATTTGCGCAATAATGAACCACAGATATTGTTTAATCGAGGAATAAGGTTTATAACAAATGAGGTTTATCGATTAAAAACACGTAAACCAAATGTATTAATTTTAAGCAATGAGAAATGTGCCAATTAAAGTACCAACTTCTAATACAATCAATGGCCCTGAAATGTGTTTCATTTGCGATAGGTTAGCACTTACAGTGATTATTTTATGAAAGGGTGGCGGCGGGCGATGTTTGCCCTTGCCAAATAAAGACGCCGTGGCTAAACTATCGATATTAATTTACACTTGAATCAATTGAACATGGAAACGTTAAAAGAAATGTTAAAATGCTCGATTACATCCGCTTTAAGAGTAGGTCTTGGTATCGAACCCAAAACTAAGACCTGCCTGTCTGCATTATGCCACTCGTTAAATCACAAATCAAAAATGAACGTTCGTTAAATTGGTAACACAAATATGAATAATTAATGTTTATATGAGAGCGTAACCATTACCGTAAGCCATTTTTCATATTAGTATAACAAGTTGATCCATACGTTTAATTTGTTATATAAAAACAGTATCTTTATATATATTTTTCAACACCTCTACTATGGCAATTTAATTTTAATTACAACTGACGAAAGGAAGTACCCGCAGTCTCCGATAAGGCACCATGACTAATTGTCTGGAGCTATCGTATGCGGGTTGTTCTTACGGAGAAATATTGATCGCACCACCTGTTCGGTCGCGCACCTGCCACCACGCGCACTTTCATACCACCACTCGCCCGAACAACACCACTGACCACTACGTCACGCCGGCCGCGCCGATCGATACCGCTGAATCACCATGCATATCATATCAGGGCTCTCGCCGGCCTCGGGAGAGATGCTGGACCTCTACAGCGACCATGCGGTACCAGAATCATCGCATACAGTGGAAATCGAATACGTCTACGAGCAGCCAGATATGTATGTGACGGAATTGCCGAGGAAGCGCCCAAAGCGGATCGCTGACGAGCCGGACACGGATTTGACGAATTTGAACTGGTTGCAGAATATAACGAACATTATGTCGATACCCCAGTGTCCCATATCACCGGTGACCGCGCCGAAATCGCAGAGCACGCGGCTGGAGAAGTTCAACCAGACGATAACGAAGTGCCAGGAGGATTTTATGGCGAATAGAGATGATTATAAGAATAACAGCGAGAAGAAACCACCGTTCTCTTACAGTACCTTGATATGTATGGCGATGCGTTATAACAATGATAAGATGACTCTGTCAGCGATTTATTCCTGGATTCGTGATAACTTCAAATATTATAGAAACGCCGATCCTACTTGGCAGGTTAGTAATTTAATATTATTATTGCTTATAAACCGCAAATGTTCAGATTAGAAATAATTCAAGTAAATCTGTTAATTGAAAGTCTAGGTGAGCTTATTTATACCTTTTGTTTAATCATAGGTATAATTTCCGTGGGAACTAATTTTAGTTTAGTTTGGTATTTTATCAACAAATGACCTTTCAGTCTTCACGACTATATGAATCATTCCATCGACTTTTCTAGTTCTACGAATGGAATACGTATATTGTACAGCTCCTTTGTACTCAATATACGCGTATACGTACATAATTAAAACTAATAAATATTTCATATGCTTCTTCTAAAGTTTGGAAAATTTTTGAATTATTTTTACATTAAATTTTGTTAGGAGGACTGACACTTTTTTTGGCTGTCTCTTCCAATATATTTTTTTGTGAAAGGGGAAACACAATTTAATTATTATAATCAGAAGGATACCATAGATGACTTGTCCTGAATCTGTGTTTAATGGACGTTAAATGTGATTAGATTAAACGTAATTGAAATAGGGTAACCGTTCGCTACTGATAATTTATATCATAGCCACGCATAAAGTGCGCATAACATAAATCCGCTTTAAAAAAATGTGTAATAAATATGCATTTGTGTTAAAATTTTAAAGAAATGCTTAAAAAGTTTCCCTTTATTTAAACACACAATTAAGGAAACTTATTTGAAATAACATTTATTTTAACACTGTTTATAATCAGAGTAATTTTCATACATCCAGCAGCTGCAAAGCAGGGGGTGTGCTATATCATGTAAAAGGGTGGAATTATCACTATAGTGGAACGAACAGCTGACAATTTTGTTTAATGTTTTTTTTTAAATATGTTAAGTGTTTTTAAAATAGATATAACTTTTCTAACAGTCTCAAAAGCGGAGTTACGAATCCTTTGTCCATATACAAAAGTTTAGTAGGAATATTATTTGACAACCCAGAGAAGTCCGAGTGATGAATGTAAATGGTGGTAATAAAATGACAAGTACAGAAACAATATAGCGATTTTCTCAACCTAGGGGACGATAGTGCCGAAATTTGACTACTTAAAAAAATTTTCAATGCGAGCCAGGTACACTTATTAAATCTTCAGATGCTACAATTTAATTAACACCGACATTGCCCCAGGAATTAAACAATATGTAAATAATAATAATAATAATGTCAAAAAAACCCACCCCACTATAAAATTCTCTATCCATGCATTTTATTTCTTTGCTAATTTACTTAACACCGACATTGCAATTAAATTTATATTAGACCCTTGTTTTGAAAACGCGAATATCAGCTTTGACATATCTTAAATATTTTTGAATATCGTAGATATAAATATTAACACAAAACTTGCCCTTTACAGAATTCCATCCGCCACAACCTGTCCTTAAACAAAGTGTTTGTCAAAGAAGCTAGATCCAAACAAGAGCCTGGCAAAGGTGGGTTTTGGAAACTCGACCTAGCACATTTAGAGGGTACAAAACGAATCTCCAACCGGCCTCACAAGAAGAAAAAACTCGACAAGGACTCCAAAAATGAAGACAAAGTGGCTGTTGCGAATATACCTCAAATGGACAGTCAGTTGCTTGACATCCAAGAGATTGACCAAGCGGTGACTTTGCACCTGCCGGACTTGAGTTTGCCAGTTTCTTTGAACCTTGAGACGAACATTGGAGCAAACGTAATAGTGGAACCGGCGATACCACCTCCCCTGATCCCTGATGATGACCTGTCATCGCTACTCCTGAACCCAACCGATTGGGGCGATTTGCAGCTTGATATGTTCGATAATTACTTGGATCCATGTTTCAAGTAAGCACTTAATTTACTTAATACAATCCTGTTAAAAGGAGATTGTGGAGAGATTATAGACCAGGGATACTCTTTAAAATCAATGATTTATTACAGTTATGAAACTTTATATTTGAATCGAATTTAAGTTACAGGATAAGCCTGCTGATATCATAAGTTGTGATTGGCAGTCATTAATTTTAGGAGTTTCTACATTTAACACTAAAAAGAATTCTCCTTTAATTTGTCCAACTCTTGATACGTATGTCGTTAGTAAATTTGCTGTTAGTAGTTATTTTGCGAGTCTTAGACACTCGTGGTAAATGTATTGTTACATTTTTGTATGATCATTACTCCCAAAGACTCTTTCAGAACAAAGAAAGTAAACATCTAGTCATAGTTAAAAACATATATAAACCGTTAGCAATATAAATAAGTGCCTCTTTAAGCGAATAGGTTTAGTATTTGCTCAAATTAAGCTCAGAAATGAAACGAAATCAGTATTTCACAAATTTATTTACAAACTGTTAAAAAATCATGAGAATAACTGAATTTTATATGGCTCAAAGAAATTTTTAATTTCATTATATTAAATGAATAGTTTAACTTAGAATGTACTAAAATTGTGGCTTTACCGTCCAGTATTATATTGTAAATCCTAATATATACTTATCCACGAAGTAAATTTAATATGTATTTATAATGTTCGTGGTATAAGTTATAATTGCTATGTTCTTTTTAACAGTTTAGTCATTAAAATACAATGTACAGTATATAAATAAAATAGCTATATATCATTAGTTTAAACCAATGACGTTTACGTAAACTTAAAGTACTAATAAACTTGAGTTTTCACTTGATATGAGCTTTTTGCGAATGTTGCATTACAAAATACAAGATCGACAAACATAATCTTCGAATGCTCGATGCTCTGTAGAAGTTAATGCTCAAATTTATTAGCACCTTAAGATACAAGACGCATGTCTTACAATAAGTCCATGATGCCTTGTCTATTATATACCTAGTCACGAAATAGTTAATGTTTTTCGTCATACTTATTATAAAACTAGAGTACAGCTCAACTTAGTTAAGAAATTCAATTTGAATTTATATCCTATCGTCAGATATTCCGTCCAAAAGGAATTTAGTCAATAAAATTGATTTTTGCTCAGCACAAAGTGGTTGTTGTGAATATAGTAATAATTACCATAGATATAAATTGCACATATTTTGTAGTTTGAAACTTTTTTTACGTGCTTAAATAAGGGAAGTAGTGAGGATGCCAATGTCCAGACTTGGCTCTATAAAAAATATACCTATCTTTGTTTAAAAAAACATGGAGTTTAAAATGGCGTCTTAAATTTATATAGTATGTTGGTTTTGTTTGTAAATACACATAAACAGGATTTAAGTGCAAAAAAAGTAGGATTTTAATTTAAAAGAACTATGTGTCGATTTGACTAGTAATTTTTTTAAAATCTGACTCGGAAACTGATCAGACAAAACAATGGTAAATTTATAACTGTAATCTAAACTACGAATTCAAACGAAAATGAACTTTTACGTAAGTTTATGTGTAAGTAGTATTATTTTTAATTATGTTAGCTAGCGTTTTTAGCCCTAGTGTTAAGGTGAAAACATAAAATGTATTTGAATATTTGTTTCTAGTCATTTGTTATTTGTGGGCCGTTCCCTTTGATAAAGAAGGGTTGTAGACATGTAGTAACTTTTTGTATTAAATGTTTATCTAAAAACCTTAATGGTCGCTGTATAAGCAATAATGAGGCAACTATTAAATATTGTGTCCGTTGAAGATAAATAAACAGGACACTCCGTATGAGTCTTTTCAAGGTTGGTGAATAATAGATTAAGTTGATATACTTCGTCATAATTAAAATAATGTTTGATTGACTTATATGTAACATTTAAAAGCATTTTGAACCTTTTTCAAAATGAAGCTTCTCAATTACCGTATATACATTCTATTCGCGGTAACTTCCTCGTTTTTAAAACAATTTTGACGATTTTTGTTGTTGGGATATGATATTATGACGAGCGATGGTCCATAATTACAATATAAGGATTTTAGATATATGCATATGGAGTATAAAAATGTCAAGAGTGACCTCTGTACTTATAATGTTTTTAATGTCGAGTCTGATGAAACTTGTATCTTCATAATAGGAGAAACGTTGGGAATTGAGATGATGCAATTGAGTATTTCTAGGAAGTCGTCTGTCGTCTAAATATAAGCGAATTGCTTACATTCTTAGGAAATTGTGTCTATACATACTGTGTAGTCTGCCCTTTAATCCTATTAAGTGTAATGTGTATTAGGATTTTACGAAAATAAAATACTGTAATTAACAAAACTCTTTTAATACAACACACATTCATATGAAAATAAAATAATCTCAAACATTTAATAACAATTTGTGATCGCTCTTAACTAAATGCTTTGGCATTCCAAATGGCTAAATAAATGCTTTCTTTGTAAAATATTTGGTGTGACTAGTATATTCAATAATTCTATACTTTTATTACTACTATATTAATATGTATATTAAAAAAAGAAAAGATTGACATACTATTTACAATCTCATTAAAAAGTCACAACTGGACATGTATTCCTAACAATATTTAACAAACGTCTTCGATAACAAAGATCATCTTTATTTAGACTCTTTTTTGGCTTGACGTTATTTTCAAAGAAGATGTTAGCCATCATTCCAACCGCTGCATTAATATTGCTACTAGGTAAAGTTGGCAACACTGATGCGTCTACAACATATAAATTCTGTAGGCCAATAACTTTAAAAGATAAATCCACTACTGCATTATCGGCTGATAATCCCATAGAACAAGTTCCCACTGGGTGAAAACTTGACAAAGTTAAATGTCTTATATAACACTCTAAATATAAATCAGAGAAAAATGGGTGGCTTTCGCATCCCGGAAACGGAATCTCATTTAAACTTGCACCAAAAGCTTTCATTTCATTAGTCAAAACAAAAGCCTTTATAAGCTTTACAGCATTTATTAAGGTGTTGACATCATCTCTATTATGGAAATATTTAGGATCAATCAGTGGTGGTGTTTCTGGATTCCTACTTTGTATACAAACTTCTCCTTTACTCTTAGTGTGTAAAATCAAAGTTAATATTGTAGAAGCATGCTTATCAAATATTTTTGCAAAATAATTATTCCAAACATTATCTTTTATTCTGAGAATTTTCCTTAAATGACTACCCCTGTCTGCGCTTATACCAACTGGTAACACCATGAACTGAATATCGGGTTCAGTATTATTTTTTGTTGATAAAAAGCCAACAACCTCACATCCAGTGGTTGTAAACGGACCCTGTCCTTGGACAAAGTATTGAAAGAAGTGCAATGGATTAAAGCAATTGAAAGCATTGACTGAAAGCGAATAATTAAAAAGAATTAAATCTAAACCAGTGCCTATATGGTCTTGTAGATTTTTCCCTACTGGCAATTCCTGTATCAGAGGTATATCAAAAGACTTCAATAACTTAGCTGGCCCAATGCCAGATAATTGTAAAATTTTTGGACTATTGAATGCACCAGCAGATAATATTACACTTTTCTTAGCATAAACCTTTTGTTTATTTGCCAGTAGAACACCATAACATTTCATATTTCTAAATAATAGTTTTTCTACAAATGTGTTGAGTAGTATGTGTCTGTTCTCTAAGTTATCAGACATTGACCAACGTTTTCCTTTTATTTGTGAAACCATTGGTTTAGCAAAACCAAGTTTACCATTGTTGCTTGTAAGTTCATAGCCAAGTTCCTGAGCAGCTAGTAAAATGCTATCGCTTAATTCACTAGTAAATTTCAAAGTATTTAAATGAATTATATTTTTTTCAACATACTCAAACTGCTGTTTTATGTAGTCTTCAGTATATTTACCATGAAACCATTTGGCATAGTGTGAAATATTTCCTCTAACATATATCATGTTGTTAAGTTTGGATGAGCCACCAAATATTTTGCCTTGTGTCAACTTACATTTCTGAAACAATAGAAATTTTAACTAGAACAATGATCAAAACAGCACCTTCTTCTAGACATTGGTTAAGTTATTTATTTTTTATTTATCGTTTATAGAAATAAAAGTATCATAGGTTCAGAAAAAAATTGTTAATCATGTGTGGTATAGGATAAAACATTAAATTATTGGTTAATTTTGTAATTTATAATATTAATTCTATACTAGGCTGCTTACATTTTCCTCCATAGCAAGGCAAGCATTCTTTTGAGGCACAGTTTCATACTGCCAATCATAAACTGATCCATGTAACATGGGACCGAGTATTGGAATTTCAAAAAGTGGATTACTGTTACCTCCGGCCTCGATCAAAAGATATGTATAATTTGTTTCTGTTGCTATTCTGTGAGCTATTAACGCGCCCGCCGTTCCCGAACCCACTAAAATTCAAGATATATTCGTAAAGCGTTGTGAAACACAGCTTTCCTCTTCTGGGCAAAATACCTACCTATGATATAATCATAGTCTTTCAAATCTATCGTTTTAGATGTTCCTAATTGGTTTGTGTGGTATACAAGATAAATAAACAAAGTAAATGTATGCACGCATACAATTATTAGACCATATTGAAAAATGTGAATGAAAGACATCATTTTTCATTTCTTTCTTTTTAAATATTTCATTGTTGCCTCATAAATGTATAAACTATGTAAGAAGGTTTATTATGAGTTATGAATGAAGTCTGAAAGGTTATGTTTACATTTTTTGAGGAATCGCCACTACCACACTGATTGACATTTGACACAGGTTTACCGGTATCGGCGGATTGCTGAAACTTGATAATGACGGAAAAATTACAATAGCAGCGACATCTAGTGCTTCTAAGTGCTTCGCAAGTTGAAAATAATTAGCGAAGGAATTTCTTTCATTGGGAGGATTAATAAATAAAAATCATTTTTAAAGATAAATAAATATTTAATTATATTTTGCTGCATTTCGTTTTTTGTTTACACTCATGTTAATGTTGTAAATTTCTCTTTATACTAATGTTATATCAATTCATAGTGCACCTGCAAAATATGTATTGAAATTCACTGTATAATTATGAATAAGGCATCTATATTAATAGTATTTGTGGGTCTAGTCTTAGGCGATCTATGGTTTCTTGAGGCATACAATATGTGGGATTTACTTTTTTTAAACTTGAATTTCCTAGCAAAGACAAACCAGCCAACCCAAACAAAGTATGGAAGGGATCTGTTATGTCTCCAGGCCTGTCGCTGAAGCCCCCAGTCTCTGTATCTTGGCAAGCCAAAATATATTGTTCTAAGTTATCTTTGTCAACCCAGTGAATTCTGTTCAGCATTGATAGTGAAGCCATGACCCACCTGCAATATCAACGAAGAAACAACATTTTAGGTTCAATATCACAGTGCCAATTTATGAAATCATAAATATAAGCATAATAAAACAGATATGACAAAGACAACTGGGTAAAAATGGTTTCTGGTATATTAGATGTTTTAAATCTATAATTATAACACCAAATTAATAGAACTTTTAGAATTAAGCTAAGCTATATTTTCAGAAATTAACCTTTTGAACACTTACCAAGAGTAGCATAAATCTGGCAATTTCTCTGGCCGACCATTAAGCCCACCACTAGGCAGTTGTCTTTCACATAGCCACCAGGCTAATTCATCAACCTTTAATGCATCCATACGCTTGCATATTGATAATGTACCAACACAGCAGTAAATCAGACCTAAAAGGAAACAAATGAAATCATTTATTTTGACCTGAAGTCATTGGAAAAATTACTTACAAACAAATCAAATGTAATAGTGAATGAGATAGTACCCTCAAGTTGGAGTTAGGGTCATAAAGCAGGGCATCATATAGATTTTAGAGGATACTCTTCCATTTTTATACAAAGTAAATTAATCCAATTAATATATTTGGTCTGTATCATTTACAAAGGAATTTGTTATTTAAAACAGTACATTAACACAGTGGATAAAGGTATATATTTACAAGAGTTCACTCATGAATAATGCAAGATAAATTATAAGCAAGGCAACACCAAGATTATAAACCTATCCTTAAATACATTTGATGTCAATTTAACATCCATAGGTTGGTGAAAATTACCAATATGTGATTATATAGGAAGGAGTTAAAGTATTGTAAACACTTAATAAACATACCAGCATGACTTTCTGATCCTGGTTTTGATCCAAAACCACCATCGAAATTCATACAGCTGAGGACAAAATCAACCGCCCTATTAACATTTATGGCATCAAGTCGATGAAGCAAGGAGAGTGTCATAACAGCACAGAACGAAAATCTTGTATCCACTTCTCCCCATTTGTCCCCTGTAAAATAAGGCAATTTAATACAAAGATTTATAATTTTCTATGTTTTTTGCATTTTATTTATGTAATATTGTCCCTTATTAACATGAGTGTTTCATTTATACATACTACTTTGTGACAAAGTAAAACATGTTTTACTATTATACGCATCATATGTTATGCTTTACAGCAACTGCTAGATAGTCTGGGCATGATAATTTAAATTTAATTTAACATTCTTAAATTAAGTTGGATGTAACATACCATAAAAACTACCGTCATCTTGCTGCATTGAAGATACAAATTTTACAACACCATCTATATTTATTGCATCTAATCTGTCATACATAGCCAGGACCTGTATAAAACATATATATATATTATACATTACAGCAATTACATTTAGCTGTTTATGTCTAATTCAGTCTAGTGGTATGAAATTCAGTCAGTGGACTTCAATAAATTGATTGTTTATAGTAGATAGATTAGTAAATCTTAATATAGTATTTAGATAACTATCTTTTATTACCTGTACAGCACTTAAAGTGTAAAGCATGTGAGGATCGTGACCATTACTAGCAGAAATACCACCAGTTTCACTGTCTTGACATGATGTAATAAATTCTATTATTTCATCTTTTGGCATTCTGAAAACAAACTTTATTATTACTAATTAATAAATCCAATCATAAAAGTTTTATTCCATATCTTAGTTACAAATGACCAAGTATAATTTATTTAATATACCTTGAGGATTGGTCCATTAACTCCATTGCAGTAAGACTCCAGTAGATACCAGACATTCGAAGGTATTCAGTCATGCAATATTCAAAATCATCTTTATTCAATCCATAACTAGCGAGGTAGTCTGAATGTTTTTGTAATAATAATGTTTTCGGACGGTCCGCCGATAGGACAACATCTTTCGTTTTAAAAGACATATTAATAAGCTTTTACGTTCTAGAGTTATAACAAATTTTTCAAAATATGCTCACGACATTATATTACTAATTACTTTAGAAATTAATGCTTTCAGTAGATTTCAGCTTTCTTATTTCTATTATTTGTAAGTATTTATACGTCAAATAAAAATTATACAAAACTGTCAAGTGTCACAGCTTGAAAATGTCGCAAATCACTATCACAGTGTCATTTAATGGCTAAGTTAAGTAATGAGTAGAGAGAGACAAGAGAATTCAGAGTTCTGACATTTGACAACTCTTGTAATGTAATTTTAGCCAATCAGTCTGACACTAGTAATAGTAAGATTATTTTACCGCTTAATTTAAACAAGATGATCTATTCTCCCGCGTTAAAGAGAGCAGTGCACGCCATTACATATTACTACATATAATACACATATTATATATATTATGGAATATATCTAATACAAAAAATAATAAGAAGCAATAAAATATCAACGAATTTATTACTACCAAATGTGCATTTAAAATAATATCAACTTTTATTGCAGTTATGGTTCACTATTTTGGCCATACTAGCTTACTTTTAAGATATTGATATATACTTATTGCAGGACTATTTAAGATAAAGTTTTTCCATGATACATTATTTTTTTCTAATTCTAGCGGCTTTGGCAGCGCACGCCAGAATAGCTCTCATATGGTATTTTTTTTTTATTATGGGCAAATTCATACGATATCTGAATAAATTGCAGCCTATGTGTTATTCTAATGTATGAGCTATATTATTATAAAGTTTCAGTAAAACCCATTCAGATGTATAACACACAGTTGAAATTTTCACGTTTGATGCGATACGGCCTGGTGACACCGACTTTGAGTTATATAAAATATTTTTACAGCATCTCATTACAGCTTACTAGCTCAATATACCAAGTATATTATACGATAAGCGTTATCTTACAAGGGGCAATAAACAATCCGTAGGACGGTATGATAACTTTAATTTTTGCTAAGGCTGTAATCACATACATGCCTCATAAAAATATGTATTTTTTATTATTGATACCAAAATTTTTTGTTGTTGGAATATGCCATAAAATGAATAAGTAAAAAACTTTATTTATAAGAAAATAATATATATCATAAATTTTTTCATATACAACACTTATGTCTAAAATTAAAAAAAAGTACATGATAAGCAAAGTTTTTTTTTCATTTTTTATATATAGCTTAATCACAAAATTTAATAATATTAACAATGGAACATTCCAGAATGACGGTTACATTAGAGAAATTGAAAATCTGTCTCGAACCTGTCCAGTGATGATGGATTTAGTTTCGAAATTCAAGGTTAATAAAAATTTAATAATAAATTTCATCGTCTCAATTTATTATAAGAGACTCTTATCTACTAGTATATGCAAAATTCTTTTGAAATATTTACACATGCAAATGACACATAAAAAAAACGATAATTTTGAAGGTTTTGTGAAGTATCCGATAATGTTCGCAAACTCAAAAGTTTTTACATCCGAAAACTATAGGCTATCTAATATCTGACTTGTACCTAGTCCATAAGTTTTTGAAGATACCATTGATATTGATAAAAATCGTTCTAAAAGTTTCGGAATGTATAAGAAAAAAAAATACTAAAAAAGGAATAAATTTCTCAAAATGCACTTTTTCATTCCATTAAATCAATTTTAAGATCTGTTTTAAAATGCAGTGGATGATTGTCACGACCGCGTTTGAATTCTGAAAACCAATCGTCTTGCAGATGCGATCCGAGCGATGCTATGTTGAACTGTCCAAGATACAACTAAAAATCGAAAATTATATTACCAACTAAATTCATAAATCCATATTAATAACGTCACGCAATATTTAAAATGACGCCAAATTGTAAACGGAATTGACATTCAGATGAAATTAACTGTGTTATATAACCAAAGAGTTCCATTTATAATTGTAATTAGTTTTAAATAATATTAGATGTGGCTACCTGTTGAATTGTTTATTGTTACATATGAATTGTTAAACATTAACGTTTAACTGAACAAAAAACAAATTTATCATGTTTCAATGGTAAATATACTAAGGTAGTATGAAATTATATAAATACTATCTAAAAACTAAGGGATGTTTATTGATAGACGCTAAATTTTAGCAAATGCGACATTTTTAATTTATATAACACACTACTTATTGTTATTTCGAGGTCGAATGTCTCGTCATTCTTACATAGTTCATTGACTAATACGCGATAAACTACTATCTCAAAGGAATTTATAATACCTTCATTATAGGTATATTGTTTAAGCATAACGTTTATAAGTGGAATGAAATCGATAAATAAATTGTCGAATAGTAGCAGTCATGGGTTTTTTGAAGACAAAGTGAAGGGTGGCGCCAGCTAACATATATTTGAAAAGGATAAAATGGTCCGTTAGTGAGTAAAACAGGTTATAATTGCAATTTACGTTATCTGTGGATGCAGGCTGTTGTATCATCCCAAATTCCGAATCAAACGAGATGCATCCAGTTTCAACCGCACGTACCTGATCATCAAAGTCCTGTAGCCTTCCTCAATAGTATAGATTGTACCGATAATTTTCCTGGTTTATTTTTATTATGCACTAACTGACCCGGCGAACTTTGTACCGCCTTTGCGTAGCTTTGTTGCACTATTTTATTTTCTATTATACCTTTTTTATTACGTAATTTTATTTTAGCTTTTTATTGTCGTAGTAAATACACATATATCCGTGCAAAGTTCCATCTTCTGTTTCGACGCTAGAGCGAGAACGGGCGAATGAACGGACATGACGAAGGGTTCCTTTACGTATACTGCGGAACCCTAATAAAAGTAGCCTAAGTAACTCCTTATTACATCAGCTAACAATCAAAAAAAGTCCCGTCAAAATCGGTCCAGCCATTAGAGATTAGTCGGAACAAACAGAAGAAGACAAAAATTTAAAAAACGTCTTTTTGGTGTATGTATCGTATATATATTCATATGCATGTAGTAAAAAACGGTTATTTCAATATTAAAAACAGACACTCCAATTTTATATATTAGTATAGATAAATGTTGGTGATTTTGCGTTCAACAAAGAAGATTCTTCTGCTCTATTATTATTACGGTAGATTTTAAAATTTCTTTTAATGTCATAAGAATAAAGTTAACTGATTATATTTGGCAATTTAAAATGTCTTCCATACATTCCCGGCACTTTTATCAATTCCGTTGAGATAAATTGTCGTTATAAATTGAACCTAATGATACAATGAGTGTAACTTGATAACATTACTGTGTGGTTGATCGTGACATTGTACGGTTTTATGTCTTAACTGTGAGTAAAAACAATATTATTTTTGTACGTTTTATAAGTAGTTGTTTAATATTATTTCAAATATAATTCAAATAAACCTTGCCTCGAGTGATGAACATAACTTTCTAAGTAATTAATCAAGATAAGTGGATAATGTTAATATGAGATATTGTTTCGCTTTCATTTGAAGGTATTATTAAATTATGTCTTTAATTAAAAAATTTAATGCGTAGTTGTGACGATGGATGACGTCGACTTTTGCAACCACTATTATGTTCTGACTATATTTTATTATATATTTAATGTTAAACTGAGCTACAATGGTATTATACGTTCTAACATAGTATACATAACTTTTTTTCAATTATATGATGGTCCCTTGTGTTACCACTGTTATTATAAATTTTTTATGTATAAATGGATGAGGAAAAGCTACATTTTAAGCAAACTTTTCATGAATATAGCTTCTACATTTGAATATACACATATGCTATAAGATTGTTTGAATTGTCAAAACTATAAGGTAGGTAAAATTTGCGCGCACTAAAAAAATCGCTCGCGTTCCACATATGTATCGTACGCTGAAAATGTTAATCTTCAATGGTCCTACAGAAAAGCCCGCCACAGTATATATCTTATCTCTTAACCATTATAAAGCTATTAGCATTTATTAGTGAACTATAATTACCATAAATATTGATAATTTATTTCAAATGCTCATTTCGTTGTAATCAATTGCTTCCTAATTGATTATAGATACTTTTATTGTCTATTTATATAAGATATATTAAATCCTACATATAATGTGTTTTTGTATATAATGGCTAGTATTACCTTAAGAAAGATAAAAGAGCCTTTTCCTGAATTCCTTTAAGGGGCGTTGCTAAGAAAGATTGAAAAGATGAATGTGGTTTTAGGGTACGCGACTTGACAACAAAGTTTTATTAAATTAATGAATAAAATAATTTTAATAAATTAATATTAAGTGTACATTCTTAATCAACATCAAGTGCTGTTCTGAAACAAGATAGCAGGCTCATTATTAGAAATAAACAAAAGATATTTAAACAATCCATTTAAAACTATAAAATCGTAAAGGACTACAATTGTTGCATAAAATTTTATCTTGGAATTACTAAATGTCGATAATTGAAATTATTGTATTACATTTTTTTATTTAGCCTATCTAATATATACAATTCTCGTGTCAATATTCGAACGTGAACTCCTCCGAAACGGCTAGACCGATTCTCATGAAACTTTGTGAGCGTATTGAGTAGGCTGAGAATCGTCCAACATCTATTTTTGATCCCCCTAAACCTTAAGGGTAGTCAGCCCCAAAATTTTATTTTTATTTTTTAGACAACATTTTTAGTTTCTATTTTTTTATAATACAACACACAAAAATACATACTCGTACAATCCTAAATTTTGACCCTTCTACGCTCAAACCTTATTTTTATTTATTAATTGAAAATTGAAATCACATGTATGGCAACGTTTGCCGGATCAGCTAGTATATCTATGAAATTATATCACCAGATGTCCGAAGTGACAGCTAAGGGTGAAGACCTGTTGTTTGAGCAGGCGAAGGCGAAGTTCAGTGAAGTATTCGGGCGTAAGGCTACTGCAGCGGCTAGTGGACCTGGGCGGGTTAACCTCATAGGGGAGCATATAGACTATTGTGATGGCTTCGTGTTGCCTGTGGTACGTGAGTTGACAACCTTATAAATTAATCTTAAGTGTGGAGGTACTATGACATTTGAGAATTCACCGAGGCTGGTGGACGTAGGAGACGTAAGAGAATAATAGAAGAAGTGATTGTTTTCATTTCTTGCTGTCCGTTAATCATAGCGGACAATTAAAGAGTTCCCATTCATTTAATTTGTGGTCATACTAGATGCGTATTATAAGATTTATAAATACCATTAATTCAAGGCTGCCTATATATAAATAATGATAATTTATATTAGCCCCAGCAGGAAAAGCTATGAATTTAAAAAAGAAACGTTGTTTTTATAATGTACTTACCAAAATTTAATTTCACGGTGACGAATTCGCGGATACTTAATAATACGTTTGTTTTGGGGAGTAAGCTGGCGAATTCGTGACGTAAGCGTTACGAAAAGTGTGATCCAGTCAAACGGGCGTTCAGTGGGGGATATAAGAAAGAGAAAGTAGTATGTGAGCACATTTTCTTCCTCTCTAGCTTTAGCAGTGGTTTAATTCTAATATATGGTTCTCATAAGCCTTGGTTTAAGAATCACCCACAGTAATTACTGATGTATCCAATAATGAAAATAATGAATATAGACAACCGTTATGTATGTACACATACAGATAGAGCGAAAGAAGTTTCAGTTTAGTGGTTTAATAAACATATAACAGACCACAACCAACAGATATGCTCATCTTACAAACGTCGATGGTCGTGAATCGAACCCGGGAATCGACCGACTCTGTTAAGGACGAACTCGGCTCAGCAGCCTGCATGACAACTGGGTTGTCAAAATATACCTATAAATTCTATGGTATTAATTACAATTGTAAATTATAAATGGTATACTTAATACTTTTACCCATTTCTCATAACGCATTGTCCTTGCTTAATCTACGAAAAGGGCCGCTACAGTGTAACAAGACTATAAGGATAATTAATTGGGAGCAAATAACTGTCATGCCTTATTAATAGGGTAAATGATTCGGTGAACATGTTTGCTAATGTCTATAAAGAAGATTAATTGAAAAATACGGTAAATAACACCAAATACCTTAAGAAAACATTATTAAATAATATGGTTGTACTGTGTAAGGAAAACGGCTGAAAATGTAATATCATTCGACAAAAAAAAAGGTGTTCCACGGAAACCTTCTCGGATCTCTTGAATTAATTGATTCACTTTGAATTAAATTAAAACATGTTTTTTTTAGATATTTCGGCGTATTAGCTATGAATTAAAAGAAATTTTATAAGGGCGGAGAAAACTGGCTAATAAACGTGAACGCAGATTACAATAATATGTCAGTTTATTAAGACTTAATCTAATATATAAAATTCTCGTGTCACGGTGTTCGAACTTGAACTCCTCCGAAACGGCTCGACCGATTCTCATGAAACTTTGTGAGCGTATTGAGTAGCTCTGAGAATCGGCCAACATCTATTTTTCATCCCCCTGCAACATTATTTTTCTAAACTAAAAACAATATTTTAAAAATAAACGTAGCATAAATTATTCCTTATTACAACAGCCAATAAAAGTTCCGTCAAATCCGTCAATTTCACAGATTGGTCGGATATACAGGCATGAATTTAAAAAAAAATCATTTTGGTGTTAGCACCGTTTCACATGCGATTAGTTAAAAACGGTTGTTTACATTACAAACAGACACTTCAATTTTGACTATCGAAAAATAAAATGAAAATCGAAGTAAAACGACTAAAAAACTCAATTGGGGTGTCTACGAGTAATAACTTTTTGATATGAGTTCTCTGTTCACGAAAGTGAACAAATGAGGATTAACCCAAAAAGAGACTGGGTGGACCATCACAGAGGCCGCGGGTCTCGTGACTCATAGATATGAATTGGAGGATAGAAGAACTCCATTTGAACCCTAATACCTGGCTAGTCCCTATAGAGTTTAGCCGTCATGGTCTGAAGAATATTATTCTACGTGTAGTTTCGGAAAATAGCGGTAGTTAGCAACGCGTAAATTGATTTAGTACGCCAAATCGAATCGCAAGACAGAAACAATCACATTACTTAATAAATATTGATGGCTAAGCGTAATTATACAAGATTGGTTGATAATGGAATTAAACACGTTCGTCTTTCATAGAACAAATATTGGAATTTTGGAAGGGCGTCCTTCTGTAGTACACAGAACAAAAAGTTGTTAACGTCGCTTCGTTTGAGTGAAATCTTTTCAAATGCCGCAATTCGCTAAAATAAATAGAATATAATATTAGAAAATTATGTATTGCCTCAAATCTATGTTTATATATCCTATTCCTATTTAGTCTTTTTTTATATATTGTAACCCTATTTTGGCCTTAGTCATAGCATTTAAATTTTATACTATATGTTTAATAGCGCTGTTTGGGTTAATAAATAAATATGAAGCCAGTCGGCCTCAGAAACTCAAATAACAATTGCAATATATGTTTTCGTTTTAGAATGGAACAAAAACATGTTTATAAATGTATTTTGCGAAACAAAGTCTTATAGAATTGCTAATTTCGTATTTATAGAGAACCGATAGCCAACTGATCTAAATACACTGTACCCAGTTCATTCAACCCATGGGTGATTGTACTAAAATTGCGACCCTTTATCCCGCGAGCTTTGACAATCAACTCGATTTTGCAGTCGCTATCATGGCATGAAAAAAAAACGGCCCAGTGAGATATCGAACGAATTGTTCCGATTCGAACAAAACAATCAAGGTTTTCGTATTTAAATATATATTTCATTCCGTTTTTGTTTTTAATTATATGTCAATTGGTTTGATACTTGTATTAGATTTTGATGTTATGTAACAATGAAATGAGCACGCGAAGGTGTATATGATAAAATATTTAAATAGACTGTACAAAAATACATCACATGGGAAAATTAAAGTTTTCTATATAATCTACTAGCTCTCGCAAACGTTTTTTTGCCATAAATGTGATTTCTAGCAATTTTCTTTAGTTCAATACAAATATAATTATCGTTTTAAACAAAAAAAGTATGCTTTATTTAGGTAAATAAATTAATCTTTATATGACACGTTTGTCGGTTTACCATAGCAGTGCCATCTATTGATTACTTACTCAATCCAATCGAAAAGTATTGACATCTGTTAGAATCTTTTGGAGTTAACAGATACTTGTGACAGTCAATTAATTATAGAAAAAATAAATTGCAATAAAATAAAATTGCGACTATAATTCAAGATCTAAACTATCCTATATCTTAAGTTGGACCAGACTGCTCACGGTGTGCCAATTCAATTTAAAATCGGTTTAATAGTTTAAGAGTCCATCGCGGACAAACACCGTGACAGGAGATTTATATATATTAAGATATCGGTTCATGAGATTTAGATAGACAGCGAAGTCACAATGATAGGGTGTTAAAACTTTGGCTACAGAAAATATTTGCGAATATTTTAAGCTACAGCTTTTTTTCAACTTTAAGCCAACCAATTACTAGCTAATATTTTTGGAGATTTTTCTGCAATGTTTTGTTTGATGTAAAAACGAATTCATGTTGACTGAATTTTATGAATGCAAATAGAAAGTGAATGAAATTTTTACAGCGTCTATTATTTACAAGTGATTTATTCGATTTGAAGGTTCGCTAGTGATATCGTCAAATATATATTTTTATCAGGACTGATTTGATTTAAAAATGAAAAATACGATTAATTGAAAATTAAAATACTATTTAAGTTTTAAAAACAATTCGAACCTGAATGCAGCTGTGAAGCGCGAAAATATGTCTATATCTATGAAAAATAATATTTTGTCAATTAAGGACTTGCCTTGGAGTATCGCCCGAATGATGAACCCAGTGTCCCGGGTTCGATCTCTAACTCATTTTTATAACCATTATATTGCCTGTTGCCTGGCTTTTAAATTGCTAGCACGACCCAGTTAGCGCAGTGGTCACAATGCTGGACTGATGACCAGAAGTGGCCGGGTTCAATTACCGGTACAAAATAATTTTGTTCACATTTGTTGGCTGTGTTTCTTCTTGTTATATGTATTATGTAAAATATATATATTTGTATTATTATTTCAGACCGTGTGTGAAAATACTTTGATTATTTTTATTAAATACGAAAAAAAAATATATAAAAAAATAATACTTCTTTTTTTTTTTAATAAAACAGGGGGTAAACTGGCATGTGGCTCACCTGATTTTAAGTGATACCGCCGCCCATGGACACTCGCAATGCCAGAGGCCTCACCAGTGCGTTGCCGGCCTCTAAGATGCTTATATCTTTTCTTGACGGTCTCTAAGTCTTATTTGTTCGGAAATACCTCTTTTGGCAGCTGGTTCCACAAAGCGGTGGTGCGCGGCAGAAAGTGCCTGCTGAAGTGCCTTCTGCCTTGTTAATTCATTTGGAAAATGTAGGCCATTTGCCCACATGATTTTGTCTATCGCTTCTTTACATTTATATATTTTTTTCATTATAAATAGGTTTTTAAACAATATTCAATTATTTTAAGGCACTGCCATTTGCCACAGTGGTTGTGGGGGCATACAATAATCTAAAAGAATGTAGGGTCCACTCCGTGCTGACCACTGGTGAAGAGAGGAAAGCCAGCTTCATAGCTCCATCTGCTGGGGTTCTGCAACCAGGAGAACCTGCGTGGGCTAATTACGTCAAAGGCGTGGTCGCCAATTTTCCAGGTAGGCTTAGTCTAATTTTCACACTGCGCGTGATCATTCGCCACCGAGTCATCCTGAACTACCTTTTGAAATATTATTTTAAAGTTTGCTGCCTAGGTACAATTGGTATATCTTTATAGTATCAATATTATCCATACTGGGATTAAATCTGCTGAGATTATTGCCACCCATCTAGATTTTTTTGTGTAATAAAATTAAGGTATGTAGTTATTAATATGACGGACTCCCGAAAAGACAGTCCCTGGTACGGACAACCTACTGCAAGTTATATACATTACATCTCTATATTATTATGTGTTAGCATAAATAGTTTCCTTTGGGACTATCCAACGTATGTAAAAATGTACCCTTATATTATAGTATTATTCTACATAATTTGATAACTTATTTCTACTAATTAACAAGGCCAAAACAAAAATATATTAATAAAATTAAAAAAAAAAAAAAAAAAAAAAAAAAAAAAAAAAAAAAAAAAAAAAAAAAAAAAAAAAAAAAAAAAAACAAAAAAAAAAAGGAAAAAAAAAAAAAAAAAAAAAAAAAAAAAAAAAAAAAAAAGAGGGGGGAAAAAAAAAAAAAAGAAAAAAATAAAAATTACGTCAAAAAAAATTCGTTGCTTTGATCGTAATTTGTCAATCAGTAAAGTGTCCGGTGTGTGATATGGATTTTGTTAATGACTTACTGTCAAATAATGTGCAATGTGATAGATACATTGCTGACACGACCTACAGCAATGAGCACGTAAGTGGTAAACTATAAAAATAAAGATATCTTAATTACTTGTTACGAAGCAATTGACCTAAACAAACTATTTATTTTCATTCCTATTGAAGCCCGCTGGCAAATTCTTCTCAATTTATTAACCATTTCAGTTGTCACTTGTGGATTCGATGCTGTCATCGTTTCTGATGTCCCCATGGGTGCTGGAGTTTCAAGTAGCGCCTCTCTCGAGGTTGCCTTCTTCACCTTTCTGGAGTCATTGACAGGTCACAGTGTGGGGTATGTTGAGTCTACTTTTTATATAAAAAAAATTGATTTATTTAAATCAAATATTTATTCTTACCACTGGCATTAGACAAATTTATCTTTCTTTTACTAACGCAAGTTTTTCTGTGCACACGTCGAAATAATAAAATAGTGAATATATAATTGTATAGTGTAATGTAGAGTAAATATAAAAAGCTTTATTATTATTAGCACTATTTGGTGCAATTTGAAGTTGTGAGCGTGTTTAGCCTCTCATATCACTTTGAATTTCAAACTTTAATATATCCGTAGCGACATGAGATCAACTGAAATACGATGACGCGCAATAACAGAGTTTTGTAGTACTTTAGAAAGTTGCAAGGAGATTGAGATGCTGTTTGTGTTAAATACGTTTCCACTTGTGTATGTTTTAAAAGCCCTGCAGCTTCACTCAGTCAGCATATAGCCTTAAAACGCAATTAATCTATCCGTCATTTTCAAATATTATTTAAGAAACATCTCTAATTAACATCTGCTTAATAATGCCAACCACAACGTGACGTGACGCACTTGCGAGGACTTGTAATGTGCAGTATAACTAACATAAATGAGCTCGTGCCCTGTTTTATAAACAATAAATGATAATAAATATAGTATATAAAAAGTATTTGCACTAATAATATGTATAATTAGGTAATTGAGCTCCTTAAGAGTTGATTAACAAACGTCCATATACACATTTATAAGCATTTGGGCACACTACCATGACACACCACATTTCACATACACACCACACACACTCACATGACACTTCATTTCCATGTTTTTGTAATTCTTTTTTTTGTATTACTATTTAGTCTTTTTTATATATATATTGTAACCCTATTTTGGCTTTACTTGTAACAATTACATTCTATTCTATATGTTTCATAACGCTGTTTGGGTTAGTAAATAAATAAATAAGAAAAAATCTTCAAAAATTAAGAATTCATAACATACTTACGAGATACATTACCCTTACAAATACAGTATATATTAAATATAAGCGGAAATTTGAGAGTTTAATTTCCGTTATACTAACATTGTTCGCATGTTACTAAACTATTCCTTTCATTTAACATGTATAAGCAATAAATTTTTATTTAATGAAAATCCGGTTTCTAGTATCTCAAATCAATTTCCAGGCTCGTGAAGAAAGCCCAGCTTTGTCAGAAGGCTGAACATGAGTTCCCCGGAATGCCTTGTGGTATAATGGATCAGTACATTGTCACAATGGCCAAAAGGGATCACGCATTATTGATCGATTGTAGGTAAGTCACAGATTCTGTTGCCTTTGTATTCAAAATTCTTCTGTAAAGCGAGTGGATATGTGAGTGATCTGAACTATACATTCAGGCCAATTTATATATACCACTATACAATAACATATTATATTTAATTATCTATAAATCATCATCTATCAGGCGTTACTTTGTGGAAGTCCATAGTATAAAACCCTAATAGACCAATCTACAAGCAATACTCCGCGGAAAAACCCACAACCACTCGACGCACGCTCGCCCCGACACCGGAGCATCCTCAGGATGTTGCCTCTAGGAACAGCGTTCGATGAGGCAACATCTTGTATATTGATTGGGTTTTATATTATGTGTGTAATGTGGTTGCGACTCTTATCGCAGGAGAAACTATTAGCCAGAGTATATATTTCTTAACTTCTATTTATTGGTTATTGGTCTCTATTTGTCTCTAACCTACTCTTCGTCCATTAAATGCATAAGTGACACCAGAACTGTGTCGTATAAGGTGTGGGCGCCATAATGAAGCGAGGTAATGCTGGCCAAGAAATGGTTACTCATTATCGCACTAAGCTTTAGCCATACGGTAGGAGGAAGATATTCTTGATATGTTATGTATATTTTAGTAAATTAGACGAAATAAATTTTATTTCCCATTTAGGTCCTGAAAGTGTATATAAATTGCATACACACAAACATAAAAATAAAAAAGCAGGGTATAAGCTAGGCGAAGATATTATTTGAACAACAAAATAACTTTGAACTTTAAATTTTCACTCGACACAAGTAGGATACTTGATTGCTTGGTGACAGACAGAATGAAGATATGATAAAAAGATGAATCCGCCTCTTTGGGTCTTCATATTACGAACCAAATTGACAGCCATCGTTTTATATAGTCTGTTGTTTTCCGTCTAACAAGGCTCTTCGAAGGTAAACTTAATTAATTTGAGTGTTGTACACATTATCTACTTGAGTGTACTGAGTGCAAGTGTACCTTGAAGAAGAAAACGCGTTGTTTCTAATTCAAGCGATTACTCACTGAAACTATTATTACATATTCAATACAAGCAAAGCTTTTTAAATTAAAACAAAAGACGACTTGGAGCTTGGTTACCATGGAAACGATCAACATTTGTGTCATGAACACATTCGTTATATATACATAATATCCTTTGAAGTATAACTCTCGCGTAAACCAAAAACAAACATTGAAATAATTTCTATGAGATATTAAAATTTAATGAAAGGTACTCGACACAATCTAATGAAGGGAACTCTGTTAATAGATTCACAATTTCTTTGAAATGAAAAGATATTTATCACTTTCCAATCGATGAGTGTTTAGACAAGCCAAAATTTGGGTCGCTCATTTCTTGGTGTCTTTGACAGGAAAAATCTCCCTTTATTATTTTGAAGGTATAATTAACATATTTTCTGCTGCGCAAATTTAATTGGTCGATACATTTAGAATTGAATTTCGCTTATCGATTTGACGTTGTAATTTTCCATTTTGGAATTATATATAAATCCATACAGCTGTGCTCATTTCAAAAGACGCAGTATTGAATTATTAAAATGGCATAGCATTGCTAACATTTCAGTATTAACTGTTTTAGCTCAAGGCGTCATCTATCTCTTTCCACTGTAGCGTAAACACAAGTTGTCAGAGAGAGAAAGAGTACTTTAGTTGCAAAAGTCTTCACTGGTATGTTGTGTATACGGTTCAGTGTTCGTGATGGAACTGTTTGGAAAGATTAATATAATCCTTGTCTGTATTTCGTTGAACTTTTTAATTCACTGTTTCAATGATTAAACGTTATTCGCATTCAATCTTGTGTGAGAATTACGTAGTCGAAGTCACTTAATAGGTGGGGCGCAAGAGCGAAATTTATTAAATTTTTATATGAGTTTTCTGTTGTATAATATGAGTATCAGTTTGGCCGTGTCACGGGGTGCGTTATTGAACTCCTCCGAAGCGGCTCGTCCGATATTTATGAAATTTTATATGCGTATTCAGTAGGTCTCAGAATCGGCTAATATCAATTTTTCATCCCCCTAAATGTTAAGGGTGGTCCACCCCTAAGTTTTCTTTGTAGAAAATGTATTATATTTTATTTATTTATGATACAGCATACAAATTACATACAACCCTTAACTTTTACTCCTGTATGATTGTTGGATGTATGGCAAAACAACGTTTGCTGGGTCAGCTAGTATATGTATATGTATGAATATATATAATATATATATGAATGAATGTTTTGTTTCATTTCTTAACGGCTTTTATATATATTTGTTTTATGGACTTTTTGGATTATTTTGGCTACAATTTGAAGGCATACATGCATTTCCATACATGCTCATACAATGTTATGGAAGAGCGGAATCTACAGACACAGGCATTTCTTATTACAAAAGAGCAATCATGTCAATTCATATCATGTCAATTATCCATATTAATGTATTATCTGTTTTTAAGATATCTATATTTTTGTCAGTTACACAGGCTTTTTATTGTTAAGAAGATTGATCGGTTTTTGTTTTTTATAGACATAATTATTAGCTTGAAACGAATATAAACTGACATTCACGTAGCATCAATTAGTTTTAATATTAGCGTAACAAGTGAATACGACTATTATAATTGAATTTATTCAATTTTAATATAGTTCTTGAGTTAATTCATAAAATTATGAAGCTTATAGAAATTATTGTTAAAGTAAAAGATTAAAAAAGTGTGTTACTGTTGGTTATTCACGCTGTGTTTATCACATTTTCGGAGACCAACAATACATTTCGTCACGTTCATCTTAAGTACGATTTAGAACGTTTGCTTTGCGGGGCTTAAATACCTTTACAGAAGCGCTGAAGAGGAAAAATGCTTTTGGCAAAGGATTTTGTTTACTTGCTCTGAAACAGACTCATAAATAAATAAAGCCTTTATTTCTAATGTACTTAAGCTAGATTATTATAAAAGCGAGATATATTAAGCTACATTAATTTACTAATCTACAGTAGTCGCCTCAGCGGCATAGGTCTTGCTAAGGTCATCCAGTCTGGGCCACATTTTTGTGTAAATATGTCCATCTTTTTGTTCTGCCTTGTTTACACTTGCAGCTAAGCGGGTTCCACTCAGTTAAGAGATTACCTAACTAGTTCTTTAGCCTGCATACATGCCCCTCCCATCTCCATTTTAGTTATCTAACACATCTCTTTAAGTCTTTAATTCTTGTACTTTCTTTATGTTTTTTAATGACCCTATCTGCTAATTTTAGAATCGGCATAATTCTTTCCTTTTCTCTTTGGCACACTGCTGATCTATGTTCATCTTTCATTTTAAGAGCCAAAGTCTGGGACTCGTAGGTTTGACATGTAAGAATCGTTATGTCAAAGATCTTTTTCTTTATAGTATGTTATAGTTATAGTTATAGTATAGTATCGTATGTTTCACAGGTCCTTAGAAGCCAAGCAGATACCCCTACAACTAGACAATGCAGTCATCTTAGTGGTGAATTCTAATGTGAAACACCAATTGACAGGAAGCGAGTACCCGTTGCGAAGGGCACAGTGCCAGGAAGCCGCGAAGATGCTCAGAGTGCCTTCTCTTAGGGATGCACGTATTGGAGATATTGAAGGTATATATAAGTATATAACGCGGATGATATCTTTAAATATACAATTTGCAATATATTCCTGTCCAGTCACCCTCATGAAATACATCCGTTTGCACAACAATTTTTAAATATGCTCCACTCTTTTTGATATGAGCGAGAGGTTACGTACATAATCATATTTAAATTCGCATATCAATGAAGTTATTATACCATTTTTTTCTACTAAGTTGGTATTGCAATAATTCCATTAGACACCCATGTTTAAACCCACGTAAATGCAAAGAAAATTGGTTGGACTGAATGATTTTTTTAAAAATGTATTTATGAGATCCTTGCGGCTTCATTGTGATAGAAACCGCGTACGCCATTACATACACATACAATATTTATCTAATTCAAATAGAAGCGATACAAGTAATTGTCATTTAGGAATAAATTATTTCTATAAATTAAAAATTCTTATTGTACATTTGTCTGTTAAGGTATTTCCATCATACATTACACCACACTAAATACACACACATTAAATATGTGTGCAAGGAGTGCACATTAAATATGTCTGCGAAACTGTTCAAAGATTGACCAACATCCATATAAACTTTCACGATTAATATTGTCTTTTATTAACATTAGTCTGTTAGTCATTTAAATATGTATTTTTGCAAAAAATTAAATACTTTAAACTTACTTACTTAATACTTACTTTATCGTTTATTAGATGTGTTTTATAATATATATTACCTTTGCTATAAAATGAATGAAGCCAATCTCTATCCTATAAAATTACGCGATCGATAATTCTAAACAGCAATAAAATATTTTATAGATCTCATACTCGTAATCGTAACATCTTATCATTTTATTGGTGGCTATTTATGTAATATATTCAAGAATTGAGTAATAATATTTATCGACTCAATTGGGGTAATTCAATGGAGGATTTCTGGTTCGGTTCACGACCCGGTCAATAATTGTGTGGTAATCACATTTGTTGCCTGTGTTCTGGGTTTTGTAGATGTCTAAGTTAAAAAAAGCTTTAAATTAGATTATCTTGTAACTGATAGTGTGTGAAACATGTCAAACAAACCAAGGAAGAATCATTATTAAGAATAATTATTAAGAAAACAAAAATCGTACCAATAAAGACCGGCAACACACCTGCAACGTCAGGAGGCTTACAGGTTTGTTGCCGGCCTTCAGGAAGTGATGCCTGCTCGTTTGTCTCAAAAAAACATTATTGGTTTCTATGTAGATTTTTTTCGCGATTCGGCTTACTCTTTATACGGGTTAATAGTTTATAATAAAAATAATTTATTTCTTAGTTAAATATATTTAATAAATATTTGTTTCGTCGAAAATGTCTTTCTTTTGTCACGGTTAAATTATGTAAAATAATTTTCGCGAATTGTGGATATTAAATATGCTATGCTCTATGAGTTAATTATTTCACGCAATGAATCGCTCGTATTAAAATTTATTACTAAAAAATATTTTATAAACAATTATACGGTTTATTAGAAGGCTTTTAACTAAGCGGCTTTATAGCATTGTTAATTTCATAAAGGAGCATTCAAACATTCGAAAAAGTATTAAAGATCGGGCACGCGATCGCTACCAAAATGGTTCAGTCTTCAGTTTTATTAAAATTTACACAGATGTGACGCAAGTTCATTGACATTACCTTGATGACCTTCTTGCCAATGTCACTAAAGGATTATTAAACACTTGTAAATCTAAACGATCTACTGCAGCAAAACAAAAACACTAGTGCATATTGTTTCTAAAAACTGAGTCGTGTTTTGTTATAAATATTATATTAAAAAACTATGTGAACACCAGGAAATGTGGAAAAGCAGAGACAGTTTTTTATGAACATATGTGTTCACAGAGTTGAAGTCACTGAGCGCGGATCCGGATGTCATAAAGAGGGCAAAACATGTCATCGAAGAAATTACGCGCACTGAGAGAGTTGCTTATCTACTAACACAGAAAGATTTACATGAAGTAAGTATATAAACTGGAAATTGCATTTTTTTTACACTAATAGGAAAAGCAAAGCTCCATTAGCACTTATAATGTCTGAACTATATATAACATCTAAAGCTAAAATTGCATCTATTGCCATATATAGAATTTCTTTTATTATAATAAAACTAAAAGTTCAAGCCATTCAACAAATAAATTATTGACATTATCATTCTTTTGACGAGCCAGATGGCGAAATGGTCACCATGTCGGACTGTCGATCAGAGGGTAATCAATCCCCGGTACAGCCAACGTTTGTTTGATGTCTGCTATATCTGTATTTATAAAAATATCATAATATGTCCATATTTATGAGTCGTGTTAGCACCCATAATACAGTCTATAAATATTTGACCTAGTGGCTAATTGACCATGTCTAAAAATGTGTCTGTATTAAAACTTCTATAATTTTTCATCCTTGGAGATAAATAAACTACACACACTACATAACCATATCAAATGTGAATAGATGGGGTATGCCGAATAGGTTACAGCCAACAGTTTTTAAATAAATATTTAGTTTGAGGCTGGTAATCATTTGCATCTGACTAATATCACTCACCAGATCTCGAAATATATTTAGATATACGTCTCTGCATATTTATTAAGCTGTGTCTTATATCTACGCAAATATCGCGGAGTAAAAGGCTTTACAGGACGCTAAGGCCAATATGGTGAAATTTTTGCATTAATCTTTTACATAGATGATTTCCCATAAGAATCTAAGAAATTTAAGAATCTAAATGGCGACCATTGTTACGAAGTTATAATCCATTGTGTCAAGAATACCTGAGTAAGTTAAATTATTTTATAATTTAACCAAAACAATTTAAGCCTTCCTGTCTTTAATCTCTTATAAAACTTTGTATTGTTCAGGTCAAATACAACAAAGTTTGGAAATCATAATCCTATAACAATCTCAATCCTATCATTATATTTTTTACTGTCACTCGTAGGCATATTAAGACTCGAAATGGCTTCGTTTTGAACCTGTGTCCACATGTAGGCCAGGCAGCGGGTACTCTGTCAGTGACCCGAGAATTGTTTAGCGAAGTACATTTAATATTGATTATATTAGATTAGGATCAAAGACAGAAACACGTTCGCGCATAAATGTATATAATTAAAAAGGTGCCTAGACGAATATTCTAATACTAGACAATTAATTATATATTCTATTATTGTCACCCGACGCGTGGGTTAATTAAAAAAATACTCTGGAATTATGCGACTATGAGGGTCATTACAATCGAGCTGTGCTTGATGTCCAAGGAATAAATATAATTATTTATTTATATTTTTATATTCTTAATGTATTTGTTTATATGTTGGTGACGATTTGAGAAATTTGAAGGGCCCGAAATATCGCTTTTTGTATAGGACAAGATTGCACGAGCTGCCATAACTCCACTCCACAACATTCCACCCGGACTATTTCGATAGTTGGAAATTTTCCACAGTTCGCTTTACAAGTGAACTGTGGAATCGGCTCCCAGAAGTCTTTATAACTGGATACGACCTCCATTTCTTTAAAAAGAGAGCATGCCTTAAGAGAGGAGCTTAAGCAATCACAAGTGGATGTTTTCTGAGAGAGCTCATGGGTTTATTGCGTGCCTTAAAGAAAGGCTTTTTGCAAATGATACACGGCATATTCCTAAGAAGTAGTTTTCAACAGGTCGGTGCACTTTTCTACCAATCACATGATTCACTGAGTCAATTTATGGAGGTGTCTTGTCCCGAGTTGGATCAGCTCGTGGAGATTATGCGGACGTCGCGAGGGGTTTATGGCGCAAGGATGACAGGCGGCGGCTTCGGTGGTTGTATGATTGCTTTGGTAAGTGTATTCATTCAAAGTTCTCATATTAAATCATGAATATAATAACGTTTATACACTTAATTGAAAATGAAACAGAGATGTTTAGGCAAGAGTTATCAGCCTAATAACATAGAACTTAAAAACGCGCTGAATAAATATATTACTGTTAGAATATGCGAATGCGTATTTTTTATACTGAATTTCTTCCAGAATGTAAATAATTCCAGTATCTTCCGTAAATATATTTTGCTCAAACTATAAAGTAAACTACTAAGTGTAGTAAAATTTTTATAATAGCTAAACACACATGCTTTTTATCAAATATCTACTACTGATTAACTCAATTCGTATGGAGTTTTAAGTGCAAGATGTTATTAATATAAATTTTAATTAATAATTTATAATACGGGATATATAGGAGGTACACCGCCGCCACTCATCAGAACGAAATGATGGTGAATATTTTACGGATCATTTGGCACAGGACTTAGAAGTGAATGTCTTGCAACATTTCACTATTACGCAGAATTGGTTATCCCTCATCCCACACGGCCTGAGTATGGCGCCTCTTTGTCGTGGACGTTAGCTAAAATAGGAGATGTTAATAAACTTTGCTACAGAAATACTATTACTTGGAAAATAATAATACGTAATATACAGGATTTACAATATAGTTAGACTCTACTTTCTGTGTGGAGTTTTTTAGAAATGACGAAGGTATATCAATTCCATCGCACAATCGCTGTTTCTCAAACTTTGGTATAACTTTTCAGGTTTTGTTTAATTAAGTTAATATTTATTAAGATAGATAGTGATATGTAACACTTATATTGTGGACTCAGAGAGCGCAATGGTCACTATACCAGACTGTAGAAGAGAAAGCATGTCGCAGGTTCGATTCCTGGTCCGGTCAACAGTTTTGTGATGAGCATATTTGTTGTCATGATCTGAGTGTAATGATATGCATTAAAAAAAATATTAATAAATAATTGCACGATATAATAGAATCGCTTGATTCTCAGCTAGGAATTGTCTGTGTTTGTGACGCCGGGGGGACAACCCTTGATACACTGAATTTCATGATAGACGGTTTTAAAAACTAAAATATTCAAGAATAAAATAATTAAAACCATTAATAATAAGCTTATGACCTCATGACTGAAATGAAACTTCTTTCACTTTATCTGTATGTGTTTGTACAATATATGCTCATATATATTAATATACCATAAATATTAAAATTGATATTAAATCATCATCAATTGGTAAATTATACCAATATTTTTGGATAGATCTTTTCTATTTATTCATAGTTTTCATTTTCATTATTAGATATATCAGTTATTGCTGTGATGGAAACTAAAACCAGGGCAATAGGCAGAATAAATAAGATATCTATATTTTTGAATTAAAATCAGACATATATTTAGCTATGAGACGAAAGGGAAAGAAAATGTGCGCGCGCACCGCTTTCTCTTGCTTTTCACACTTCGTAACGCTTACGACACGTGTTCACCACCTTACTCTCCAAGTCAAGCGTGCGTAAAGAAGTTTAATTTCAAAACGAACCGAGAGATCGTGGATGCTACTGAGGTCTTATGTGTGAGCTCTCTATCCAAATACGTATTATTTTGTAACTATATGTTTATCAGGGATACTTTTGTTAACTAACTGAAATATAACTAGAGCTTATTCCGATGGTACCTGGAATGCGTCCTTGTATTTTTTACTATTATTATTAATATGAAACTACTATTATTATAAAATAATTTGCGCAAACGAAGCATTTATTTTTCTTTGTCTGCTATCCAACGTTAAATTATTATAAATACCGCTATATATTCTTTTAGATCTATCTAACGTAAACTCAATTTACTTGGCAAGCAAGTTAGATATGATTTGAATTTCAACTCTATGTTTAGAAACTGTGCGAAGCTTTGTAGCTGTTAGAAATTTCAACGTCAAGAGATCGATCGGAACGTTTAATTGAAACCAAAATGTCTATGTTATGTGTCGATTTTCTAATTTGATATAAACAGGGTAGTAATTTGCTTCGGATTTTCTCTGTATTATTTTTTTATTTTATATTTTTATGTATTCTTACTCGTATCTTAAAATTCTTAAAAGATTATTCGTATAAGCCAAATTCGGAATACACATTTAAAACCAAGACACAGTTAAGAGTATAAATTACATTGATTTTTAAAAATCAATTGTGTACGGACAAAACTATAATGACAAGGACACAATTTTTAATTTTGCCTTAATACCTTTTAGGTCAAATATAATTACAAATATCTATTTGTTGAAAATGTGCGTTGTAGTCTGATGGTATGCGATGCATAGTTGAGTTTCTCAAATAATTTGTACTAAACCGTGATATTTGGAACAGCTTGATTTGTCTTGTTTTATAGGAAGACTGGGCTTAGTTTTGATAAAATAATATAATATAAGAGTTTAAATTAAATTAAAATTAACGTTCGCAAATTAAGCTCGGCGATGTTTGTTTTTTTTTTTTTTGTAAAAACGGGGGAAAATGGACAGTAGGCTCACCTGCTTCAGTAATACTACCGCCCATGGACTCTTGCAACGCTAGCCTCACAAGTGCGTTGCCGGCGTTTAAGACGCTCTTTTCTTGAATGTCCCTAAGTCGTTATATTAACTATATTATGAATGTACTACTTATTCCATTACTCTTCTATTCATGTCTATAAGTCTGTTTCACATTCAACCGTAGAGTTCTGGTGGAAAGTTTACTAGATGCTAATCATAACTTTCCCGTAGCACTACTACTGATTGCTACAGCGTAGCTTCCCTACGACGCAACATGTCTACGTGATCGCTTAAAATTCGTATTCTAACTTTGGCATTCACTAAATATACGCACAATCTGATTTTGTATAAAATTGTTTTTAATATTTTTCATAACCTAAATTTAATCCTGTATATAGAGTCAATACTTGCCTACCAACAAAAATTGTACATATTATCTTTTTTGGCAATTTATTTGTTTTCGCTTTTCCTGTAGAACGTAAGTACGTTACAGAATCATTTTTCGTATATTAAAATTATCTTTTAAATGTTTTCAGGTAGAGAAGAAATATGCACAGGATATCAAAGACAAGGTTCTTAAGGAATACGGAGGGACGCCGACATTTTTTATTTGTAATCCAAGTGACGGTGCAAAGATTTTACAAATATAACGACGTCTGTAAATTATCTTCGTTTTATTCAAAAATATATTTTATCAATAATTTTCCTGATTTGGAATATTCTACCAAGACATCTTCATAATTGATATCTTCATGATAGATATCCTACTGCTTTATATGAAATAGCTAAACTTTATTAAAAATACGTACAAACAATAAAATACGTACATGAAATAGATTTTATCTGTATAGGATATATTCTTACAGTGATAATCCAGAAGTGCCTCATAAATCAGAGTGAGTTTTTATGGCTGCAATTAAAAGTGAATCTTGGCGAAATCATTTTAATAAAATTAGAGTTCCTAAAAGTAACTAATGTCTAGGTATAATTAGTATATATAGGCTTAATAAATCTGACTTCCAAATTCATCAGGCCAAAAATCCTCATTTTATTTCTTTTCACTACGGGCGCCTAGAAAAGATTCCTTGAAGGCAATGCCAATGGCCTCCTTTTACATTTAAAAAATCATAAACAAATATTAAAAAGCGGTTTGTTAAAATGTACCGAGGCGGAAAATTAAGCTTCGACAGCTAATAAACAGCCTGAAGATGCGGAAACATGGCCACATACTATTACTACACATCATAATAAAATTACTGTGTAACGTATTACTATGCAATTTAGTATGGTATATTTTTAGCTCTATAAATCAATATTAGAATACACTAAGGTGAGAAGCCTATAAGTTATTAATATATCCACTATAGCTGTCACCTTCAGGGTCTTTTAATATAATTATAACGGTTTGCATATATATTAGCATCTACATATTATGAAGGTGCTTTCTATATATTTCAATATTTTAGTTACGATAGAATTAATAATTTCCACGGCATCGTGAAGTCTTTTGTCGTTCTAGAATATTCAAGAGTAGGTTTCGTAGCCTTCACTAAGTTACAAGCGTGCACAGGTATGCTACGCTAGGAACGACGAAGTATTGTCACAACATACTTCAAGATAATTTCAGCTATGAAATATGTTTAAAACCGTAAAATATCTAAGCAGGAAAGAGCCCGTTAATGTCGTTCAGGGGTTACTCGAAGGATTCAACATAAGACTAACCGGAGGGTTAGATTACTTTTCGGCTCATATTTCCACATTAGGATAAAGTCTATCGAGTGTGGGGAAGTTTTTATTAGCAACACACTTGTTGCGGAAATTTCATAGTATTGGGTCCAAACATATGAAATTGGCGTTTTGTATGGGAGGAACATAAAGGCGATTTTTTCATATTAAAACATATTTTATTAATCAAAGTATGTACAATTGCTATCTATACACTTTTGCCATCTTATAGGTAGTCCCCCTATAGATGATCCCTTTACTAAAAAAACCATTCGGACGGGAATCAATGAAATCTTTAAAAGCGGTTTGGACTGCCTCATCGGAATTGAATTTTTTTCCTTGCAAGTTTTCCAAAATTCCCAAAAAATGGTAATCTGTTGGAGCAAGGTCCGGAGAGTACAGTGGAAGTCTTAGACATTCCAAATTGAAGCTCCTCTAATTTGGTAGCCGTCTGTTGAGCCGTGTGTGGTCTAGCGTTGTCTTGAAGCAGCAGCGGCGTAGAGCGATTGACAAATTTCGCTTGATTAACAACAAGCATTTCCACCAATAGATTGCAGTTGCTAACAATAGACATCAGCCGTAATCGTCTGGCCAGATTTAAGATAGCTATAGCACACCGGCCCTAGTCCACCAAACGCTTACAAGTAACATTTTTTGAGTCAATTTTCGCTTGGGGCAAGATTTTGCTTGTTCACCAGGGTTCAGCCATTGAGATGAGCGTGTACGATTATCGTACAGGATCCACTTTTCATCACATGTAATGATCCGATTTAAAATTCCTTCATTTTTGTGCCTGAGCAATGTAACGCAACAGTCGAAGCGCGTTTGTCGGTTTGCTGAAGCACCGACAAACTTGAGTGAACTCAATTAATGAGGTACCCACCTTTCAAGCTTTTTCACCTTCCCAATTAGCTTCAAGTGGATTAAAACGGTTTTGTCACTAACACCGTAGCCTGTAGCTAACTGATGTGGTTTGCGATGGATCTGCTTCCACAATAGCCTTCAAATCATCATTATCGACCTTGGTGACCGACCGTCCATGGGGCTTGTTCTGCAGGTCCAAATTTCGAGAACCAAAGCATTCAAACCAAAACCGCACCGTGTTTTCTTTTGCGACACCACCACCATACACATCATTATTCTTTCGAGCACTGGTGCCACGGTGGAACTCGTATTAGTAAATAATGCGATATTTTAAGTTTTCCATTTTGTGAAATGAGTGACGCAGAAAAAAAGCAAAAGAGAAAAAAACAAATGAAAATCAAAACACAAATACATGAGTAAATAGCTGTTTAAATTTGAATTTGAAATTCCTAACCAAAGTGGATATATTAAGATCAAAGTGGCCAGTACGACAAAACGCCAATTTCATATGTAAAGACCTAATATATGTATTGTATACATGTTTGGTATTATAATCTTATGATAGGATTTTTTTTGGTCTTCAGAGCTCTAGAAGAGATTTAAATATTTGCTATAACTGTTGTTTACAACACTGTTAAGATTAATTACAAGTGTATTAATAAGTGTTTAAGTAAGTAGTTCTTAATTTAATTTCATTATTTATATTTTTATTATTTTATTAGATATAAATACATTTATTTAATGTGTAGTGATCAATAAAACACAAATGGGTTTAAGCTTGGCCCTGCAGAGGCCAATTTTAATGAATATTTAAAAAATAACAATTGTATATTTATCAAGTAAAGCAATCATTGTAAAAAAAGTTCAAAAATTAAATTTTAAAATTCACGTATTCATAGTTTATATGTCGAAGAACAATATACGGTTATTCGATCCATGTAAACATTCTTTGCACTATAGGAGCCTTAATTTACTAATAACTCACATAAACGTCTAGTTTTCGAGATTTCTTCTCAGGCATACATTTCCCTGACAAGTGAATGCCTGTCTACATCGATCGGTGTATTGTACAATAAATAATCGATTATTTATTAAGGCCACGTTACGATCTACAACGCCTAAAGTTATAAATATTAATATTTTTACCTCTTTCTCACAACGTATTGTCTCATTGCCTTACAAAATGGCTACCACAGTAAGCAATAAGGATAATTAATTCGGCGCAAATATCTGTCACGACAAACAATGGGATAAATGAGTTGGTGCATGTATTTGCTAATAAAGAAAATTAATGAATCAGAGAGTCAAAACAAGAGACACCTGAAATGTTGAAAGTTGATTCGAATCTAAACTTGGCAACTTTTGATCGTGTCGGTGATTTCAGTTTAATTAATTGCACACATCTCTTGTCGCGATCAATGAGAAACATAAAATATATATAAAACTATGCTATTGATATATTAAAAGCTATGGAGTTTCCAGCTATCCACAAAACTCTACAAAACGACAACAGACATGACCTAGTTCGGCTTAAATTTCACACGGACAATTAAATTCAAATGTATTTTTACATTTGCTTAAACGCGAGCGTAATTACGCTACATTGTCTGCACTTTTAGTTCATGATGCGCTTGCAATTCCAAACATTGAAAGTCAGACGTCAAGAATTTTTGGAAACGTTTTATTCTTGTTGTATTCACTAGGTAAATGTTTGGTTAGAATTTTTATTTGTTAAATGAATTCTACGATTTGGGTATGGCTCGACAAGTTCGACTGAAGTAGTTTATATAAAAAAATAATATAGAAGCAGATTTCTTACGAGCAAACACAGAAAAGCACACATATAAATTTAATATAAATTGTCTAATCTAAATAAATAAGTAATGCAATCTTTCAAAACAGATTTTACGAAATAAATTAAAGTCAATATAATCTGCTATTTATAGTAATACGAAAAATATTGTGTGTAATTTCATCTGTTATTAACAGAAATACGACTCAATGTTCATTTTTTAAAGGTATTTGAAGATTACAAGATAATTGGATGGTATAACGTGATAAAAATTGCATTTGTGAATCTGTAGCTGCGAAGACGTGTGTGGTGCGGACAACGACCTGCTCTCCATAGCTATATATCCTTTAATAAATAAGATGTAAATATCATGTTGTCAGTTGCACTAGAAAATACCGATCCTCTTGTGTAGGGTTCCCATCCATAAAATTTGGAAAGCAGGACAAGACGCGTGAAAACGCCGAATTTTGATGGCAAGCCATGTGGCATATCAGCATGATCCTTACACATATTAATGTAAATAATAAAGTTTGAGGGGTGTGAGGAAACTTAATACTGATTGGTACGTCGGTTATTCTGTGGAGTTCGAGCACTAGACGTTTTTCCCGGAAGCGGCCTACATTTTTTTTGTTTATTTTTTTGAACTTTATGAAAAATAAAAATTCCTGTACGCTACCCGATGCCCTCTAAATAAAACAAATCCCGGTTAACCAGTACGGATGGCAAGTTGTGGCTACACGAGCCGTCACTATGTCAATGATAGAGTTTTATTATTCTGAGGAAACTCTATTGCTTATTATATTGCGCAACGAGTTCTATTGCTTTTGCGTTGAACCCTAGTTTTATTACAAAGGTTTACTTGTAATGTCTTTTTGTAGATGGTAACTTTATGTAAAATCTTTTATTTTATTTTCTGTATATAAAACTTTTATTCATAATCTAGTTATTTGTTAGTAAAAGTTCACACGCTGCCGTCCTGTTCAATAATTAATTCATTCTCAAACTCTATTGCTTTTCTCTTTCCTTTCACTTCAATTGCTATTACGTAAAATCCAAATCTATGGTTTAACTTGTAATATAGTTTATAAGTAAGAATGTTTATAAATATTATAAATAGAAAAATCTATATAGCATACAGACTCTATAAATACTATGAATAAAAATTGTCGCTATAAGTCTACGACGTTTCGATACAGAAATAAATGAAAGTGTAAATTTTATCTTGGCGAAATTGTAAAAAATCTTAATAATAATTTTGATTGAGAATTATTAACTAAACTTAATTATGTATTGAATTAATTAGAATTGAGTTTAGCTTATTCAGATAGCAAAGCTTAATATTATATTCCTGGACTTGAACTCATTCAGAAGCTTTCGGAGCTTTCCAGACATGTAGTGTCGACATTAACTTAAGGTTCAATAAATTGGTGATAACAATAATTAAATCTAACGTAAACATGATAATGGGGTACTATTAAATCATGTTTTGTGAAATATCTTCTATAAACTGTCATGTATATCATCAAGTATACCACCTTTATTTAAAATCATACATATCAATTATACCATAGGTGAAACATTCAGGAATCTTAAGATGAAACTCGAATATAATAAGTTTACTAATATAAAAAAATTATTAATAATGAATATAATAAGTTTATAAATAAAAAAATTACTTAAAATAATATAATAAGTTTACTAATATAAAAAAATTACTTAATAATGAATATGTTTTGAAAAATAGTTGGAGCATCCTCAAGTTTCAGGTTTGGTTCCCTGTACAATAAATTTTTGTGTTAAGAGCATATTCGTTATAAGTGTTAGCACCTACATAAGCTTACGTAACCGACCGTATAGAGAATGTTAACGATTGCTAGCTGTAAAAAAAACGATACGACCGCATTTTATTTTTAAAGTATACTAATGCAATTTTAATTACAAGTCTGTTTATATAAAGACAACGAAGACTGAATTTTATTTTTTTTATAAAATAGGGGGCAAACGGCTCATCTGCTCGTAGGTGATACCACCCGCCCATGGATACTCGCAATGCCAGAGGCCTTACAGGCCGGCCTTCAAGATACGCCTATACGCTCATTTCTTAAGGACGTATTGGTTTGGAAATACTACTCTATTGGCAGTTGGTTCCAAATAGCGGTGGCAAAAAATGCCTTGTGAAGCAATCAGTTGTGAAATGGTGGATCGTGGTGTGATACGGGTGGAATTTCGTATTCTGCCTCCAAACTTTCGCATTTATAATGTAGAGTGTTCTCTCTGAAGAAGATTCAGTGTCACTAAATAGAGTTTTAGCGCAGAGAGCGTATTAATAAAGCACCTTGAGGGTTGAAAATTGAAACAGCGCAGACAGCTTCAGCTTCGGTACTTCATTCACGTTTAGTCGCCTTGATGACGGCGTCCTCGTAGGACGCAATTTACGATAGCGAAAGTTTGTTTGTGTTTTGTTATGTTCAAAGTAAGTATTGTAATTAAAATTTTATCGTTTTGTTTATTGTTGTGAATTGGTTAGTCAAGAAAAATATTAATTGATTATTGTATATTTTTTAAATGATATAATACCTTATTTAGTATAGAGGATCTCTTGTTTGGCCACATCTGAAACTTTTGAAGCCAGTAAAATTTAAGTATCCCAGTAATGATATGTGTTTACTAAAGCCAAGTGATTACATCAAAGTTATTATATGTACTTTAATGATATCAGTTTCCAAGAGAAAACATTTTTTACTAACAATGATTAAGTTTAAACTCAAGTGCTATAAATATAACTTTAAAGTGCTTTAAACTAAAGTTAAAATCGGTTTCATACAAACATATATTAAATTCGCAACTGAACAATTTCACAATATGTTTTTTTGCTCCGCTTTTATTGATATGAGTTATATAAACGGACTATCCCAAGCGCGTTCAGCCAAACAAACACAGCTTATTTTTTATAGTAGTATAGTTTTGTATTAAATTTTACGTGGCATTTAATTTATTTATCGCCCCTTCATATTGGGAAACTAATACTTGTTCATCTAGGTTTTTATTGATTAGTATCTCTATTATTATTATTATATCTTTATTAGTGTGAAATGAAGTTGCCTTTTTGTTAGGGCTTCGCACCCAAAGGGCAAAAACGCGAACCCTTTAGATACTTTGTTGTCCGCTTTGTCACCAGGTATATCTATCTATCATGTATCTAATGAACCGTGATAGTCAAATATGTTAAATTTGAACACACGATGATATCTGTTGCCTGAAAATTAAATACAGAATACCAAATATTAGCCCCCATACATACGTCATTTTTGGGCCCTTTATTTACGACTCCTTTTTTATTGTAGTTAAAACGTATCAGACGACTGCATTAAGTTTGTTTTTTAGATTGACCAATTAATCAAACGTGTTCTTGGACGAAAAATCAACAGTGTGAAAAGCAATGAGTGATAGTTATAAATAATTTTACACATAAAATATAAAATTTATTCATTATTTCTAAGAAAATGTTTAGTAATGTAAAAGTTATGGGCTAGTCCCATATGCAATAAATTTAATGTTCGTTTGGACTGTGAAAAAGCTGTATTCTGGATTTACACGCATTTAAAATAATAACGCGGATGCAAGAACATTGATTTCCACGATGGGTATGTGTGGCAGATTACTAACACACAGTCCTCGTCACTCAAGGATTCAGCTATCTATTATATATTCGGGTATCTATTGTGAATATATTAGCGAACGCACGTTGTTTAATGTATTCAAATTGAAACGATTCTTTTGCTGTAAATTAGTCTCTAATCTACTTATTACATTAATAATAACTATATACAACTAGGTTTTTTTGCAAATTGAAACACCCAAAAAATAATGGTTAGTAATGAAAATCCTGAATTTGTGGCCGGAACTTCTCCATCGTATAAAGCTAAACTTTATTGCCTCTGTAGTTTATATGATGGGTATGCTCGAAGTTGTTATAGTGTTGTTTTATCGCGTGTAAAGGAATATTTTTTAAATGAAATAATGAAAAATTTTACACTGTGCAAGCACGAAAACTGTACACGTGTTTTGTAATTTGAAAATCATCGGGGCTTTTCGCCAAACTTTTCAACTAAAAATCTTTAGTCTCTAAAATCGTTTTTGTAATGTGGCTTCGACCTAAGCTAGCAGAAACTGGGTAAGCCCGCTGAAATTGGCCGTTGTCGTTGACATAGACCTTGATTGTTTTTATCTTGTTTCACTCTTGGATCTTTTCAAATTGATTAATTTTTTTTAATAATACTTTCTGTTAATTTACATTTCAGTATCTTTAATATATTAATAGTACAAGATAGTGATAGACGGATCTATTAAGATTAAATCTGAATTTTATCAAACCATATGTTTTTTAATATTATTGCACTCATCAAATGTGTTTATATGCAAAAGTAATAATTTGACATAAGCATCTTATTTCCGGTTCTTTTAATATATATAAAAACATAAGTAAAAATAGATTTTTCCCCGTTGACGTGGGTCGCTACGACGTGTAGGAGTGCATAAATAATAATGTAATTATTTAACGCTTTTATGAAGCGGCTTTTGCGCTTTCATATTTCAATTACCGAAGAACGAATGCATTCAAAACTTTAATGGCCTTTGTAAGTGAAGTGCAATCAGGTAAACTTAAAAGAAGACAAGTAATAAAGTCTGATTTCATCCAAAAATTAAAATCGATTCCCCATTTGGTTTTGTGTTTATGTAATTGTAGTAATACAGTACATGTAATTATATTTCAAGCTAGCATCTATATGACTACTAGCTCCTAATACAGTGAAAAATGTGTCTGGATAATATTTAACTGGACAGTTTTGCTATAAGACATTTTTGATAATTGCATTCTGAATTAAATTTTACTCTGGAAAAGTTCCCAAATCAATTTAAAGAATTCCCTCAATGTCACTGACCGATCGAAGTTATTAGAAATATTTTAGAAAGTTATTCTTCTCAGAAAATATTTCAAATTATATTTTATAATTAATAAAATTAGACGAGATGTTGATAAGATTTTCTGTTTCATTGGTTTTAATCCACCGAATGTACATATTATATAATAATAAGTATAGGCTACATGGTTATGAGAATGAGCGTAAAATAATAACGATGAATTTAATGTTTCAGCAGATATTTGGCGACATAATATTTTCCAAACACTTTCGTGATTGCATTCAACTACAATTTGTTTCTGTCGATCATGAAATTATACGTAATAATTTATATAAAGAATGCATTATTTAATTTACTAAATTGAAAAATTGGAACATAAAACAATTTTAAATGTTTGAAAGATATTTTTCAAACTGGAGAGCTGGCCTATTTCGAATTTTTACTGGACGGTTACATAATGTGGATATATTGGCACAACTGAGTTTGCGGGTTCCAAGTAGGAACCTGAGGCGGGGGTCGCAATTTCGTTGTAGCCTGACGGAATTTACAATGGTGAATATATTTATATATTTAGTTATAAGATGTACATGTATTTTTAGCGATTAATGTAAATAAGTTATATCATATTAGCGATGCTGTAAAGATAGACTTGTGTATGGATATAAAGAAATACATTTCTCATTGAAAATACTACAACAAAACGAGTTAGTCGTTGAAGTCGCCTATAATTATAAACGTAGCGAGAAATTTTTAGCTTCTAATCATTATTATCAGGTTACTATAACATCTACATTTATAGAAGGCAACGTTCTCTTCAGTGTCCCTTTTCACTGACCCATAACTAAAATAAATTTTACCACACGACACGCATTACGTCATTTGACATCTGTCAAACATAGGCATTGTATATTATTTCTTTAAAGAATACATAAAATTTTTATATATCTTTTCCCATTTGTATGCTTATATATATAACTGATTAATAATAAATTTAAATATTATTTTTTGATTTAATGGTGTAAACCCTTGTTAATATTCACAATAATTCAATAGTAAAAAATAATTGTGGATTGACTGATCTAAACTAAATTAATGTCTAAATTTAGTTTTTGACCTGTCAAACGTGTGTAACCTATTCTATATATTTCTACAATGCAAATTTAAACCTTATTGATATCCATTTAGAAATAATAGGTTACGCTCTCTAAAGCATGTTTGACAGGTCTAAAGCTATTTAGAGATTTTTAGTTTAGAGAGTGTACATCAGAATTGCCACCATCGTTTCCCCGATTAAATGTATCGAATTTTATATATTAACAACTATTAAACACATATTTGAACGCAAAACAAGAAATATAAGATTTTGTAAATCACAACGACCTATATACGTGATCTTTTTCGCAAAGCCTTCAGAAAGATATTTGTGTTACTCTATTATCCTACAGGAATGCGAATGATATGAAACAGTTATATATTTAAACAAATTTCAGAAATAGTAAGAGGAAATTAGGATTAAGTAGAAATTGCTAAGGAGTTAATTTTGAGATTTTAAAGGAGCTTTATTATATGGAGATAATTTAATGGAATCTCGGAGAATATTTCATAATTGATAGCTGAAATTCTACAACACTTAGATAGGATGGGAACGAATTCTTCTTTCTTCAATTTTTAAAAAAAGCATTTTTTATGACTCTTGTTACTTTGATGGTACAAAATATTCAAACGAGGAATAAATGTGTTTTTCCAATATTAATAAAAATTTCTCGATTCGGTAAAATATCGAGACTAATTTAAGTTTTTCAATTCAGTTAAGCTTTTATAAAAAGCCGTTTCATTTTGGTAATCTTTAATTTTAACACCGGCCTAGGAAATGGCTTTACTTGGCACTTTCACGTAAATAAAATCTTCGTAGGCATAATGTGAAAATATTCAATCATCTCGACTTCTAAGAAATGTTATTAGATCTATTAATATTTATGATTTTCAATATATTGAAAAGCTAATTGGAACTAGGTAGAGAAGTAAAATCTTATTGATCATTGGTCTGAGATGGTATTGACTTTGAATATGTTTATTGTTATGAGGATGAGTGCTTCTATTTCCTTTATATTACCATTTGTATCCACGTATACACAAAAGACGTACAACCAAGATTTTTTGGACCTCAATATATTTATCTTAATAAGGCAAACACTTAATTTTAGTACACCACTCTCATATCCACAGTGGACACGCTCACAATTTTTTTTGTTTTTGATTTTTTTATTGTTTTCCCATTTAGTTCTTATACATTTTGTAACTCTATTTTGTCTTTAGCATTTACTATGTTAGAGTCAATAAAGAAATGAATTAAATTGACTTAAATATGTCCCTGTCGAACTTGGGGTGATGGTACATCCTCTCTTGTACAAGAAAAAATTTGGCGATAGAAATGACATTGCCAGTTCTTTCGTGATGTATTTGCTTGTAGGTTTTCTTCACTGTATGAGTCTATGTGGGTATTATATGCGTATAACAAATCGTATAATTATATATAATTGCGAAAAAAGTTAATTGGATTAAATAAATTTAATTAATTACAAACGTTGTTGTCACTTTAAATGCGTTTATATTTGACAATTGGGCGATGTTCACGGCAGGATACTTAATGAAGTTTATAATTTTATAAAGAAGTAAAAACGCCTCAAAATTAAATTCATATCATTTACCCGACTCAAATGTATGCCCCTCGCTTATCTGTACACGTGACTTGTACGACGATAATATAAAATCAATATCTACAGCTTTTTTAAAATCATCAGTGAAAAACATCTCAAGCATCATAAAGATGGGATTAAATCAATTATAAATAGGTCGACGAGCGTCTTGCCTTGTAAGTCGACGTAATTACAAAATAAACAAATCCTAAAACCTGATCCTGCGTAATTGCGTTACAATTTCCCCTCGCTTACCGTAAATGTTTGTTTATAATACAAAATAATTATAAATTCGGGCAAGAGTGAATCGGTATCACGCACGTGCCAATATAATAGGGGAAAAACATAATGTTTGCTGCAGTATCAATTCCTCTTCAACATCTACATAATATCCATATATATTAACGGATTATGTATTTCTAGAAAATGACTGTTATTTAAGAGTTGTTAAGTATCCTTTATTATTTCTATTATCTATAGAATACATCGAATTTCGAGAATTTCCAAATTGTTACAGAATTTGATACTCTGAGGATCTTATATAACTGTAGCAGTGTTAATAGGCTGAATATGTAGTCATACTTTTTATCACAGGAACTACTGGTGCGAATTGAAAATGTTGTTTTTAATTTTCACATTTCAGGAGCATAAATGAAGAAAGTTGTCGTGATGTTTTTGTGTTTAGTTTAATTTTTTTATTTTATTAATTAATTTTTTTCCCCTAATATATATATATATATATTATAGTATGGTTTTTTTAAATTTTGGCTATTTCTAATGGTTGACATAATATCACAGTTTTGGTCGGTTGACTGTAATGCTTTTTGTTTTCTTGTTAATATTTGTATGTCAATTGATTAATCTATTTATAATTGTATGTTGTGTAATGTTAATAAAATAAAAAGAAATCACAGGAAAGGTTATGTTTAAAAGTAAAAGTAAAAGCTAGCAAACGTTAATATCATTTGATTATTGACTGAATGTCGAGTTCGGCAAGACGCTTTCATTTATCAATTATCAATTCTTGCCTGTGCTTGTTTAGTTAAAATAAGGAAATTTTATAATTTCACAATGTAATTCGAGAAGAATTTTTTTGACACCAAACGTCAATCTCATTTCTCTTACGGTTTTATTCATCGGATGTGGGTGTAATAAATATTTTGGGAACAAAGACAGAAAGTAAGAAAGCTTGCGTCGTTCTTCAAACAATCTGACTTTTACATTGTTGAGTATCCTATAAGCTCCATTTCCAAGAAATTCAATTGAATCCATATGAGAATGCTTTGGTATTAGTCTACGCTATATTTCCAAGTACGATGACTCTATTACATTTAAAAACGAGTCGTTGTATGGTGTGATAAGTCCTTATAAAACATATTATATTATTATATGTTTACAGGTTCACAAAGATTCATTAGTTTAGAAATTATTAGGAAAAAATTCACTCAAATACAGCCTGTGTGAGCCTGGGTATCTTGACATTATATCCAAGATGCTCCCTTCCCTCGGTAAAATAAATTTGAGCTGGTTCGGCTGTCGCATGTCAGTATAATAAAGAAAGGAATCCAACAATCGATAAGACTATAACTAGCACTTACCATTAGCGGTGGCGTGTCTCGCTCCAGAGTCTGGATCCTTAAAAATTATGAATATAGGTAAATGCGGTCTATATTGACTGCGCACGCGACAGCGGTAAAAATTTAACTTTCTTGCGCCGTCATACCGGAACGCCACCTACCGTCTCCGGTACGTGTGTCAAAGTCAAATCGACAAGTGTCATCCTTCTTTGACTGACACAGATTTAGAGCGAACACAGTCTATGCCATATTCAATATCAGCAGATGTTATCAACAGAAATCTAATTTCAACGTATCGGAAACACGTTATCGATCTGCTTTTAAACCTACCTTCAAACAATTGTATTTTTGTTACAGACAGAAATGTGACTATAATGGCGCTGAAGTTGATCTGCATATTTTTCGCTGCCGTCACGGCGAATATCCCAACAATGTCGAGAAACAACGAAACTTATACAATGAAAATAGATAAAGAAAACAATTCAACGGTACCGAAGAGTTGTGACAGTATGAATACGACTATAGAGCCGGAGTACAGAGTGAAGAATTTAAAGTCAATCTATTTAAATAATATCTACTCCTTGACAACAAGCGGGCTGATTGACACAGCGATTGATATGGTTGAAGGCGGTGGGCTGAATCTCTATGAGGTTGTGACAGCCGATTGTGGCGGGGCCAAAGTGTGCGCCAGTAAAAGCAGAGTTTACGACGAGAAGACCATTACTATCGGCTTCCTTAGTGCGTATAGGTGGAGTCAGGTAAGTTATATTAAATTTTAGTTACGTGCTGCTATTTTTAGGGTTTAAACGGGATACGAAGACTTGATCGAGGGCTATCTGAAATTTGAAATATATGCTCACACGACACACGTTCTGTATTTGACCGCTTTATTTTTGATTGAATTTGTTAATCGTTCGGTAGCGAAAGATTTTATTGAGCTGGCATTCAAATAATATTTGTATTATTTGGAATATGTTATTTTTTTTAATATGTAAGTTTTGGGCAGTGTTAGGTGTTATTTTTTTCAGTAGAGTAACCAATCACATTAGAACCGAATAGAAATGAATGAATTCGTATAAGGTACATTCCGATTATTTTCCAATAATCCATTATTCTAATCAACAACTTCAATATCTTCAATAACAATAATATAAATAATTTGGGGACCTATTTCACTCGGTTAGGCCCAAGGTAAACTACATATTTGTGCTAAGTGTGCAAATACAATTAACATATTTTATAAGTGCATATATATAAAGCTCAAACCACATTCAACAAATATGCTCATCATTTAAATGTTGACTGATCCGGATTTGAACCCATAACCCTCTGTTCGGCAAACCGGCATAGTGACCATTGCAGGAAACAATGATTGGGTTATTTTTTATATAATAACCAGTTTGGCAATAAAAAAGGACAAGTTTTGTGATAAATATGCTAAAAATATACACTAACACTCATGTATACGCAATACTAAAACCTCGTAATATATTCCTCATATATATTTGATCTTAATATATAAATGTAAATATTATAACACACACACCATAATTTTTTGTGTTTGTGGACACGTCTGAATGAATTGATAATTCGACTAAGCAAAGATATTTTTAATTTAAAGGTAAGGTAATAAAAATTTATCAATTAAAGCAAAGGTATTTTTAAATTTAAGCACACATTTATAAAGCTCAATTCTTAGTATCAATGTTACAGTGTTCTCTTAAACAATAATAGTGTTACGAAAATAAAGCAGGTACTCACAGTGTTCCTGTCGTGTGCACACATGCAGTTACAACACACGACCTATGTAGCAAGCTTTCCATTATCAGACACAAATTTTCTGAAAATAGTGTCATAAGTCAATATCTAGATTCCATATGTAAATAATTGAAGTTAAATAATATATAAAAGGGATATATATAATGGTCTCTTTCTAATGGATTTCACAGCTTCACGGTTTGAGGATATTAGATTTCCAGGTTCCAGGAATTTAATCTGCAAAGCCTGGTTCAGAAATAATCAATGATATAGGCCAAGGGGCTTTCTGATTGTCAGATATAAAAAAACTAGGCCTGAGATATGCGCAATTTCTAGTGTGTTTCTACGAATAGTCAGTACTATTTGTAGAATCAATTCAAATATTACTACGTATATAAAACACCCACATGCATAACTGCACACATATATAAAACACTATGTCTCGAAATCGTATTACGAATATAGGCAACTAGAAATAGCCTCTCCAGTTTAAACCATTTGCCTAATTGTTAATAACCGTTCGCACTTCTATCAATTCGCAGCTCTGATATTTGGAATTGCTATCACAGAAATACTTGAAACGGTATATTCTGTATGAATTTAATTGTCATATCCGATATTCCGGAATGTTTTACTCAAATTTCTTTATGATCACACAAACACGAATTCGGCATGTTTCAATTATTTGCTTCAATACGATATACATTTAAAGATATATAGATTTAAATACTAAATCGAAGAAAACCTTGCTTTTTTTAAATAGGTAGGCCTATTTAAAACAAACAACAAGCAAGCTTGCGGTGGCCAGTCGCAGTCTATAAACATTCACTATAGTATTTGCGTTGCCGGCCTTTATGGTCGCTTTTTAATGAATTGGAGGTTGTATTATTATTATTTGGGAGTACCTCAGCTGGGAGCTGATTCCACAGTACACTTGCTCGAATAAGAAAATGTCTTGCAAAATTGTCGAAGATTTCCATCCATGGATATGGTGCGGATGGAATGTAGAGTTTTTTTGATAATGTCGGTGTGATCGAAAGCGAAATTTACACGTGATTTAGAAATATTCGATAAACGAACAGTCTCGAAGCACTCACAATTTAAAAATTTAAAAACTGATTCAGTGTGTTTTTCATAATAATGAACTGCTTTTAGTTAAGATAATTTCAATGTAAACTTTATGATGGAGTTTTATATTTCATTTTCAACGTAGTCTGTGTAAAACACGAAACAAAATACAAGTTAGTGTAAAGGTTAGGTTTTCTCCACTCAACTTCAATTACGCTTAGTAAATTAAAGCAGTCTAGCAAGTCCTTAGCTTGTTTACTTAGACTTTAGTTATACCTACCTCACTAAGTGTTTACACCTATCCTACCTTTATATATACCAGTCGAACTTAAACGTGTCGAGAGTATTTTGTTACTCATCTATGCAACTGACGCTGAATTGATAGTGATTTTATACTTAACAGTAGCTAAGTCTGCTTCTAAACTTTCGCAGTCACTGAAAAGATAGAGACGTTTTTATATAAACAGGCAGGATGCTCATCTGATCGAAAGTGCTACCGCCACCCATGAACACTCGTAATGCCAGAGACCTCATTACTGCGCCGCCTGCGATGCCTAGATATCAGATAAGAACCTAAATAAATATAATACAGAAATTATAAATGAAACTGATCAAATCAGTTTCTTTTTGTAAAACGGGGGGCAAACAGGCAAGAAGTTCACATGTGACACTGACAAAAGCTCGCTTCACGCTTCGTTGCCAGCCTTCAAATAACAATACGCTTATTTATAAGTTGACTAAAAGGTCCCTAAGCTTGGGCTCAAAAATACCTCTATTGGCAGCTGGTTCCACATATTGGTGGTGTACAATCCACATAGTTGAATTATAATTTAAGGACATTATCATTGTAACTATGAATTTCTATTGGTTTCTCGTGTAGTGTGATAAAGTTCATTTTTTATGCAGACCGTCCTTGGAGCATTGCCACTGGCAGTCGAGCTAGTGAATCGAGAGCCAAGTCTTCTTCCTGGACTAAAGTTGAGATTCGTCACCGCAGACATTGGAAGACCAAGACCGTTCATCTCACTGGATAAGGACAGTCTCTCCTTAAGGTAATCAAGTCATATTAAACACGCTTCATAACGATATAAGCTTATTTTTAGCTTGTGTTATGGGTGCAAAAACTCAAACGATAGCCAACAGTTGAAAGTACCGAGAATCGAAGTAAGTACCTGAAAGTACCCTCTGTTTGGTAGATCGGCTGGTGAAAATTGTGAGTATTTTTATTGTTATATATATATAACAATAAAAAATCATAAAATCTATATATATATATATAACATTATCATAAACTTAACATTCAACTATATGTTACGAATTTATTGACGTATAAGAATATTCATTTATTTTACTGGCAACAATACGATAGTGGCTTTGGCTAACTCTAGTGTCAATGACAATTGACAAGACTCTCAGTAGTGCGTTGAATCGAAGCTGAAGCGAGTGTTTCAGCTCAGTTGCGATTGAGTAGACGCCTGCGCTGGTTGTGCACACTGACATTCAAAATGGCGGATAGTGACGACCTACACTACAATATAAATCCGTTTGAATCCGCGACATATATGTAACAATATCATTTAAATTACGGACATCCTAACAAGTAAGATAACACGAAATTACCTAATTCAAACGTCGGCAACACACTCTCGAATGGTACAAGTGGCTATTGGCATCATTTCCTATGATTTGTTGTAAGTATTAGCAGCCTCTAATAATAAAAAATACGTATAGTAACTTTCGATAATCATATAAGAATTTTTTTCAATGAATATTATAGAAGCATAAAAACGTATTTTTTTACAATGACTTTTATTAGAATGAAACGTATATTCGCAACTTTATATTTATTTATCACAATCAATCAATCAATTCAATTATCACTCAGACCGTAAATAACGTCAGTGGATATATAAAATGTATATTATACCATTTCACAAAAAAAATAATGAAGACTTCGAAATTTTAACAGTTTAAATGTAATATTTGTGTGTTAATCTGTTTGTGTTAAATTGTCTTTAAAATGGTTCATATTTGTGTTAAATATTTCTTATGTGCTTTTGTGTTTGCCTTGTGGTATGGCTACCACAATGGTGGCTGTGTTTACTTATTTATGTACGCATCTTTGTAAAAAAATATCCCAAAATGTTTGTATATCAGCTGAATTACACTATATTTAAACAATTTTATAGATCGTATTTGTATGTGCTTTCCTGTTATCAAGTAAAAGGTTCTCGGAACCAAACTATAATCCAACTATTTATACATACAATGGGTTTTTCGTAACTCTACCAAGATCGTACTTGGTGTGCTACTAATTGTATTTATTAATAAATAATAAACTTATTCATATTATTTATATATTCTGCATAAAATTCTAAAGTTTGATTCGATCATTCGATCGATCGATATTTGATTCGCTTGAATCTCTAATTTCAGTCCTACGTTCTATGTTTTGGGTATGTATGAAATGTGCATTACTGAAGAAATAGTCAGAATATGCTTTGCGATACTTTAAACCGAACGGAACGTTTATATAATAGGCTGCAGCAGTTGGACGACGCTGTCGACATTTTTTCCAACCGCCCATTGAGTATAAAAGGACTATTCTGTCTATTATAGAAAGTGCATAGTTCTTTGCCTTTGTTATTATTTTATATGGGCATTTTTTTGTTTTTTTAATAATTAATGTTAAGTTTTCTCTTTTTGTATATTTAATGCCTGCCGTCCGCGCCTTTTATAAAGGCCGCAATTTAGCTGTTTTCTTATGCGTGTTGGCCTTGTTGGCGTGGCTTTGTAAATAAACTAGCTGATCCAGCAAACGTTGTTTTGCCATACATGTGATTTCAATTTTCAATTAATTATTCGATTATTATTTAAAATTTGACACTGCGATGGTAGCGCCGTCTGTCGGATCCAATGTAAAACATACCAAAATCAACAACTACTAATAAATTAAAAATTAATTAAAACAACATCGTCCAGCGGAAAAAATTGTGAATCTAAACCATTCTCACATTTCCTTGAACACACATAAAAAAATTCATCAAAATCGGTCCAGTCGTTTGAGAGAAGTTCAGTGACATTCACAGTCACAGAAGAATTATATATATGAAGATAAATATGAAATAGTCATTTTCTGCTATAGTAGATGCAAACTATGCATAGATTTACTATAATGATATTTTTACTAAGACGTCTGTTCTATTATAGGGTGATGACGCAAATGAGAGACTTCGGAGTTGCAGCGTTCTTTGGTCCTGACGCTACTTGTTATACGGAAGCTAAATTGGCCGCAGCGTGGAACCTACCCCTTATTTCCCATGTAAGTTGACCGTATTTTGCTAGTGGTTTCTTGCGGCGAATTTATACTAAATACATGGTTATACAAACACAAAAAATAAACATGCAAGTAGAAAATACATACTTTACCAACTTTTGCTTATAATAGATGAATATAATGCTTGTGTATAAAAAATTATATGTTTATAACGTATAAACTCGCTGAACTGAACAGAGCAAGGTGGATATTAAACGGAGAGTATTAGCTAGGTAAAACGCCGAGCAGCGAACGTTGAAAGAAATAAGACGGTATTCATAAAAATATACAAAGCAAATAAAAATAAGATAAAAATTGAGTTTTTAATTGCATAATGAGGTGAAAGTATTATAAACTGGATGAATATTAAAATATAAATATTTTAACTTGAGGAATGAGGACGATGTTTTCCGTACGGTACGTAGTGGTATGAAATATTCAGTCGTAATTATTATAGGAAATCAGTGGTTCGTAGTTAATGTCAACCGTCCATTATTAAAGAGGCCACGTGTTAAAATTTTCAATCAAGTTTTAACGAACATATTTGTCAATGGATTGTATTCTGATATCATAGTTTGTATTTATATATTAACCTTTTTACATGGCGTAAGTTTCATAATATACATATAGTTGATAATGACGTAAACCAAAGACAATCTTTGGTTTTCTCGATATAGTAAAGATTTTAAATTTCGAAGGTTTCAAATTTCAAACTGAGTGTCGATATTCACCACGCTGTAATATATCATATACTAACAGTGAATTTGCAACCATAGACTTGGCCTTTATTCTGTGGTATTTTAAAGTATTGCGGCGTTCTATACATCAATACTTTTTGTTGTGTATATTTATAGTATAAAACATATTAAATAAATTACAATATCATGCTAATATATTATATAATATTATATAATGAAATATATATGAGCACAACTTAAATTATTTGCCTACAAACAACTAGATTTACTATCCGCCGGATGTCCAAAACTTTGAACGTAAGTTTTTATACGTCTGCCATGTACTGTTTATTGAACATACAAGTTAATTTAACCATTAACATACTGAAAGGAGATCTATTAAACTTAATATTAACATGGAAATTATGAATTATTTCATTCATTTAGAAAAAGATTAGGGATAAAACATGTATATAGACATCATAATTGAGGTAGAGTATGTTTTAGAATAGACTATGTTAATTCTCGCGCGCATCGTAACACACTAAAATTATTTTTTTTCTTATTATCTACCTAAACGAATACATTACAATCAATTCAAACCCCTGAAATTAATCCACTTTAAAGCTTTATAATTAATCATAATAGAAATGCGCTGAAGCCCAAGACTCGGGAGGTCTTGGCGCCACGTTCGCCAGGACATTGCCGCCTGCCCACAAGGTCAGCAAGTCGGTCGTCGCTCTGCTGAAGGCCTTCGGCTGGACCAAATTTGCGATCGTTGCTGGGGACGAGTTGACAGCGGCTGGACTGCAAATGGCTGCTATTAAGGTAATAATAATAAAATAAAACTAATAAGGCTTCAAACAGTCTTAATACGTCCTATAACAGGTATAATTACGAAACAGTTAAAAGAAGCATTACAAATATTAAGTCCATCCTAACACATATAAACCACTCCAAAAGACATTCAATCCATCAATTCTCAAACCTCAGACTTGTTAGAATTTTTGCATAAAGTTTTTTCAAAGCTCCATTTCTATTGTTAACGTCTGTGGTAGAGTTGTGATTGCTTTAGTACCAAATTAGTAAGTTATACTCAAGGTAGTTTCCAATTTAGAAGGTGATGAGATTAGTATAGATTATTATTTGATTATGGGCACCACCCACCAACACGAGCTCGAAGTTATGCTACCCATTTTCAAACTCCTGCAACTCAATGAAAATTTTCAAAGTTTTTAAAAGTTTTAGCCACTAATATTTCAGTATATGACCACATTAAATATAAAAATTGCATAAGTTGTCAAGCTAAAGAGTTATTTATGTTAAAATATCTTCACTTTATTACTGACCCACATATGGTTATAAAGTTTTAACTTAGAGCTGGAATTTGGTATAAATTGTAGTTTTCTACATTAAAATAAGTTAAGTTTAAGTTATCATTTATAACGTATTAATTTTATTTTTATTGTACAGCTAAAATTTAATATATTAGCGCAAAAAAATTAAACATGGGTAAACTTGTTATATTCTGCCTTATGACTAGACGCATTAGTATCCTACGTCTTTCTTTGCATATCAAATATTAAAAGCTAGTCCGCGTTTGTTTGTCAAGTCCTTTGATTTTTTACTCCAATTTAGACTATTACTAAAAAAAATTATGGTTACTATATGGTAATAGATAACATATCTTGCGTAGGAATTATCCCAAAGCAATGGACTAACGATAACAGCGGAGCATCGATTTGCCGACTACATACCACGTCACATTTCGCACATGGAGAAAATTGTGGAGCAGACTTTCCAGAAGACTCGAAGTAAGTTGTAATATCCTGATGTAAAATCAGCCCATATGCATAATTCTATTAGACAAATTAGCAATATTTGACGCACGTTTCGCCTCGACACCGGAGCATCTGCGAACAGCCTACAGCTTTCATTGAGTCGTCGTTGAGCGAAACGTGCGTATGAGTGTTTTTTCGCGAAATATTGCTAATATTATAAAAAATATTTGTATATTATGTACTTACGCAAAGTGCTGAGTGATTCTATTAACATTGACCCGTATGTGTTTGCTAAAATAGAGACGCCCTTTATGACACTTGTTTTTGTTCCATCTTTGTATAGGACATGTGATGTGAAAAGTTTTAAAATATCCTTATATATAAAAGTTATTCAAGCTCGCAAACTTCTTATTTATTGCCAAACTTCGCTTTACCCACATTCTTTCAGATAAAAACGTTGCATTCCTTTAAACTTCTATGCACCTCACTTTAAAGCTTTAAAGCTTAAAGCCTTTTTAAGCAGTTTAAAAAGACAACCCTAAGCCACTGTCTGTTTGTGATATACATACGAATTATGGGATTAGCTTTGAAAATTTATATATCTTATATATAAAATTCTCGTGTCATGGGGTAAGTTGAACTCCTCCGACACAGCCTGACCAATTGTTATGAAATTTTATATTCGTATTCAGTAGGTCTGAGAATCGGCTAACGTCTATTTTCCAACCCCCTAATTTTTTTTATTTCTTTTGGACAACATTTCTTATTTTTTATTTTTCTATGATACGCAGCATACAAAAATACATACAACTCTAAATTTTTACCCTCTTTAAAACCCTCTTTAAAACCCGCTCTACAATCAACTATTTTTTATTTATTAATTAAAAAGTAATTCTTTTTGCAAGAATATTTTTTTATTTTGATATGAAAATAAAAAATCTGATATTTTCATCACTTTACTAAAAATCATATTTTGTGCAAAACAACGTTTGTTGCATCAGCTAGTGTTACTATATATTGAAACTAAAATGTGATGTTTGTAATCTATGTTACATAAAGACTACATGAAATTAACCATGATCGAATATTTTATTATATTAAATTACTAATTGCCTAAAAATTGTTTATTTAAAGACGTGGCGTACTATACGACGCATGTATGACGTAATTCAAACTGGTGTAATGGCCGCCATGCCGGAACGGATCACGGGTTCAACAAGACTATGCACGTTCTCCGTAGCGCTATAACATAAACCAAATGAAATATATAACGGAAATATTCGGATCCATATCGCATGACGTCTAGAAGTTAAAGATTTATTTCGTAGTAACCCAATACAGTAATTTACGTATTTGTGAAAGATGACTCATATATTATAAGTGCAAGTGTAAGTGTGTGTGTGTGTGTATGTGCGTGTGAAATTATAATTAAGAAATTATTTTCAGTTGGTCTTCTGTTTGTTCATAATTTAGAGTGAGCAACCAAATTTTCAGAGCACTTTTGCATTTATATAAACACAGGGGATATATATTTAGAGTCTTATTAATTTTATTATATAATTGCGAGCTGATGCAATCGTAGTGGCGTGAAACTTATGCAAATGCGCATTCAGTGTATGCAGAACCTTAAAAATCACGTTCCGAGAATGACATATGGATAGCCACGGTCAAGTCTGCAATATATCAATGTCATAACATGAGCTTGAAATAAAACTGAAGTCAGTAACGTGGTTGAAGTAATGTAAACAGATTGTAATAAGCTTCATGTCTCTGTGGGTCGGATTTATGACGTGCCATTCGCTCGGATTTATATTCAAATTTGCAGCTTAACTCTCTTATCGACAAACGTTATTGCTAATGTTTACAGGCGTACTTAGAGTCAGCTATCGAGTTTGTAATTCTGGATTAATTCTATTTCAACTCAGCTCGGATTGTCAGTTTAAAGATCTATGTTTGTAAACACTGAATGCTTAAATAACTAGGACTCAGGTACTGTAAGTGTAACTTTACCGAGCCAGTTGGCACAACCATAAAAGGCCGTCACTTTGATTTGAGTGTATATTTAGTACTACTAGCTGATCCGGCAATTTGTTTTGCCATACATGTGATTTCAATTTTCAAAATAAAAAATAAGGGTTGATCGTAGAAGGGTGAAAATTTAGAATTATAGTTATTATCTATATTTGTATGTTGTATCATAAAAAAATAGAAACTAAAAATTTTGTCTAAAAAATAAAATAAAAATTCGGTTGGACTACCCTTAACATTTAAGGGGATGAAAAATAGATGTTGACCGATTCTCAGACCTACTCAATACGCTCACAAAGTTTCATGAGAATCGGTCAAGCCGTTTCGGAGGAGTTCAAGTTCGAACCCCGTGACAAGATAATTTTATATATTATATTTTATGCATTCGGACAACAAGGGATCCATATTAGTTAATTTCAATCCTTTAAAAAATTTAACATAAAATGAAACAAAAATTAAAAATGATGTTATAAATGTAAGGTTTAATGTTGTCAATTTAAAAATCTACAAAAAATATGTTTGAATGCTTACGCTCTCTAAAGTATATTTGACGGGTCTAAAGATAAATTTAGAGAATTTTAGTTTAGAGAGCGTACATCAGAAAAGCCACCACGCTTAAACTGCTCTACAATTATTGACTGACTAACTAAGCACTATAGTACTAAGGATGCAGATCCGCTTGCTCCATAATCAAAAATGGAGCTTTGGCTTTTAAGCAAAAGCGGCGCAGTTATTTTTCAGCGGATGTCCGATGGCGTGTATTTCCCATGAGGACATGATACCATGGCTAATAAAAAAAATTTACTGATGACCTAATTTTATTTTAGTATACGTGTTTCTGGGCGAGAACATCGCTCTGGTGGACTTCCTGAAGGTGCTTCTACGTCGTGGTCTTCTTGCGAACGGGGAGTATGCGGTCGTTGCAGTTGATGACGAGATTTACGACCCTAGTAATGCAGCAATTACCCAAGCTGGTAAGTGTAAATATAGAGTCTATAATACTAACGACAGAAATGTTGGGAAATTCGATTAAAATCCGTACCGGAGCTCTTTATATAACGCGTTGAGTGTGGGTTGCTACTAATACTGGTGAAATGATTAAATTTTAAGTAAATTTTTAGAATAATACTTAGTTATTTGATAATCTGTTTGCCGATGTTTATTTGTTTGTTTGGTATTAGATTATGAAAAACGTAATGTAATTCTCATTGAAATAAGACAAATCGAGGTAATTCTGACATTATGTTTATAAAATACATATTTAATAGTCTTTTTTTTACTTTTTACTTTATATTGTTTTTTTTCAAATTCATGTGTAAAATTGTTTTCTTTATCATTCTTTATATAGAAGAGTACCTAGTCAACCTTAAAACAGGTGCCTCGTTATCATAAATAATCTAAATTAATCATTACATAATATTTTTATATAGTAATTTCGTAATTAAATTTGTATTAGTGTAACATATTAACGACGGTTATTTTTGATTGAAAAAAAAATATCATATAAAAATCAAATATTGTAAATATTTCTTATTTATATCAAAAATAGGTTTGTTAATATTATTTTTTATATTCAATTGTCTGGAAGGTTTGCTAAGATTTGAAATTTACGGCCGCTCTTAAATCTCAACGAAGCTTAATCATATTCTCGCTTTATTGCGTGACAAGAATTTCAATTTTTATGTTTTATTTTAAAACAAACGCCATCCATTTAACATTATATTATTTCTTGTGTTATGAACCGCAAAACATATGCGTTAGTCTATGATCATTGTCATTTATAAATTCTGTACCATTCTTTTGATAACTGCAAGTAAGTGAGTAGTAAGATATTTATAGTATAAATTGGTGCTTAACAGATCCTTTAAGATATTTTATACTTTCTTAGAAATACTGTGTCTCTTATATAATAACTCAGCCACAGAGCTATACTACTTTCGTCCTTTTCACCGTCAGTTCACATGAAAATTATTCCTGTCACAAAGTATTCATGCGGCTTTTATAAACTTTGTTTATACACTACCGACGTTTTTTAAATTAGTGTTTTTATATTTAAATATTTATATTTACATTTTTATACAGCTTAGGTAGCAAATGTGAGGAATGGTACCCGTTTTGGAATCGTAAAGGTTGCAGATCCTTGATTTGAGATATCTTTTAATTTGTTTATTTTTATAATTGTGTTTTGAACAAACTCATGTAAACAATTTAAGAGATGACTTATTATTTTAATTTTAATATATATAGTTTTAAAATAACTCCGTGACAGAATTATAAAGTACAACGCGGACATTTATAAGGAGGGTTTATAACGGTGTTCGGGACATACGGTGAGCATATACATATGAAAACCTACAATTTTTAAATACATAAAACAATAAAACTAGCAAAAAATATTACGATTGATTCATAGATATCACCCATAGGAATAAAACGCAATTTAAATGAATTCATTTATTATAAAACCCAAATTAACTTGGCAATGTTTATATACAATTATGATTTAATTAGCATCCGCGATTGATTGTTTTGAATATTATTCGTTTCGAAATGTAAACCGAAATTTTTCTGATTTAGACAATTTTAGAAGTAAAGAGTGTCTGTAAATATAGAACTGGTCACGAAAATCGTCACGAAATAAATTATCTGTAGAATGAATTACATTTTTATAGCCTGGATGATTGCTTTGGATTTGCGCTAAGGTACAAAAAAATAATTTGATCTTGGAATTTGTGAGACTAATTTTACTAAAGTAAGACAACACATTTTGTTATAATAATGTGTTATCTGCCTGCTCTCACAGATAGCACAATTCTTCTTTTCTTCTTCATCATCCCACCCTCGCGGTTCAGCTCCACCTGGTTTATAAGTATACACATAAGAACAGCACATAGGGTCGGCAGAAAAATATAAAACACGACACGTCTGTTTTTCGTTAAGATGGTGAATACACCTTATTGAACTGAGCAATCGAGGGAATTGCTTTTTGTCTGACTAAAGATGGTAGTTCAGTATAAAACATGAAGGGAAAATTACATTAATAACAAAAGCCTCTATAAAGCCCATTTTTACGAAATCAATGATATCTTATATGAACGTAGTAATTTAAAATAGTGTTGACTGTTGATAGTTTTCCTTTTAAACAATAATAAATATTTCTTATCTACAATAGTAGCTATTCTCTTGTATCATGTAGTGTTGTTAATCTGCCTGTACCTATATCAAAATATCGCAGCGAAAAATAAATATTTTTATAAATTTCTATAAATATATATAAAAATTATACGGCTATTCTTTATGCGTGGAGAAATTATTCGTTTGACGTAAAAAGTACAAACGACTCTTAGATAAAAATCCTAGTAGATTGGGTCTAATACTCTAATGTATAGCAATAGTATGAACAGAAACGTAATATTTTTTATATTTGTTAAGTGCATGCACATATTATTGGAGTACAATGAAATGAAAGCAAATGTAATGCCAAACATATTAACGAATAAAATCAAAAGAGCATTTTTAAACAATTTGTTAAAGTTTTAGAATATTCTAAAGCTCTATTATCTTGTGGTTATTTCAATAAATGTATAACATTAAAGTTTTTCTCATTTATAGACGACGCCCGAATACATTTGCCATTTGATTGAGCACAGTAGAACTCGTATACCGAATGAAGTGTTGGAGAAATCCTATTTTAAGATTAGCTAAAGCCTCAAATAGAGATAGAATTAAAACGATGGAAGACAGTCGCTTCGCATTGGTGAAACATGACAGATGATAGCAATTTGAACATGACGCGACGATCGTTTTACGTTTGACAGATGATGATTTGCGTCATGTAATAAACGCTTATCTGGCGTACTGTGATATATACAAGGAGGAAAAATTATCATTTTATCGTTCGAATCGCTGTTTCTTTTTTTATTTAATTTAATGACAAGGGATATTTAAATAATAAGAACCAATCAACTCCTATGTTGTTCACTATTCTTCCATATTTTACATTTCTATTGTACAATACAGTTTTTTTATATGCATTTCATTATATTTATTGTAATCTTGTGGTTAATTTGGCTGGTATAAGTGTATACTAGTATACGTGTATACTCGACTTGAGTGGAAATGGAGACTAGACTAGACTGTACGACAGGCTCCCATGAGATGTGATAGTTAGAATGTCCAAAGATTAAGTAATTCAGTTGGCAAACATTGCTTATTTTAATAATTACTATTTTTTCATTGTGTTTATACATATTCAAAAATTACCTCGCTTTACACATATTTATATTTTAACTTAATGAATTTACAGTAGGTTTTTGTATACACTGTTGGCATTGTGAGGCATGGTAGATGGCCCATGTTTGTTACACGTATTTTTATACTAACATAATATTAGTTGGAAGATTCTAGAAAATTTACTCACCTTTATTGTTTATTGCTTTATAATTAAACCTTTGTTGTTCGAAATACACGAATAATTATTAAAGTTTTAGTGGCACTTTATATAGATATCAAAATATTTGTTTTTTTTTAGATCACCTCTTCCAAAACAGCAGTAGTGATGTATTGGCATTTCGAGCAGTCCTCAAGTTGACACCCTCCTACCCGACCAACCCTCACTATCAGTAAGTATCTATTTTCACGGTTAAAATATCCGTCATTCCTTATTGAAAGGCAGAATCAGCCAGGAGGATATATTTAGTTAATATTAAATCTGGCCGTAAGAACCTTGGGAGACTCTCAAAAATTTATTCCTAGAACATCGAATTACTGACTCGCGTGTAAACCATTATTGTATAATTACGTTAAAGGTGTATTCGTTGACTGAAAATAAACGGAAACGTATCGATTGTGGGTACCAAATTTTCCTACCTTTGTTTCTTTTTTCATCACAAAGAGGTTTTACATTAATAATTTATGGATGTATACAAAGGTTGCTCATAATTATATTTTTTTTAAACAACCCGAATAACTATCTTATGCATTCTATTGTGTCCTTCCACAGTACCTTTAAGTTGGATGACCAAATACCAGATTAAATGTTTTGTATTAATAATTATGCATCGACCCTAAATAAATAAATTACACAGGCGCCCTAGAAATCTTAATACAGACCAATTCATACAATTGATGTTACAGAGTCCTCTGCCAAATGATCCGAAAGTTATCGGCCGCGCCGCCATTTTGTGTGCCAAACTATCACAAGATATTTGAAGACATATCGGTAAGCTTTATTCAATATTTGCTTGCAGGTAAACAATTTTATAACTATGTTTTTTATCGAATGGAGCATAATGATGATAAAGAAAGTAATCTAAATTGAAAGCTAAGATTTACATAATGTATAGACTATAACGAAGAGAATCGAAATGTAGGTATAATTACAATTAGTAGCTTTTTTCACGTCCAGATATAATTTCAAAAACGATTGTCTTACGATTAATACTACAGTGCAACCTCGATATAACAAATCGGAGGGGAACAAGAAAATATTCGTAATATCAAGTAATTCGTTGAATTGAGGTTTGTTATGTTGAGGTTAGATTGGTCTAAAATTCGTTATAAAGAGGTCTTTACAAACAAAAGCGTGTCGAAACATGTCGACACATGAATCACATTATAAGATTAGTTATATATTATATTGATGTTATATTATTGGTGGAAACTTTATATAAAGGTTATGGGTTGGCAAAATTCGTTAATTAGAGGTATGAATACTTTTTTAAAGAGGTTGTACGCAAATGTTCGCAATGTAAAGGTATATTTTATATTGACTCTGGACAAAAGGGGACTACTAAAAATTTGTTAAATCGAGGAAGTCGTTATATTGAGGTACGTTATATTAAGGTTGCACTGTATGCACTAATTTTTGTCTAAGTATATTTTTAAAAGACTTAACCGGAAATAGATTTGTATAGACGCTAATTTGAAGTCTATATTAGAAGTATTAAGTTCTAATGGACCAATTTACTTTTTAGTAATACAATTTCAGTCAACATTGTCAGGATGTTATCTCTACGAACAGCGGTCGTTGAGTCGAAACGTGTGTCGAGTGTTTGAGGGTTTATTTCGCGGGGTATTGCTAGTAAAATTCCCCTACCTAGAAAGAAAAAATTTGACACAGATGACGTATATAAATGTATATAATTTCAACATAGGTCCCGATAGAAGCCGCCCACCTTTACGACGCGGTACTACTTTGGGCCCGCGCCACGACCGCGGCGATGCGCGCTGGAGTGACACCCACAGACGGCGCGACCATTATGAAACTGCTTCGGCCTACTGTTTACCGTTCGCTTCAGGGATTCGATGTGAGTTTTATGCCTTATAAAAAGCCTTCTCGATTCAACATATACATCATTATTAATTTATTAACCAAATCTAAAAAAAAAGAAGAAGAATTCGCTATCGTTACAAAGCAAAGGCAAATCAGCGCTGGACTTTAATAAAAATTAATGGAACTGTGTACTATTTGATTTGAGAAAAATTTGTAAACACTCTTGAGCTTCAGTACTATCATGATAGTCTAGTAGGGTTGAGCCATGTTATAAATGAACTCGAAAACAGGTTACGAGCCGTTGGACTTAACTGGAGCGAGGCTAAGATTACAGCCGAAGAAAGGCGGAAGTGGCGGACATTAGGGGAGACCCTCTGCACCTTTGGGGTGTCATAGAACAACAACAACAACATTAATGTTGTCTAGTAGCACAAGTATCACAGATTTTGATACTTACAGTCTGGCTGTGACCCTATTGGTCTGAAAAGTAGTTAGCACAAATAGTAATAATACTAAATCATAGTAATCTGTTTGTATGCAATAATTGTTGGTGTTATTATTCCAAACAACTTTGTTATTTGCGTGCAATTTCCCTGGAAGGTCACACTAGTTTTATGGAGCCTTGTAAATGGTAAATTTTATCTTTATTACGCCATAGTGCCAAATAGAGTCCTATTACATAGTACTGCTGAAATAATATTTACAAAGTTGGATCTAAGAAACGTAAATGGTGTTGTTAAAAATTTTGCTTTAAGGTACACTATATACGATAATTTCTGTAATCATCTGTTTTGAAAAACACATCTTTGTATTTAACCTGAGATTTATGGTAAATTCCTTGGTGTATTTTTAAGGTTAAGAGTTAATTGTAAAAATATAACATGTAATAATTAAAAATCTCGTGCAATAGTAATTTCGAAGATTAAACAATTTTTAATAAAATCGAATCAACATATTCGTCATTTATATAATAACTATGGTGCTAAATATCTTTTAAATAAGACAGGACAGTTCCAGGGTGTTCATTTAAGAAGTCGCCATTTTGAGATTGTTTTGACATTTTTACGTTTTACCACAATCACGGGACACCGACAGATTTCATTCTTTTATTCACAGGTGAATATGGACGAAGCGGGCGATGCAGAAGGTAATTTCTCCGTTATTGGGCTGGTTGCAGACAAAACCGCCCCCGGGGGTTGGAGCGCCCAACCGGTAGCCGCCTTCCGTTACGTCAACGCTTCAGATGTATTACCGGTTAGTAGTAAAATTACGCCGTAGTTAACTTTGATATGGCAAATTATAAAAACAACAGTTTTAAGTGTAGCCTCACAGAGAGCCGATTTAAAACAAACTTCAAATTAAGTTCTATATATCTCAATCTCAGAAATAGGGCTTGAACAAAAGAATGTAAGCGTGAAGATAAAAGGACTTCAATAGTTCCACATGTAACTTTTTAAAAAATAATTTATTAAATTGATTACTTAATTAATTATAATTATGAGGAGATTGAAATCTTATTCGATATCTGGTCTAATCAAGGCTATTTCATATATCCGGAAGACAAGATAATTAAAATGTTACATTTTTAAAGATTTTCAATGTAATCTTTTCGGCTGTCACACCGACATTCATTAAAATACTATATATACTTAAAAATAAGAATAAAATTACTTTACAATTTTCTGCTTCTACAACATTTTCAGTTTTGTTCGACTCGTATTGGTAATATTAGTATAGTCATATATTAGTCGCCATGTCATATATCATTAGCCTTCGATAAACGGTCTCTCCAACACAAAATCGTGCAATGTTACCAGGTTCAACCGAACCAATTCTTCAGCAATGTATATAGTATACATTATTTGGCATATTAAACTGTAAATTCAGTATTTAATCTCAGGATTTAATAGAATTTAGGCAGTTCAGCCCCAACTGCATTAGCTATGTTTTGCATTAATCATAATTAGACACAATATTGCTATTAAGTTACCGTGTATTTCGATTAGACCGCTATTGAAGCTTGTTGCAACGGACTCCAACGCTAATACACATAAATTATAGACGATTTCACACTGGTTTAATTGGATTTTTGTTTGAATGACACCTAATAAAACAACTGTCAAACGTTATCTGTAAGATCTGTGCTAGCGTTTACATAAAATGTATATTAAAAATTGGCAAACAGAACTTCGTACTGACGACTTCGTACTTTCACGACGTGCTTCTGACATTTACATATTTTAATATAATTTAAAGTGACTCGTGTAAATTAAAGAGATATAAGACTTGATCGAGGCCATATCATTTTTGCTACAGCCAATTCATGTCGTGAACCGAATTTTGTATCAAGTTAATATTTATATCGGAATACCTGCGATATTGGTACGATATCTGCTCATTTAATTTTAATATATACTTGTATATCATATCATTTAGGAGTTAGTTTTAGGAATTGAGGTTATTCATAAACATTGTTATTCTCAGTAGTTAATATTAATATAAGTTATAATATAGTTTTGTAGCTTTTTGTATCTTCAGTAACTTCTTACAATACATACTTATATATTGTTACAGCTGATATTAATCATATTTAACTTATCTTCATTTCAATTCCATAGACAACATCTAGTAATCTGTCTCTATAGTCTACCGCCTTACAAATTAACCCCTCCAGTTGATTGTTATCAGTTAGTTGATCACAAACGCGGTCTTTAAATAACCAGCGGCAAGCAGCCGCCAGGCATTCGATCTTCAAAAACTGACCAGTGAAGTTTCCTTTCGTTGCCGTGGATAAGAGTGAGATTTTGTTGTAAAATATCTGCTTTATGTATACCAAATAATTAAGGGAATGATTATAATAATAAGGGTATAAATACGAGTTATGTAATAAGTGTAATTTTAATTTTCCCAAATCGTCTCTTGGTTTCGGCGAAAGCGTAACAGATATATAGATTCTACTATTTCTACGTAGATGACATAAAAATATTGGAATGATAGTCCACATAAATTCAAGTCTCTTACTGCAGTTCAACTAGAAATTCCAACGAAGCCATTGACCATAGTTAGACACCACCCTCCACCAAACGCATACTTGAAATTATTTTTTAATAGGTCAATAATATAATACAATAGATCGTGTAATAAAAGTGATTATTTGGAAGTGTTTTTATTGTTTGTGATGGTTGTGTGTGATTAACTATGCTGACGTCACTATTATTTCATTTTCTATTTCAACATTACTTCGGCGTCTACTTCGCCAAATATAATATAATAACTCTTTTTTTAAGAACCCAACGTCATAGTCCATTAGCTAATACTAAGTTTTTTACGTTTTTAAAATATTATCTTATGACCCACACACACAATGTCAATTGTCACAATGCTGTCTTAAATTTATTGGCTCCAATCTATGCTCATAATATGTATTCATAAAAAGTATATAAGTAAGTATGTATATTAATATTAGCGAATACAAGCTATGTGTAACCTTAGAGCTAATCGACCGTGTGCTAATTTTCTCAATATCCTTTACTGAAGGAACTCGTTGGAGGCAGCAAAATATCCTGGATTGGGGGGAAACCGCCAGCAGCTGAACCGGACTGCGGCTTCGATGGCAGCAAGTGTGCTATACAACACGACCCTGGTGTCATTTCTGCGGCTGCTGCCGTTGCTGCTGCGGCGTTCCTGGCGTTGACGCTTCTCGTACGGCATTATACATACGAGCAGAAGTTGGCTTCAGTTCTGTGGAGGATTGAGGCGAAGGAACTCATGTTCATCAATGGATGTACGGACAAGGTATGGTTTGTTCTTTATTATTTACGTATGAAATTTGAAAATTGATTAAATAACTTATAACTAATAATATATCAAGAAATAATGGAAAACGATGACACCTGTAGTAGATCCAGCCGTGGCACCGGTGTCAACGCCTACCTAAAGGAATTACAATTGAGGTAATTTAAAAAAAAAATCTCATCAAAAGAAGAAGAAAACATTATTATATATAAAAAATATAATTGATATAGCAATCGAAATGTGTGTGGTGTAAATGTACATTGGCGTGCAATCGCAATGTGGTATGGGCCTCTGATTTCTGTATCCATCTGTTTTGAATTTTCAGGCTCGTTCTCGAGGGAAGTAATGCATTATTATAATGCAATGCAATAATAATTTTTATATATAACGCTATATATTTTAATAGCTAATCTGTTGAGGATAGCTGCAAGGCTACATAGGAGATAAGTCGCGTTTCTCGCAATTTTGTTTCAAATAAAATTATAATTTATTCAAGTAGGCAATCAAAATATTATATTCAATATTCAAGTGGGTAATCGGTCTTATTTGCCTGACACAAGCCTTAGATTTTGAAGCATGCCGGTTCCCTCATGTTTTATTTAATATTTTAATAAACTAAGTGATACTAGAAAGTCAACCGTAATATATCAAGAGTGTCATCAATAATCAAGGGCTTTTTCATAAAAACATATAATAATTTATTGTGTATTGCGTACGATAATTTTCTAGAACTTTTAAGGGGGATTTTCTGTGCTTTCAAGAGATGATTATTTTTTATTATTTTTATGATTAGTAATGCAGCACCGTATCTTAAGAACACTGGTGGTCCAAAAACCGCCATGATGCAAGGGAATATCATTTCAGGGACCAAACAAACAATCCTGCCAGAGAATTTGTGAGAAAGTTGATCTGTCTTTGGATAAATCTTTTGAAAACTTCGTTAAACGAACGAACGGGGAATTCTTTAAAATTTACAACTGGTAATAATCTATTAGATTAATCTATATTTATACCAAACGATACAACTTAAACGCAGCCATCACAAAGTAACCCTACATTAGTGTGTCGGATACTATACTAGACTATATTACGTATAATACACTTGTGTTTGTGGTCGTTGTTCGGCATAAAATATCACACTCGATGATCCAATAATTTCCCAGTATCGTAAACTACAATAATTGAATTAATTATTTAAAATGCTAATTAATTAGTAAAACGAGAAACTAGTGATTAGATCATACATTATTGGCTTCACGCAAAATAAATTGTTTCCCGATTATTTACGTATTAATATTATATTACGTATTAATATATAATTTATATATGATTTAAATTTCGATTTAACAGCAGAAATAGTATGCTATACAAGCGCTCTGGTGCGATATAATTATTGTCTTTATAAAAATTTGCTTAAACAAAACTGTTGTATCTTTATGTCAAATTGGATTTAGGTGTGGTAAAAGTAATCTTTGTGTCACAAGAGAGCTTAATTTAAATTTAAGTAAGATCTTTTTACATTTCACAAATGTTATCGCGTATTTATTAGCCGACATTTTTAGTGTCGTAAATGTTTAATCGTTTTTCCTCTTTTCGTCCTCGTTGATAGATAAAAGGTTTCGCAATTAATCTCAATTCAAAGAAGTAACAGACCAATTGATTTGTCTTCAAAGAACACATATATATAAATTTATTAAAAAATCAGCAAGTGTTTTGGACTCTTTTGTATAATAGTCCCGATTAATATTGTATTTTTTTAAAATATAAACATAAACATACAAAACAAACAATATTTACAAACGAAGATATTGCAAACTACACTAAATTTGAATAAACAAAGCAAGAATTGCTGTTCATAGATTTTGGAATAGAACCCTGCAATCCAGAAATCTGGTCAGAAGGAACAGCTCGGGCTGTTGCAGAGAATATCTACGCGAAAGCAGAAGAAGCTAGAAGAAGAGTTTGTCATCTGAAAGGAAAAATTGTGAGCCAGTATCCAGAGGCGGTCTCACTTGAGACCATGTGTGCTCTCTGTAAAATAAAACTCTGAGAGGAACGTTCAAAGAATATCCTAATAATTTGTCCTTGAGACTAAGTCCTATTTCCATTATACCTTTGAAATCGTGTTTTGATCTAACCATTCGTTCTTGTTAAGCACATTGAATAAAGGTTTCTTTATCTTTTTTTGAAGTTTTGTTTGTTCTTACGAGCCTTATGTCGAAGCCGAATTCACATCAAAATCCAGAAGACGTTTACAGCTAATAACATTATTTAGATATTATTAATGAAGATTTTTTTTGCAAATTATATTCAAATAGTTAAATTTAAATATATAATAATGTAGCATCTGCTTTTTGACCTGCCGCAGGACGTGACTATTGTCGAGTTGACTGAGATCTTAAATGACGCCGTTGAGAGTTGAATTATTTACGTTTTCATAGAGCCTTTAATGTCGTCTGGCGGATTATGAAAAGATAATTAGATGTCGTATGAAATATACGTCATCGTATGGTTAAATTGTATCTTAGTTAATTGCTTCAAGATATCTATAGATATGAACATCTTGGTAACAGGTTTTTACAATGATTGTAAATAGCTTGCGATTTATTAGAGTGAGAGGTTATCGCAAGCTGTTCTCTTCCTTTATATGCAATGGATTTGGGGACTGAGTGTAGATATATATTAAGTAACATAATTAGTAGATAATTTTGATCTTTTCTCAAAGTCTAAAAGTGTTCCTTGTAAGAATAAGTTCAGTTTGACTTTGACTTTTAATTGTTGCGACAAAGTTATTGTTAATTCTAATAGATCATTTTATAAGCAATATTCCACGAAGAATCCGTCACACATTCGAGGCACGTTTCACTACACCAGAGCATCCTCAGAATGTTGCCTCTACGAACAGCGTTCATAGAGACTAATAAATTCTTCATTGAGTCTAATATAACATTGTAGACTTCCACAAAGTAATGCCTGATTCTGTAACTAAATCATCGTTAATATCATGTTAAGGTAATTTTTCATTTACATCTAAAAATAGATTTGTTTTGAACGTTCCAATAAATTGGACTGAATAGGCGGTTATTTATATCTTAATAACTACCCACAAATCGTCTATTATTAAATTGATGAATCTTGATTGAAGTTATTTCTAAACACTCAGCAAAATACGTCATCAGACGTGCTATAAATATCTTTATACAATGCGATCGAGATAATATACATATGGATAATACATACTGATTATAATTTTTAATTCGCGTTCACAATTGAAATAAATTTTAAATATTCTGACATATCGTCCGAATATACTAACTATGCATTGACGGAAGCGTGACTAACGTTTAATTAATAATATTCTGTTGACCGTTCGTATGATGGAAAATTTTATAATGGTCTCGTTTTTATTTAACAATGTTTATTTCCATAATCTGTACCAACCTTTTCAACTATATTTTTTTTATAGCTCTGACGATTCAAATGTGACGAGTAGGCTATATAGAAAATTTTTCAACAGGATCCAAGATCTCAGGATGTAGAAAGGAAGAGAGCACACACAACAATTGCGTCGTATCGTGGTAGCTTCGTGGCTGTGAAGCGCCTGCGCAAGAAGAACATTGACGTCACTAGAGCCATCAAAAAGGAGTTGAAACAGGTATACTAAACTAGAGCATGTAACTATGATAACAACAATTTCAACACGATATAACAAATAACATTCGTTGTTAATTTGACTTACAACAAATTGATTAGGCTTCAAATTTAAAAGCCACTTATCACATTTATATCTTACAAATTGACTGACTTTCAGTACCATCAATATATTCCAAATATAATGGATTCAAAATATTATTTGATTGAGGCTTTTATTCTTCTATTACAAGACTTCGTTAAATACAACAAACCTTATTTTTTGGTCAAGTATATAATTTAATATAAGTATGGAACCTTTTGTGCGCGAGTGTACACTTGCCCGGTTATTAACCTACTTTATTTGAGTTCCGAGCTATGGCTCTAGACTTCGGAAGCGCAATTGTATCTAATACAAGATTCGTAGAACCAGCACTCTGTGTTGAAATTGCTGTAGTTAAACTATAATCTTATTATGACGTTGAGCAATTTGAATGCTACGGTATGCTACATGGGTGCTACGCAACTCCGCATTTTGAATTCTATTTTATTCGTTAATTAAGCAATTATTTTATCATTAAATGCCTATAGATTTAAAATCCTTTCTTTCGGATTTGTTATCTGTAATCAATAAATAATAACTTAATAAATAAAGGAGTAAATCCAAAAAAAAAACAAAAAAAAAACCCAACCCCCCCCCCCCCCCCCCCCCCCCCCCCCCAAAAAAAAAAAAAAAAAAAAAAAAAAAAAAAAAAAAAAAAAAACCCCCCCCCCCCCCCCCATTTTTTTAATCCCCCAAAATAAAAAAAGGGTGTTTTTTTTTTTGAAAATTTTTTTTTAAAAAAAAAAAAAAAAAAAAAAAAAACACACCCCCCAAAAAAATTTTTTTAAGAAAAAAATTTTCGGGCCCCTAAAAAAAATATAAAAATTAGCAACGCGTATTTCTTTCATTTTGTAGTATGAATAATTATCTTACTAATTCCTTTAGAATAGTTGTGAATTACCGTGTCTTAACTGTGGTCAATTGAATTAATAGACATAATATGCTATGTTCAACTGTTTCCTTAAGAGACAAGTCAATTTGAAAACAATTTCAATTCTCATAATAGTGTCTTCAAACCTTTATTTGCAACTCAAATTGGAAGCATAATAAATAACGTTCCTTCAGAAGTGCAGTGAATCAACAATTTCAATTTAAATTCTTGAATTCTTCTAATATAATGGGCGCAGAGTTAAGGCTCTATTGGTATCAGCTACATATTACTGCTTAAAGTTTAGATAATCATAATATTTTTTGTATATGTACATTTGTTCCATGAAATTTCGTCGCATTTTAAGATGTTACTTCTTAAATGATGAACTCGAGTCGATGCAAATTTATTACATTCTCCAAATTTGCAACTACGCTAGAGATATCTCTTTGAAATCTCTAGTATAATTGAACAAGTACACATTCTTGCAAGAGCCAAAGAAAACATTAATCAAGAAATACGAAACAGAAAATAATATTTGACAAGAGACTAACTAACTTAATTAACTATATTTTATATATATTACTAATTAACTAGCTTAATTTCTCTTACGGTGGAATATATTTTCAAGTGATCTTATACATTATAAATTTATTTAATGAGAAAGGTCACACGCATATTTTACCCCATAATCAGTGTATAAGAAACTGTTTCTTTATTTTTTTTAAAAGTATCAAACTGAAATTTTTTGAAGCTTTTCAATTTCTACTAAAAACAATCCAGCCACTTAGAAGAAATGCAGATTAATAATTGGGACAAAATACCAGTAGACCAATATTGAAGCAATATTCCGCGAAAAACCCACAACCACTCGACGCGCGTTTCGCTCCGACACCGGAGCATCATCAGGATGTTGCCTCAACGAACAGCGTTCGTTCTATTCGCGGAGTATTGCTTGTAATTTGGTCTTACTGGTTTTGTACATATGGACTTCCGTAAGGTAACCCTGATTCTATTAATTATAATAATTGGGACTTTAAATGTTTATTAAGAAACGCTCATTCTGTATTATAATTAAATAGTTAATTTAACAAACGTATGAGTCAGATTAAATTCTGTTGAAATCGTAAAAAATAAAATATTTTGTCATACCACTAGTATAATGCCAAAGTCTCCCGCAAAATTGTCAAGTTCAGTGTGTAAGCCGAGTCAAACAATGTGGACAGGATATAGAAGCTTCAAGATTGGCAAACGCATCCAAAGTAATTGCCGTCAAATCCAATGAGTGTAGTATTTCTGTCTTTATACTTTCCTGAGATTTCAAATTGTACGAAACATCTAAAGTCCTTTGAGCTTAAGAACGTTATACCTTTGCACCAAATTCTCTACTTGAGTAGACGATTTTTAGTGGAGAGACCTTTATTGACACATCGATTTTTAGTGCACACCATTGAGACTTATATACATAGGGCAATACAAAAGATCAATGAACATAGGATACGAATATAGATAAAGCAATGGACTATAACACCAATTATAATTATCAGAATTTGCGAAGGGTACTTAACCCTAATAGCAATCTACAAGCAATACTTTCTACGAGAAAAAAACACAATCACTCAACACACGTCTCGCCCCGACACCGAGAGACACCGCCACCGAGGGTATGTGTGTATGCATTTTTAGCACGACGTATGTCATACAGATTTAATAGCAGGCTTTCAATGCAAGTAATATTTCCTGTTTCTGTTTTAAGGTCGTTTTTAAAAAGACAAATATGATTAATTTTAATGTACAACTGAATTCGCTTTTGTTTCTGTCCATTAACCATTTACTTTATTACAATATTGTTACTTCTATTATAATTAAGAGTACTTTTTATTTATTAAGAAGTATTTCTTTATTCGATATTACAAATTTATCAAATGATAAATTTTGTTTAAATGATAACGATTTTGCTTGGAAATGGTCCAAGCACCCACAAACGAGCCCAACACGCACCTGTAAAATTGTTTTTTCACGCTGGAATACATAAATCCAGTTTCATTAAACGTATACTGTATAATAATAAATAATAATATGACAGTTTAGTGCTGTAATCTTGGCGCACATTAATCAAAATCTTCCTGACAAATTTCAATTTACACCACATTTCAAACTATTCAAGAGATTATTTGTATGATAATTACTGCAACAAATCGACAGTAATTAATAATTTAAATCGTTATTTTCAAAACTTATTCTCTCTTTTAACCAAAACCTTACTTTAATTAAGAAGGAAATCTAAATATACAAGGGTTGCATTTAATAGTGTTGTTTTACCAAACTCCCGTGTATAACAATATATGTTCTTTTTGAAGTTAGAATTTGAAAACAAAAGAATGCTTACAGATGAGCCAATCAAATAGTTTTATTTTATCATCTAATCAAGAGTTACAAGTGGGTTTTAAAAAATGAGTACAAAATAAAGTCGTGATAACTCCATAATGAGTTGTAACAACTACACTCTCGTACAACCAGGAAAAACCAGTAAAGACGCTAATATAACGAGTACGGATCTTTGCAAAGATTGTTAATATATATTTTAGGCACTACCCTAATAGACCAATATGTAAGCAATACTCCGTGACATTAGGCTATTGTACTATGGACTTCCGGAAGGTAACGCCTGATACTATAAACCCTTAAGACCCTATATTTGTTCCCTTTTTTGCACCTTAGCGCACTCGCGCTTGCACAGGAATTTAAGTCCACCTGACCGAGGACGCCTAACGGTCTTTTGTTTGCCAATAAAAAATATCTATTCATCTAACAGGAAACATCTTCTCAAAAGTTGTCTCTAAGTCTATCAAAATGGACTTAATTGCGGGGGGGGGGGGGTGCGCTAAGTCGAAAAGACCAATTGGTCGGGGAAGGGTCTTTAAGGGTTAATAACTATATTTTGGGGATACCAGATCGTCGACCTCATTTTCTATTTCCCATTGTAGCCACCATCCACACAATTCAACCATTACAACTACAAAATGCGAATCAGTTTGTTCATATTATACTAAAAATAGACATTAGTCGCTTAGATAATCTATCGTAGAACAATCGTATTATGACCTTTCTTAATAAAGGCTAGATATGTTTAATTGAAACCAGTATATCCCGAAATAAGCTCGTTCAACTAAACAAACTATCCAGCAACTCTGCATAGATTTATCCTGCGATTAATTTAAAACAATTTTGTATGCTTTATATTAACCCAACAAGGTATTTTGCACTTAATACCTACCACCTCCGATATAACAATATTCCCTAAATTCACCGGTTTAGATTGGACTTAATAGACTTAATTTCTTATGACATGACCTATTCTATACTAAGAACAATAATATTTAATTGTTTTTACTTTTAACTGAAATGCCACATCTCAGTTTGTATAGAGCAGGTAATCAAAAAGCATATGTGTGTAGAGTAATATACTCTATACTTACGTGAAGTTACGTATGTAATAAGAAATTCATGTTTTCCTATCGTCAGTAATAGGATATTCACGAGATAAGTATAAGATTCCGTCGACCTAGTTCTAGAGGCATTGTATCTAGCCTGAAGTCGAACGTTAGTTGAACTCCATAGTGCGAGCAATTATAGTCTGGCAGACTCTGCTGTGCAGGATGACTTTTGTTTTTTTATGTTATAGTAAATATTCACTTCTAGGTAGATAATTATTATTTAATTTAAAAACAGATCGTAAATCTACTATAATTTAACTTATTGTATAATTGCTTTCACACTTGAAATGGTGTCTATCTCAAAAATCGTAAGATGTCGTTATATATTCATAATAAATATTTAAAAAGTTTTTAAAAAACTGGTATCCATATAACCAATTCAAGTGTTATAGTTTGTGATCGTCATTTAATTTTATAAATCATCTTAATAATTTTTAGCGTAAACATAATGAATATTTAATGTACAAACAACACAAATAAATTATGATCTGTGTAAGTCTGATGAGCCATAAATTTCAAAGCGAGATAATCTTTATTAATTCAGACATCGCAATGAAATGAAAATACAATTCACAACGAAGCTTTGGGTCTTATCGATGTTGCCTTACGCCGTTTGAACAAAAAAAGGCCGTAGATGGTTTTTTTTTAATTTAATACTATCATTACTGTGACTCCTATGAGGAACTATCCGAACTCGCCGACTCCGAATATGCGTTCGGATAGTTGGCGAAAATATAATTTTTCACGATACGTCGTGGTCATCATCAGACGGTCAAGTCAGAGATCAGAGTAGAGAAATCACCTCTGTTCTATTAGATCTTGATAGTTCTCAGACATATTTCCAATCGTAGAGATTTTTTTATATAATAGGGTTTTTAATAATAATTGTTAGCGTGCAACTCGATCTATACCAATATCGTACGTCCCTCTAAAATGAAACTCGAAGAGGCGGTTAACACGTTCTTTTATTGAGAAAAGTAAGTTACATCGAAGGTAGCTAGTAACGAACGTCCGTTAGGAACGGCTGCGTAAATCTTATCTAAAATTTCTTAAAATTAAACTTAAAACTATGCGTGGTGTAGATAACGGGACCTGCCGACCATTCTCATGCCCCTTTTTCGAAACACATCTGGTCGGCAGATTCGTTTATCAGCTTTCTACACTACAATGCCTGTTGTCCGTAACATTAATACTAAACACACTTTACTTAAAGTTTAATCCAATTTTACGTTATGAAATTACTATACATTTTGTATCTAATATACGCTACAAATGAAATTTGTACTTGTAAGATGGCTATAATTTTATTTAGAGAAGTTGAAACTTTGTAAAGTGTTAAAACAGTTGTTTTAAAGTTAAATTAACAAGGCAATTCACTGGGGCCAATCATTTTGTTAAAACTTTTAGCCTTCGGCGTCGTGACGTGACGCACCGTCCACTGGTGAATTAACATCTGATTATTGTCAACCTTTTCATTGAGGGCGTGTCACAAACAATACATGTTTAATTATTTTTACGATTAAGTGAAATGCCACATCTAAACTGATATAACAGGGAATCTATAAGCATATCGTGAACGAAAAAGTGTGTCTATATCGCTTTTAGGACTATCGTACACATATGTCAAATGTAATTGTGTAGAGTTATATACTCTTTACATGGAATCTACATATGTAAATTGTCGGTGTCTCACGCATATGAGTAAGCATTTACTGTAAGTTTGCGAAAGCTTTAGTCCGGGAGTGGTACAAAGCACTGCTTTCAAAACTTCCAGCAACTCCTTGAGAATTTGTGCAATTAGATCTACGGCTTGCTGCATGTTCAGAATATCAAGGTCTACGAGTGTGATCTGACTCTGACTTAAGACACAGATGCGAGTATTATCCGTTTAATAAACTCCCATTGCCGTTACTCTTCTTGAAAGTTTGAGGTAATTTAATAATGGTAGTATTCTATTTTTAGCTAATACAGTTCAGAATCTTAATAAATTTAAAATATTTCATTTTTAAAGCTTAAAGAAACCACTCACCGTAGACTGTGACGGTCTAGCTATCTTGTTTTACCTAAAATTCAAATTAAATTTGGAAAAAAATGATCACGTTCGACGGGGCACAATTATGTATAATTAGCTACCTAAATCTCGAAAAGTTCGCTGTCTGCGTTTAAAAAAGAACTAGTACATTACCTATATAAAAATTACTCATAGAAATAAAGTTGCGTATGTTTACTTGTTATTTTTGAACGCATGCCGTGAGCGAGTAAGCAACAAAAATTATATTATTAATATAATTAATTGAATCAGGCGTTACTTTGCGAAAGTCCATTGTTCAAAAACCCCAATAGACCAGTATGGAAGCAGTACTCTGCGAAAATCCCTCAACAGCTCAACGCACGTGTTCGTAGAGGCAACATCTCCTGATGATGCTCCGGTGTCGGAGCGAAACGTGCGTTTAGCTATTGGGGTTTTTTATATTATTAATTTTAATCATTTCTCTTGTAAGCGACAATAATGTCTTTTTAGAGAAATAAATGTCTTAAGCCTTAAACCTTAATATTACATTTTTTTCAGATGCGTGAACTGCGACACGAAAACTTAACACCCTTCGTGGGTGTGTGCGTAGAGTCTGGCAGTGCTTGCATCGTCACAGCCTATTGTTCTCGTGGTTCGCTGGCAACTGTCTTAGCTGATCGGGACCTGCATTTGGATGATATGTTCGTGGCTAGCTTAGTTGCAGACCTATTACGGGGCCTTACATATCTACATGACTCTGCCCTTGGTTCCCATGGCAACCTGACGTCCAGTAACTGCCTTGTGGACAGGCGTTGGGTCCTACAAATAACTGACTATGGGTTACACACTTTGAAAAGTAAGTAAACATGATATTGTCTTATATTAACATAACTGTTACTCATTTAAAGAAATTTTATATTTTTTTATGAACGGATTTAATCGATCTTCGTAGTACAGATAACACACAACCTCTCTGCAGCTGTGACACTTATTTTGACAATCAACACCTTTTGTCTTCAGTCGACCGGGACCACGCACGGCTGCAAAGTACGCGAAACATCGGAAAAATTTAAAAATAATGTAGAATATATTTAAATTTTGCAAAAATACATATATGAAATCTGTTCATAAATGTTTTGCTTTAAATAAGTAAACATGAATTAAATAGAGCTCTATTAGAGATATTATTAGAGATGTTATTATTACAAAATCTTCGCGTACCTTATAGAATTACCGAGAGTTATTGCTCCTCTTTTATAAAGGAAGAGTGCGAACATAATTTGCCCTCACGTCTCGTCATTAGTAATGGATAAGCTTCAAAATGTTCTAAAATCTTGACATATATCGTATAAAGAAATTTGACGAGAAAGAAACAAGCAAACTCATAGTGTAAATCATTAATATAATGTTTAAATTGTGAGGTAAAGTATTTTTATATACAAGTTTACGTAAAAGCAAATTGTATTTGTTAAACATGCGTGGACTTTCCTTGATAAGATTATATTTATAGACTAGATGTTGTCAAGGAAGTTCTGCCCCGAGGTAAGCTAATTAGTGTTGATGGTGCTAATACAACTGATAAACATATGTTTATTCTTTATATAAATACCACTCTAATCATAGTCCCATCTCATAAACATTGACAGTACCAAGATCGAACCCGAGGACCTGTATTCAGTTTGGACCAAGTCCAAGTCAGTTATAAAATAAATAATAATAAAAAAGCTTTTTATTACATGCAAAAGTATCAAAACAAATATCGAATGTCATATCTTTAATGGAATTAAATAATGTCAATTATAATATTACTATGTCCTACGTACAATGTCGAGAAAAGTATATTTAAATTATACTTTTATAAATCCAGTTATTTCCATCCTTCTTTGTTTGCTGCAGTTTTTAACCATTCCTTGTGTTCGACCAAGAGGTCGTGTTATACAATGTTATATCTTTTAGGCGGTTGTGTCGAAACAGAGGACGCCTTGCGTGTAGAACGACGCATGCTATGGCAAGCGCCTGAACTTCTCCGGGACCCCAATCCATCGCCGCGGGGAACTCAAAAAGGGGATGTTTACTCATTCGGAATTATATTATATGAGATTCTGGGCAGGAATGGTCCTTGGGGCGACACGAACTTGACAAATGCCGGTGAGTTACTTTGACCTTTGATAATAGTTTTTTTAGCAAACCCCTTTCTTCATATTTATGACACACGAAGCTACAGATATATATAATCCTATAACACAATAGGATTGTATTTTTAGTATTCTACAAACTTTAACTACAAAAATTGTGTAGCGTCCCTGAGCGGGTCTAAAACCGTCCTCTAGGCTAGATTTTTGTTTTCGCCTGTTACTTACTATGGCTTCCAACGAGCCAAAACGACAAAGTTTTTATGCGTACATAGAAAATAAGGTAATTTAAAATAAAAAACAATCTCTCTCTTCTCGCAATCGCAGATAATGTTTCGTATAATGGCGCTACAATGGCAACGCCTATATTTTATTTTATCCTTATGTATATACTAATCTTAAACTTTTCTTAGTCTATTTTTATACTTATAAAATAGGGTACCTGATAGAGGTTAAATTTCTGCACATTGAATAAAAAATCTAATCCGAGTGTTGTTAGAATACATAATTTGTTTTCTGTCTGTTTGTATGATTTAATCTACGAAACTGTTGGACCGAATTAAGTCAAATTTCGCATGATGGTACAGTGTATCCTTAGGTAATACCTTAAATCATACTAAACAAAGGCTTTACAAAACATTCTACAATATATTATAGTATAGATAGATGGCGCTAATAGATATAATCTTAATCTTTGATGATTATTATCATTTTTTATGTCTTTGCACCAAATCTTCTTGTTCGTTTTCTTTACGAATACATTTAGTTAAAAATAATCTTTGAAATAGAATCACTCTATAAACAAGCTTCTTCTTTAACTTTAAAGTTAAATAAGCATAGATACGATAAATTAGTTAACAGATACGATAAAGTAGTTAAGAGGGTGTATATAGAATGAAATGTGTTACTAATTTAACTTAATTGATGAGATCTGATAGTGCTGTCACTGTCGTATCACCCTGCTAGCAATCGCATTTTACCATCTTAACATTAACTGAGTTAAATCGAGGCCTAATGACAGAATAAATTTGACGGCCCCCAATCATAGACAAACGTGATTTTCTGCTAAAATAATCGTACGGGTGACGTCGTACTTGCCTGATTTTTAGAAAAAATCTCTATTAGTGTAAAAAAACAATAATTTTATTAATTATTATAACTTCAAATGTACGCTTGTACTTGAAGTAAAAATCATTGATGATATAAAGAGACACAAAAAATTCAGCGGTTGGTCAAATTGTCAATCCATCTCTTACTGATCGGTTTGAGTTTCTTTCCTTACACAGAGCTTGCGTCAGTATGAGTTTCCTACAAAATCTACTATGGTGTACTTCTGAACTATTTGGGTTGATCCCCGTTGCCTCGTTCATGATCGCACGGGCCGCAACTGATGTTTTTGGTATGCAGCTGACTGCATACCAACTTTAGGCTATCTGCATGCTCGTCCCCCCCCTATTTTATTGGTTTAAGAACCTTTGGTTTTCCCGCATGGTTTAACTATACGGTCTTACTTCGGGAAAATACAGTAAATATAAAATTAAAACACATTTATTATAATTAAAAGAATCAGAGTTATTGTCAGAAGTTATGTATGTCTTACATTTAATACTGATATATATTACTAATTCTCTTAGCGACTACTGTATGAATTATTAATCAAAATATATCTACTTAACAGACTCATTCACTATAACGAATTAAAAGTAAAAAAGAGGAATCGGTAAAAGATAGATTTCGTGCCAATATAAATTCAAATAGGTTTGTTCTTTTCCTTAAACAAATAAATTAATAACGCCTACATAGAATATTAAATTAAAATTATCAAATACAATCTGTATCCAGAGCCATAGAGGTCATGCGCTATGAAATTATTATTATTATTACGTTTTTAAAAAGACTATAATTTTAATATTAAATACCTTTCAAAATTGATATACGTAACACGGGCGGAAATAAAAGTTTATTACATTTAGAATTTAATAAAAATTCATTATTTTCTATGAGTCTCCTGTTTTATAATATTGTATGAATAAAAGACATTATGTCCGGTTCAATGACAATTGAATAGACAAAATGTCGTTTAACGAAATATAGTGATATTAAAATAAAATTTACTTCTTTTGAGAAAAAGACTTCCACGAGGAAAACAGGTCAACAAAATAAAATGTCACATTTCAATTTCAAACTGGACAACAATTAAAATAAAAGTTTTATTTTCAAAGTATTATTGACGTAATATAAAGACAATACTTTGTAATCGAAATATGTAATAATAATGTATTTAAGTGACGTTTATAAGTAACGAAACTATAAATAAGACATCTTTGGATAACTGTCTTGATTGAGACAGGTAACATAGTGGTGGCGATTCTGATGTACACCTCTAAAACTAAAAATCTCTAAATTTAGGTTTAGATCTGTCAAACGTGTGTACCCTATTCTATATATTTCTACATTGACAATTTAAACCATATTGCTATCAATTTAGTTTAGAGTGTGTAAATCAGAATAGCCACCATTATTTATATTATTATTGATAAACAGATAAGGGAATACCCTTATAATTAACATAATAATGTTGACGCAAATATTTTTTAAAAGTTAACTGAACCTACCCTTCGGTTCTAAAAAAACTATTACATTTTCTCACATCCTTTACTAACAACTCGTATGAATTATCCTAACCAAATATGCGTACCAAAGTACTCTCTACCCAAATTATGTTTACAAGCCCTTATAACAGGTTATTTAATTAATGAGCTTTTAAAATCAGGACAAGTAATGACTTGACACATATCACCGGCGTTTAGAATATTTAAAATTATTATAAATTACATCATAATGTTCAAGTAAAATATTAACGATGTTTGTTTAGTGTGCGACTCTTATCCTGTATGTCAGGGGTTGAAACATTTCGAAGGTTTCTAAGCTATGTTATTTCTTATGGATCCTATCTTCTTTTTATGGTACCTTCTCCTTTTGGAGGTTGATGATCATCATAGCTAATTTGACTTTGGATGCCGCATTTCTGAACAATGATTTCGTGCTTTGACCAAACCATTGCCGGAGATTCTTTAGCCAAGATGTATGTCTGCGGCCAGGCCTCCTTCTACCCGCCACTTTCCAGATTTGAGCAGCTCGTATTTTGAGTACGCTCTATGAATCTAAAAAGGCCCTAAAAATAAAAGGCAACGGAAGGGAAAGACGAAAAAAAATTCTAAAATCTTTCTTATAGCATCTTACCATGTGTAGCCGCCTTCCGCAGTTTTCGCTTCAGCCGCCTGCGTCTAACATTGTTCGTTAAGACGTAATAAAAAAATAATGATCAATATTTAGAAAAAAAATATCAATATATATTTTATTTAGTCTCTTAAATCTTAAAACAATCTTAATTTTTGACCAAAAAATTAAAAGAAAAAATGTTTTTTTCTTATCTCCAGATGGCGCATCATTAGTTCGTATAAATGTAATGAAAACGTTGAGTGCTCGAATACTGAAATCATAAACCAATTAGAGAACAAATATAAAATTACTTTATAATGAAATCAAGTATATTTTCTTCATATACTACCATTTTTTCCATTTTGAACACTGCAGACTCGTTAATCCATGAATAACATATTAAAAAATATACCCAGCTAATATTTTATAATAGTCAATTTTCTATATAGTGACATTATTAAACATAAAAATTCAAACAGTAAAAGTCGCCAAAATTATCATTCATCACACGCAAATGTTTTGTTATATTTTTATAAAGATTGATGTGGCTTGAGGATTTATGAAGCGTTATTTAGGGCTTAGTATAAGGGACACACAAAATGGATTCGAGAGTGGCATTTGTCTAAATTGCTAGTCTTAGCTGTGATTTTTTGGTCTTTATATATTTCAACTCAATTATGGGAACATTTTAATAAAGTCGTGGGCTTATCTAAATATAACTTATAGGAATTTTAGACGTGAATTTTCTTACAGTATTGACGTACATAAAAAACGCAGATAAAATTAATATTGTTTTCTATTTGGTGGATTTTCTCGACATCATCTCTCCACATACAAAATATGTTGCAACACGGGTTTGTCTATTTCTAGCAAAACATGGTTCACATTGGATCAAGTTTTATCTTTAATATTATGATGATTATTTGCGTCATATCTGACCAAATAGAGATTCGAGAATCATTATTCTCACTGGGGAGACAAAAGAAATCAAACAACTTTGATACACAAGAAAAAATATAGTTTTAAAGAACGATTCAGAAAAAAGTAGTAGTGGTTATTAAAGTTCGAAACATAATAGGATTACGTAGGTCGACTGAGTGTTGCCTGCAGACGACCTACAGGGAGAAAAGTTATGACAATACACGCCCTTTGTCCGTATATATTCAAATGATAAGTAGGATAATTAGTTTATGACTATATTTTTAAGACCTGTGTACAAAGAGCTTTGTGTAAGTGTATATCGTATGAAAGTATTATTTTATGAAGTCGCAATTAACACGTACGAAAAATGACAGTGAAAATCTACTCATCACCTTTTTATTATACAATATATATATATATATATATATATATATATATATGTAATATAATTATAATTGTATATAATTTTTTATTATAATATTTATATTATGTTTCTAACTGTATATTTATGTTAACAAATCAAGATTGTAGGCGTAGTTGTTTCAGACAGACTTCAATTAGTGCACCGTGCGTTCGCGACGCCTTGACCACACATTGTTTAGCCTCAATTATATCAGTATTGCAAGCATCACTTGTACTGGGTTCAATTGTCTGTGAGATTATGTTAGTCTAAGTTAAATATGTCAGCACTTGTGTCACAAGAGTCGGTTCTATATGTTACTCGTATTAATAGATGAATACGGGAGATTTGCACTTGACTTAAATGAGGCATTCAACACTCCGCGATTTTTACTGAGTATCACTTGTATTAGACTTTTGCAAAGTAACGCCTGGGGCAAACGAGGCAAACACTTTGATTGAACAAATATTGATGTTGTTTGTCGGCTAATTCGATAATTGTGATCTTATTTTAGTTAAGATCAAGAGATATAGCGCACTCTAATTCCCCAGCATGAGATTTCGTTATATAATCAAGTTCAAAATAAGGCGAAGAAGTAGATCCTTGGATACGTTCTTTGTCTTAACTCTAAGAAATATAATATCTATCAAGAGCTAGTTAAAATATACAATTATTGTTACGTATTTTTTGATTTACAGTTTTGTTTGTTATAATGGCAAGATTTGTGCAAATGTAAAAATTACACTGTTCATATAGGCAACATCCGATGCTCCGGTGTCGGGGGGAAAAGGGGGGGGGGGGGGGGTTTTTTCAAAAATTTTCTCAAAAAAATGGGTTTTTAGAAAGGTTTATATAGCCCTCTTGAAAAATATTGACAAATTCAACTTTCTTAGTGGCACGGTTCAATTACGGGGGTCGGTGCGAGAGAGATTCAAGGACTTAAATATTATGACGCTTGTGGTCATATATCTATGAAAAACGTGCAGTCGACGACACATAAATCGGTACTAATTTTGACTTTCATCAATATATTCTGCTAATAAATTGGTCTTTTTCAGAATTGTATACTATGCACCGATTCTTCAAAATTATAATAAAGACAATTATTGTCAAGCCTTTCACCGCGGATTAGAATGTCACGTGCTTACAAAATTCCCCCCCCTAAAAAAAAAAAAAAAAAAAAAAAAAAAAAAAAAAAAAAAAAAAACCCAAGGGGTTTCCTGGTTTTTCTTCCCAAACCGGGGGGGGGTTATAAAAAAACCCAAAAAATTTATTTTTAAGGGACGGGCAAATGTGATCATGTAACGATCCTACTTGAATAAATGAATTTGACTTGACTTTGACTTGACTACAGACGCATATGATAAAGTCCCAGTAGTCTTCCAATTTTATCTCTAAAAATGATGTTTCGGCTGTAGAGTGATTTTTTTATAGAAATCATTGGTCGAGTGCGACATCCCATCGGAGGCATGCTGTACCGGCCACCACTTGGAGGTCTTACAGCTCGGCCTTCGGTGATAACAGTTCTCAAGTCGTGTTGGAGTGAGCGACCAGAGCGTCGTCCCGATGTACGGCTGGTCAAGATGAGACTCAAAGATATGCACGCTGGCATGTAAGTCATGTATAGCCTTTTATATAAATAAATAAAATCTTTAGTCATAATAACTAAATGATTGATAAAAAAATATGAACTATTTCTAAGCTCTCAGTTTTATCGTCATGTTATCTTCTTATATTGTCCTTCGCGACAATTGACCATCTTTTTAGCAAATTTGGCCAGAATTTTACTGGACGCCCTCATATTCCGATGGAAGTATCATTAAATACCAATGGTCAACATTAATAGAATACGACGTTACTTTGCGGAAGTCTATATTATATATCCCAAGTAGAAGTATTGATTCCATGTAATTTTTTAAAACAAAAAAAAAAAAAAAAAAAAAAAAAAAAAAAAAAAAAAAAAAAAAAAAAAAAAAAAAAAAAAAGAAAAAAAAAAAACACAAAAAAAAAAAAAAAAAAAAAAAAAAAACCCCCCCCCCCCAAAAAAAAAAAAAAAAAAAAAAAAAAAAAAAAAAACCCCCCCCAAAAAAAAAAAAACAAAAAAAAAAAAAAAAAAAAAAAAAAAGGGGGGGGAAAGGGGGAAAAAAAAAAAAAAAAAAAAAAAAAAAAAAAAAAAAAAAAACGGAAAAACACCCAACAGGGGGGGGAAAAAAATTTAAGGGGAAAAAAGGGGGGGGGGTTTTTAAAAAAAAAATTAAGGCATTGGCAAAAAAAAAATTAATGGGGGGAGGAAAAAAAAAAAAAAAAAAAGCTGGGGGGGGGGCCAAACGGGGGGAAAAAGGGGCCCAAAAACCATTATTGGGTTGGTTATTATTCCAAGGGAAGTGGGATTCCACAGTTCACTTGGAATAATCGTGGGGAACACTTCCAGTGGCGGTCTTCCCCACGAGATATGACCTCCAATGTTTGCCACCCTATTTTATAAAAATACAAAAGTTTGAAACAAGCGTCCTGGCCTTCGTAGAAATCTCATAAATAAATGTATAAAGTATTATATTTAAAGTGTATAAAAGTAGTTATTGCACGTGGTTTTGAGAAGACATAGATCTAGACGGCTTTAATATTAATTTAATGTTCTTACTTCTGACGATACCGCTTGCCATATTTGAATAAAAAACTTCATTTCAGGAAGACGAACATATTCGACAATATGCTGTCGATGATGGAGAAGTATGCATCGAATTTGGAAGCGCTGGTGGCAGACCGAACTGAGCAACTTTTGACAGAGAAGAAAAGGACTGATGATCTTCTTAACAGGATGCTACCCAGGTACTGTAGAATAGTATTGTTGGTGATTCACTGCGGAGTATGTATCGGTGGCGATAAATGTATTCTCTATAGAAAGGTGGTGTATTCAATTGTGGAAAATTTGTGTGCGGCGATTCTAGAGATTCGAGGTATCTATATCATCAGTAAAAGTAACTGTGTGTAATTGTATTCTTATAAAATGTGAAATTTCTTATAAAAAGTTTTCATACTATGTTGTATGAAAATATTCGAAATATTTATAAAAAATGTTAGACTGATTTAACATTTGGTTCGCAAACCGCAGTGCAATACAAATATATTAGGTAAAGGCATAATTAATCAGTATAATTATATATAAATTAATCATAGCAAAACAATTTTTATTTTATTGAACACATACACCGGAAATTACTTGATAAAATCTCTTCTCTGAACAACTCGACTTCAAAGGATTGATATAAATATATCGAAATTGCAATTTTATATACCGAACATCACGAACTTTCATAAATATTTATTGTAAAATTTATTTACCTATTCTTATATTTCATCTAATATGTATTAACAGCCGCTAAAAACCATACAGGCGTTAGGCCCTAAGACATATGCTCTATCAAAAATACAAACTTTAATGTATATATAAATATTTCCAGACATAGGATTATTTACATATTATTTATATTTTTCAATGTGAATTTCAAAATAAACCCTTTAAACATACACATATAGAAGAAAATAAATCAATGGTACGAGGTGCTGCATCGTAACCAAATTATTCTTGGATACGGATATTCAAAATTCGATAATTGTTAATTTTGTTGATGGAGTCTTATTATTTTTTATAATGATACTTTTTATTGTTACATTATTGCCATTCCTATTTATTTTAGTTTATATGGAATACATCCATATAATATATAATATATCTTATTGCTCACCCAGCATAAATTTAGACTAGGTCAAAAGAGAAATAAGAAACGATGAAATAAAAGTTGATGTGTGACTTCTAGCACATCTAGCAGCATGTTGTGTTAGAACTTTGGAAATAATTAAATAGGCATATGTAATGAAGCTTTTCCGTTCTACTCTGGGTTATACCAGTAAAGCCAGGGCAATTGTAGACTATTGAGAGTAATTCCCGTGACACCGCAGAAATAATAATTTAATGAAATTATACTCATTATAATTAGTAGCATTAAACATAAACTATGCTTCAACTAAATTTGATACGGGTATAACTATAATCCCTAGAGTTGAGTGATGTCATCAAATTGTGTAGCTTTATCTGTGGAATCATTTAAATTTAATGAAATATGAAATATGAAAAACTAGTTTTAGTTGCACTATTTATAACTCAAATATTAGAAATAAATATATATTTAGCAAAGTAAAATAGTCATAGTTTGATTTATATTATTAAATTATAATATTCAATGAATTTTGGAAGTTTTAAAGAAAAACACTTTGTTAACGGATAGGGTTATGTATTTTTACAAAATTTAAGTATAATATAGAATCCGGGAAAATGGACGACACCATGAGCCAGTTTTGTAAAAATCCTTCCGGTTTTAGTCGATACCAACTCCGGGGCAATAAATACAGATAACATATTATAACCTCTCTGCAGCTGAGACACTTATTTTGACAATTAACACCTTTTCTCTTCAGTCTACCGTGACCACGCACGCTGTAAAGTACGCGAAACGTCGTAAAATTTTAAAATATTGTAATATACTTAAATTTTGTAAACATACATAACTTAATCCGTTAACAAAATGTTTTTCTTTATATGAGGAATTTCGGAAGTGTTTAAAATCGCGCATCTTATTTCGCAAGTGGTTTTTTGACTCGAGCACCTTACGATTGATTTTCATTATATTAAATTATATTGCAATGAAAATATATATAACCTCTATGAATTATAAGTTGTGTTTAATATTAATTATGAATCAAGTCCTGTTCTGTTTTAAACACGATCCGTCGTTTAATACCGATGAAACCAAAGATCCATTGAATGCATTATTAGTACGAAAATTATACGAATCAAACTAGCAATGGCCTGCGGTGACCGTATTAAGTCGTAGCTTGTTATAAGACGAAAACACTTCAATAACACTAAGTTCTAAGTTTGTCTTTCTGGATTTCAGTAACAGTTATAAATATTATATTATTTTAATACTAGTGAGAATTAAAAGAAAATTTTTGTGTTGGATAATCCGTTTATCGAAAAAAGTTTATAAAACCTCGCTACTATCAATATTGGCGCAAGGGAAATGAAATGTTGGGAAAACGATGAAAATAGACGTGTGATCTGCAAGGGTATTTTTATATTATTATTTAATTGATAAACCCTCGGTGTGCTAAATAATATAACTTTTTACTAGCTTACTAAGTAGTATAGTGTGTATTCGCCGAATGTCTTTAAGAAACTCCTTAAGCAATATGTACTATCTAAATGGAGCCCATTGGCGAAGCGCCGGAACCCCATGCGAGCGCGGAAATCTTAGAAAAAACTTATGTTATGTCTAAACTGATTTTTGTAATCTTTTTTGAGAATTAAATATCTATAACCATAATAGTAATTTTACTTATTATTAAGTTGCTCTAGCATTAAAGTTTTATGATAGTGGAATGTGTATGACCTTCTGTTTGCCCACAGGGCGGTTGCTGAGGCGCTCAAACGAGGCGAACCTGTACAGGCTGAGAGCTACGAATGTGTTACAATATACTTCAGTGATATCGTCGGTTTCACAAGATTGGCTGCCACCAACACTCCAATGCAGGTCTGTTATATTAACTAAAGTTTACCATTTCTATGATTGGTAAGCAGGGATTATATGTGTCTACCTGGGCAGTAACACACATATATTATAGTAACTGAAAATTGTGGGCACGCGCTAATCGGAAACTATTTGTGAAAATCGAGTATTTATATATAGAAATTTTGGATAGACAATTTACGGAGAAAACTATGTGTGTTACATTTTCATACTCATCCGTTATATTTTTTGCATAATGTGACTCATATGTGTCGGTTGTATAATGTATTACGACAAACGAACAAATTTGTACTTTTGTCACGCGTTTCGATTCAACGTTGTTTATATATAGAAAACTAGCTACTTACAAAGTCACAAGATATATTTTCTTATATTTTTTATCTTTACTAAGAAATATCTATGTTTATTCACACGAATTGACTGTCTGGCTCCAAGCCTCGAATGTTAGGCTAAAAATCATAATTGTAACCGGTACTATTAAATATTATTTTAAATTAAATATATTATTTTTAAAAACGTTCTAGCGCAACTTGACTATCTCACAAGCAATGAATATACAAGGTGAATGAAACATTACGAATTACAAAAAATAAGACACGAAGGCCGCATTTGGGGAAAGACTATACAAAAGTAATAGGTGCGAACTGAACAAAGGGAACCTTGCTTAAAGGTATAATATTTTTATATAGGCATATATCACATATATGACTATTGAAAAAGTACTAATAGTTATATATCATAATTGGTACTTATTTGAAACATGTTTTAGTAAAATGGAATCGCGAAATCGTATTTTTGATAAGTCGTGTGGAATAGCAACTGCGTCGAAAATTGTCGTTTTGATCACGTTTGCACTCATTCTCATGCCAGTCACGCTTAATAACGTATTGGTTCTACTTCTCTTTTATTTCGGTTGACGTATTCACCGCATCGGTGCTAGATTTTTATAAGTCCACGCTTTATAAACAGAAAATAGAAGCCATTTTCAAACATTTATTTTGAAAAAGGAATACAACAATTTATTTTTCAAAGACCAAATTAACCTTTAAGTGCAAAGTTTAATGACGTGTATGTTATGTAAACTGTTGGCGTTCCATATTTAAATTAATAAGTCCACTTTTAGGCAGGGGGCAGGCGAGAACTTTAAAGTGAAAACTTCCGCTAGGAATCTGCAATGCATTGGCATTGGCTCAAGCTTTACTTCATATTACGCTCTTTTGCAGTTAACAATAAAGCTTCTAGGAATATACTACATAACTAAACATTTTAATAACCAGTCCTGCCTTCTTAAACACAAATACTTGCTTATATAAGTTATCAAAGAAATGGCGTCTCAAACACAGGTGATGAGACCTACCTGAGAAACCAGGGATTCTATTTTATGGTGTAATTGTAAAAGTCTGTATTTATCTCCACACTATTTTGATTTAATTATGCAGAAATTCTTTTTTTGTTATATTAAGTGTTCTGTTAATGGAGTTTTGTTAATGCAATTATCACACAAAATGTTGTTGCTTGCAACTCAAACGTAGTTGTTATTTTGCTTGGTGTTAGAATTGGATACGCAGTATTTTATTTATAAGATACTGACTAGCTGTTGAATACCTGGTAAGTGTGATTTTCAGTAAAGAACAGCTAGCTTCCACGACTCTGGGAATCCTATTGTGGAGGCTAATGCACCATACGAGTATTACTCTTAAACCTAAATAAGATTTTTCTTCCTTACTAGAAGATTTGCCAAGAGACACGCTTCGTATTTTAGAAAGGTGAAAATTAGCTCTAAAACTCTATTTTGTTTAATATTTTTATACGTTTATTGAGAAATTTATTTTCAATCATAAAATAAGAGGTAACTATAACCCACTATCTCAAAGATGTCTGGAAACTGTTTTATTTCAATAGTGATTCCGATGGTCGGATAAAAGGATCAGTGGATCGTTTCTCAATTTTATCGGAACATTGCAATTTATTATTTTTTTACCGACTCGACTGACGTTTTCGACACTTGCCTTCAAAAGAAAAGCATTTGAGGTTTCAAAGAATTTAAAGTAAAACTTTCAATTAGTTAATTCTATTTATTTAACTCAATCTAAACTGATACATCGTTCCAACGGCATTATACACTTTAGAATAACGTGATTAGAAAATGATAAATAAATAATAAAAATAAATAATATCGTAAAATAATAGAGAAGAGTTAACATATATAGTCTTTATGTACGACTGTATGCGGATTTCGCGACAATTTAGGTCAGACAACAAGTGATGGTAATGAACTATTTATTTTTATCATTTTGCCTTCAGCGCTCGTATCGTAATTCGAGATTATATTTATGTTCCGACTTGCGCAGATAAGTTTTATTTAATTCAAAACTTGAAAATACAATAAAATTATCTATCACATGGATTGTTTTAAAGCATCAATAGAGATTATCGAAAATATAATGGAGTTATGTCAATTTCATTAAGTTAATCGGGGTCGAAACAGGAAAATCATTTCAGGAACCGTTGTGGTATATTATTAATACATTGGTCTAATTGAGTTATTTAAAATTGACTGACTTAAGATCCTATGCTCTGTAGTCTATGTCTGTATTCTCTGTAGAGGGCATCCAGAATATAACCCCATAGAGATCGATCTGGTGCAGCTTAATTTATGATAATAAAAAGAATTCTTACTTGCGTGTTGTAAATATATTACACGAAAGAGTAGACATTTTCCATGCTACATGGAGTAAGCTCATAAAATGCTTGGAATCGATTAGCGAATGAATTTTGTTTTCGTTTGTGGATTAATATCAATTGGGTTTTGTTTATATTTGGATAAGTCATTATAAGTTACATATAACGATCTTTAGGGATTGTTGGTTGAGGGGTTGAAATAAAATCCCTTTATTTGTTGGAGAAGAGATGTAGATGGAACTTGATGAATTACTGAATATTTATTTTAAAAAATAGCGCAATTATATACAAAAATATGACGTTAAACATACTACTGGTAATAAACGTTGCCACCGTAAGATGTGCGAAGACTATGCTATCTCGCTCGCGAGTTTATAAAAATGCGACGTGGCATATGCTCTCCTTTTCTGGCATCGACGTCAACTGTTCGCACGTTTCTTATTAGACATAGTCGTATTTTGAGAAACGTTCATAGCTTGTTCTTTTCAGAACACTGTTTATATCAATCGAAGTCTATAACTGTTCTTTTCAGAAACTGTTTATATAGTCGAGCGTCTATAACTGTTCTTTTCAGAACATCACTTTATATCAAACGAAACGTCACAACTGTTCTTTTCAGAACATCTCCTTATATCAAACGAAAACGTTTATTAATTAATTAAGACTATTTGGGTCATGGTCTGTAAGGATGGTTATATTTTTTATAAATAAATAAATCACTACATAGAATAAAACAAAGTCGCTTTTTTCTGTCCCTTTGTATGCTTAAATCTTTGAAACTACACAACGGATTTTGATGCGGTTTTTAATAGATAGAGTGATTCTAGAGGAAGGTTTATATGTATAATAACATCCATTAAATAGTAGTATAAGTACTGTTGTATAGATAATTCTAATGTGATGTCGTAAATAATTACATTTTTTCCGCTTACATTGCAAACGCAGACTGAACCCTACGAGTTTTATCAAAATAATGTACTATGTATTGTACACATTGAAAAGGTCTACAGAAAAGTCCGTGATGGTATATGTCTATCTCCTTTGGATAACCCACAATAACTTTTTTTTGTCATTTACTTTTTATGACAAATAATGACTAATTTTCGAAGCGATTTTAACCAATACAGCATTAATCCTTAACCAATTAAATACCTTGAATACATTGTTCATTTAATATAGATCTATATGGCCAAAAATTGAAGCGGCTATTTGTTTTCTATACTATCGAACGTATGCTAGTCACAGCCTACGCGAATTTGATCACGTGGGGAACATTGTATGTTGACATTGCAAAATTGAATATATTATCCATAGATACATTTAAATAATGATTTTGTTAGACGCCAATAATATTGACGATTTCAAAGTAAGTTTCATTTGAACCTTCCAGTTTCTGTTTATTATAGAATTTTGCTTTGTGTCTAAATATGGACTGAATTAAGGAAAAAATAAAAATTATACATTTCTGAGGTATCAAAAATCACTGGGGGATTTAAGCTTTTACCTGCAGAGCCACACCGCGATACATGTAATAGACAAAATCAAATACAGGCTGAAACATTTTTGAGAAAATATATACACACAGATAAAATACACTTCAATACCGTTAAATTAATTTAATGTTTCTTTTCTTAAATTCAATAAAGAATAGTGATTTTTATTAAGAAGCCAAATAATCTCATCGCAGACTTTAAAAGAAAGTATAAAGTTTATATATTTTGTTTGTAATTATTATAGTAATAATGTACGTATAAAAATAAATTATAATATCAAATAATACATACTTATATATTCATGATGTAACAAATCACTATGTTTTTCTTACAAAGTGTTAATTTTACGGCAATAATAATGGTCATAAGGTTTAAAAATACTAATTGTTGTATTAACGTAATCAAATTATAAAATAATTAATAAAGTGATTATAAACTGTTATAAAGTATAATTAAAATACAATTGACTTCGTTTTACCTAATTATATAATTAATATATATTTATAATATATAAAATTCTCGTGTCACAATGTTCGAACTTGAACTCCTCCGAAACGGCTTGAACGATTCTCATGAAACTTTGTGAGCGTATTGAGTAGGTCTGAGAATCGGCCAACATCTATTTTTCATCCCCTTAATGTTAAGGGTATTTCATCCAAAAATACATACAATCCTTAATTTTCACCCATCTACGATCAACCCTTATTTTTTTAATTTATTTATTGAAAATTGAAATCACATGTATGGCAAAACAACGTTTGCCGGATCAGCTAGTATAAATATATTAATTCAAACACCTAAAAAGACAATGTAAACGCAATTAAACAATACCAGCCCATTTCTATTTTATATGAGACACTCCTTATCGTAAAACCTTTTTACTTCGACGACATTTTACAGAATTAAAAATCACGTGAGTTGTTAGAAAATTCCAATTTTAGTTTTATGTAATTGAATAGAAAGTCGCCAGATCTACGATTTGAAACTTTTTATTCCAGTGGACAGTTCTATTTTTTACTTCATTGCATTTCTACATTCAGTTTCTACGAGGCGACATGATGTTTCTGCAGAAACGCTTGATTTTATCCTTTTTACTCTTAGAATGAGTTTAATAAATATGCTCATCTGTCCGCTCCTATAGCGGAGCTGAGCGGAAAAATGTCACATTACATTTTTTTCTAATATTAATTATTCCCATTTCCAAAGCAAAGTCAGACTACCAAAGACAAATCTTAAGCACTACATTTACATGGCCCGTGTCCATAAATGTGGCAAATACGAGAGAAAAATTATAACTCTATAATAACAATAACGTGTTATAATTATAAACTACAATCATCTGTGGGACGCTGACAGTAAATTCGAAAATTAAAAAAATACGTCTTTCAACCAAAATTGAATTTCTGATGAAAAGTTTAATTATAAATAATGTAAATATAATGTTCGTTGCAGGTAGTGGAAATACTCAACGAGCTGTACACATGCTGCGACTCAGTTATATCCTATTATAACGTCTATAAGGTAAGAAAATTATAGGAAAAATAAAGCTACGTCTGATTATAGTGAAAAAGGCTTTAGAATTGAAAAAAAAAATTAAATAAATATTTACATAATAAAGTACGGAATTAAACTCTAAAAATCTAATTAATTTTCCCGCCTAACATTGTCTATATCTAGAAATAACCACAGATTAGTGCAGTGTCGCACAGAACGTTACGATGTGTATCATATTAAACATTGTATCTATTTACAGTAGAAAGCATTTATTGTATTTAATTTAAAGAAAAAAGGAACAATTTTTCCCGTTTTCACAATATTTTTTCAATTATACTCCGCTCTTATTGATAACCTTCCGCTATATGACCAATCTACAAACAACACTCTGCGAAAAAACCCACAACCACTCTTGGTTTTTTCCCTTGGTCTATTAGAGTTTTGTACTATGGACTTCCGCAAAGTAACGCCTGATTAATTATAAAACAACTATTTGTTTTTTTTAATGTTGAAAACTTAAAATTAATAATGCGTATGAAAGTTATAAAAGCAATGGCTTAACTCACTTATAAATTCATATTAAATAACTTCGTTAACGAGTATTTAAACGCGGATTATTACGCTGTTTAAAACTAACTAGAAATATACCTATTTTTAATATATAAAAGTTAAACAGTATATTTATTGAAGACGTTTTATAATTACACTTTGAGCTTAGCGAGCGTCTATTGTCATGTAAATTGAAACATTCTTGACACTTAATCAGGTACGGTTCTTCAATTTTCTCTAGTTTATTGAGGGGCATATTGTTTAGAAACAAAAAGCATTCACACCGAAATATTTCTTGGTGAATGCTGGTTCTTAACAGGAACCTACCGCGGAGGTCGCAATTGTACAACGTATATACACAAATTCAGTCTGTAAGGCGCCGCTCACGAGAGCGATATATGTGTTAAATAGTGTTAGTGTTGGGATCGACCTACTTCTTTGTAGCCTGACGGAGTTTACAAAACTGACTATGTTTTTAATAAGATGTAAATGTATATTTTTAGCGTTTAGTGTCTAATTTATATTTAGGAAATAGTTTTTATCTTATTAGTTATTCTGTAAAGATAGGCTTATGTATGTATGGAAAAATAAATATAATTTATTTTTCCGCCAACACATCCGAGAGCCTGACGTTGCGAGGACATGCGCCAATTTCTAAGTTCAAGTTCTTTTACCACATCAAAAATACTTTAGTTTCACAAAATATAAATAAATGGAATTGCCATAACGGATAAAATCAGCACACATAATATAATGCATCGTATTTTCCCTGTATAAAGTCATTTCGACGCATCTAAAATTTATCATTTTAAACGAAAGTAAATTCTCGTGACGTTCACAATAAAAAATGAAAGGAGACATAGAATGTGCATTAGGACAATTATTTGAAAACTCGCACACAAATTTTGTTCTTCAAATTTATGTTAAAATTATATCTAAATTGTTGTATTAAATAGCAAAACAGGTAGAGTGAGTTAGGACTCGTATACGAATTGCTCCGTAACATTAAATATACAATAAGTCACGTTTACTGAATGGAATTATCCTTAAATATTTGTTGCGGCTACATACATTTGTGACTTTTTAAACTATATATAACGGTTCGTGAGATAGTAGCCAGTGACAGACGACAGCAAAGTCCGGTGGGAACTCAAATTTACATCATTGTGCGCATACGAAAAATTTATAAATTACATGAATATTTAATCTGTTATAGATTGAAAGGCATAAAATACCTATGCTATCTCATATAACTGCAATATGACAAAAACACATAGGTTCTATTTAAGAACCTTTTATATAATTTGTTTAATTTAGTTTTCTTTTATATACGACAGCCGTTGAATGGACAGGGTCACTTATAGAAGTGCTAACCGCCGCCCGTGGACGTCCGCAATGCCAGGAGTCTTAACGGCGTATATATACATATAGCTTTAACATGTGTGCACTTGTCCTAAATGTCAGATGTGTCGGCCCAAGTTTGACGTTGACAAGATGCCGACTCGTTACGATTTAAAATTCGGGAAAACCTTTTTTTGTAATGCATGGCTTAAAGTGTTATTGTTTTTAATGTTGGCAAATTGATAAGAGTGGTAAACAAACCTTTTTTGTGGATTTTTCAATTACAGATAAATCCAACTGGTTATTTTTAATTACCACCAAATGAAACTCTATATTACATATATATATATACTTTATCACAATATTAGTAGCGAATTATCAACTTTATGAAGATGATGAAATGAAATCAAATTTATAATCAATTCAGCCCGATCTCCAACTTATTTGGCAATACCTTTTGTTTATTTAGGTTGAGACCATAGGCGACGCGTACATGGTGGTCGGGGGTCTACCAGACCACTGCTCTCGTCACGCTGCTGAAGTGGCCTCCTTGGCTCTGCACATGTTGGAAGCGATACCAAATATTAAGATCAATGGTCTGCCTACAGCCAAACTGCGTATAAGAATCGGTATGTATGAATTCGTAGCAAACAGCAAGCTATGCTTGATAAAATCTGAATATTATGTAACAATTACTATATAATATAATTAACGGTTAACCCCAAGGTAAGCTATATATATAAATATAAAATTGATAATGAATACTTATAATAAGGCTGGGTTGTTTGTCTTTCTTTCTGAAAGAAAATACCTACATTAATATAACGAAATATACACTATTTACAACAAATAATAAAATAACAAATATATAATATAATAATAAATTCAAACCAAATAAGTTTTTCTACAATATTGAAACGAAAAATTGACCTGTGTCTATGTGTTATATGCAAAAAGTTTAAGGTAAAGAGGTATATAGCTTGTACTTATAAAATATATAAAATAGAAATCTATAAAGTCAGTTAATCATTGTATCACATCGTCACAAAAATAGAAAGAAGATTAAAGAATGTTATAAATGAATACTTATTATAAATTATTATGAATATATCGTATCAAATATAAAATCAGAACACGTAAGCGAAGATCTTAGTTAATTACATTGTACCATGTCCATATTTCGATGAATTGAGAGGCTTATAAAGCTTTGAAAGCGAGCACTGCGGGCAAAAATTAGAATTCTTAGAAAATGGAACTTGGGAAATCTAAAGCCTTATTTCGGGGAAATTTTCGTTGAAGCGTTAACTAATATAAATAAGGGTTTTCTATACCTTTCTGGTTCTTTTCAATTTATTCTGAAAGTGTTAGTGCCAATTATTGTAGACTCCGATGGCGCAATGGTTAAAATAGCTAGCTTCCATTTCCGGTTTGGTCAACATTGATGTTCTGATCATTTGTTGGCTGTAGTATATAGGTAGTCATTTTTTCGTATTGTTAGCTACCAGCTATAAAATGTGGCGCTAGCCGAACGTGTACGTTATGTCATACGTTTCAAATAACCTGGCTTTTCAAAAGTGTAATCTCTTATTTTGGTTTTTAAATTCGTTACTTAATGTTATATATACCGTTTAAAGAAAACATAGTTTTAGATTACGTTTGATTTGTCAAATCTAATGACAGCATGATCACAATAATATAAAATAATGGTGTAGTACGTAAAACTTCGCGGGGATATGTCGGATGAAAATAAAAATATTTATGAAAATTTTGAATTATACGAGTTGGACCGCGATGCCCCTTACTGTTATCGTTTCATTACTCACAAGGCTGGCTCTTATTATTTATGAATAAAAAACCATCCAAATACGTTCAGATCAATTATAACATATAAGTTTATTACTATAAAACCTTCACGACCTTTTGTTTTGAATCTGTGATGTTGACGTAAGTTTAAACTTCGAACATTGTAAATGAAAAACAAAAACTTGTATTGGATAATTTATTATGAACCTGCTGCCGTGGCAACCTAATTACTAAGTTCAAGTATATTAGGTTGTTATTTTACCCTTAATTGGGGTTACAACAACATTTTGGTATGAAAACAAGGTCTACGTTTACTATTTTCATGATAATTCATGGAAAGTGTTCTATCCTCACGTATTTCTACTTGACAAAAGCCTGATCAGTCCTGTGAAACAATGATCATTTGACTTTTCTCAAACAATCTTTATACTTTAACACATTGGTTGGTCGTGCATCTCATTTTCATTTACGCTATTATTCGATGCGATGTTTATAGCCGTTTTCAGTAAGTTTACTATCTCACTAAGATAATTATATCATCTAAATTAATATAATCAACAGGTATACACAGTGGTCAGTGCGCAGCCGGTGTTGTGGGCACTAAAATGCCTAGATACTGCCTCTTCGGGGATACGGTGAACACTGCCGCTCGTTTGGAGTCCACAGGGGAGCCGCAGAGGATCCATGTCAGCGATGCGACCTATCAGCTTTTAAAACAGCATGGGGGATACCAGTTGAAAGAGAGAGGGATTATTAATATAAAGGTATGTCAGTAGTTATGTTGGCGGCCGAAATAATATTAAAAAAAGGAATTTATTTATTGGATGTCTTTACAATAATAAATCTACTACAAGACTAACAAATATTCAAATAAAAGCGAATACAATGGTTATTGGAAATAAGCTGTAGTCGGCGAAACGCTGAGTGCAACATAGCGTTTACCAAGGGTTATGCCTTGGTAACTCCTCCGTCCTAGAGAGAAGCTGATTTGAGCTTCCAAGTGTCCTCACTGGTAGGCGAGACCTGCAGTGTGTTCCTGGTGCATCTGTTGACAACTTTTTGTAGATTTCCATGATGTGACAAACCAAAAGAGAAAGAATGATAGGTGTGATAGGCCAGTCGGGTTTGCTCTGCAGCCTTGTCTAGAGTTGCGAAGTGTCCAACCAGATCTTGCAATACTGAACGAGACACCACCGGTGATACTTCTTTTTCGGGAAAGGTACTATTTCGTCAATGTCTATTGTGTGACATGTGACCGCAGAGTATATTCGAACTTTACGCGACAATCTTCGGTTATAGTATAAGATGGATTCCGGAGCTGGTAAGAGTTATCCAATTGTATTCTTACGATCTCTTTGTTTAAGAATGACCGAGTTTGTCGTGTTTTCTGGATTGGTACTAGTACATCTTAACGGGCTGGTGGATTGTGTGAGAGGTGATGATACAATCTTCTGAAGTATGATGGATATTTGAGAGACTCGAGAGATGGAGCTCTCGGTGATGATTGCAGCTGCGTCAAGGTATGCGTACTGATCGCTTAAGGCAAGGAAATTGATTTGGGTATAATGGTTAGGTATCGGTATAGGGATAGAATATATGGATAAGGTCATATATACTTTTATCTAGAAGGTATTTGTAAAATAAAGTTAAGAGGATATGGTACTGTAGACCTTTCTAGTCCCTTAATTTCCTATGATTAAATCTGTATGTTAAATTGTATATATTTCTAAGCTGTATAATCATATATTAAATTCTGGGCTTATAATACTAGGTACACCTAATTGCGAAAATGTTATAGCATCTTCTAATATATAACTTATCTAATATAATTTGAAACTAAAATCTATTTGAACGTAAATATCTAAGTTACGAACGTGATTGGTAGGGATTCGTTGTTGTATTCTTAAATACAAAACTAACTTTGCTATTTTCATTGATTTTATCTATTTGAAGACCAAATTCTTTTATCGTATTTTCGGTATTACTAATGTTTCTTTTGAACCTTTTGATAGACGTAACCTTTTTTTGATGGCTAAAATATCAGCTTCAAATTGAAGAGCGTCTTGTTGATCTAATTACCTGAGGATTTATAACTGATCCTAGCGTAATGAACCGCTTGTGCCTAACATTCTGGGGAATAATATAATTAATTTTTCTATTCACTAAAGATAGATATGTTCTATTTGAGCTCTAAAAGAATTTTGCACTTGATTTGTAGCATTGTATACCATTCTGTAGTATTTGTGTTGCAAATAACGCCGCTAACTCATTAATGGTTTCTGCAAATAAGTCATGTTATACACACATGTAAATTAAAAATATTATTTGTTCATATCCTCCCTTGTTTAAGCAAAAGGATTCGATTTGTAAGGATTAGGATAGTCACCTCTTGAAAGAGCATGATGGTCCTGCGATAGGATTTGGAAAAGGAGCCTTTTGGAGTTATAATGAACTCTCGACTAGAATTTGGGTGCGATATTGCTATATGGGGTGAAGGTGAATAATTTTATAGGACCTTTAAAACGGGATGTCGCGTGTAACGTCACTATGAAAGATGGGATGGCGGATACCTTTCCTATTTGACAAAGGGCAATAACCGGCTGAAGTTCTGGTTGCCTTAGAGGAGTAATTTGATAAAATTCCTTCGGAAAGTGAGTCCAATGGAGGAAGTTGTGTGACCAAATAAAACTCATGTGGTGTATAACCGTTGCGGTGAAGGGGAAGGAATTCATAAACGAAAGGAGTAGGTTTGTAATTTAATTATTGCTGGAATGAAAGGTTCTATTGGTGAGTTCGGTTAGGTTATAAGGAGTTGTAAAATGAATGAAGTTGTAGAGACAATTTCCTTAATAGTATTGTCGAATTGTTATGGTGTTGTAATTTAGCGGAGTCTAAGAAGAGAAAACTTGTAAAACGGTAGTTATAGATGCGTTAGGAATTGCTGTGCGAATTTCGAAAAATTACTATAAGTGAGAAAAGTACCGCTCCTGCCGAATATAAATCCATAAATAAATGTTCCCAGGGCTTACGAGGTGTTTCAGTAACTACCAAAGGGGGTCTTAAAGGGTTCCTTTCATATTTCGCTTTTAAACAAATGTCACATTGGTTAATATACCTTTGAATAGTAAGTAACATTTTGGCCAATGGTAATTGTGAATTGCTATGTGTTTCCTGTATACCACGGTGTATGTCTTACCTTCATGATACTTCTTAATCAACGCTTCTTGTTCGGTCTTATTTCAACTAACGTAACGGGTGGTACATCGAATAAGTTTTGGGCCTCGATCATTAAATGTGGTGCTATAAACTTTACAAAATCTTGGGTACAGTTCATCATTATAAAAATAACAGTGAAATATACGATCTGCGATGGTATGCTCTTTGAGAAACCGAATTATTTCCTGTTCTGTGTTGTTTACGGGAATAAAGACGTCTTTAATAACAGTGCGTCGGTTAGTCGACCTATCTTCTACTCTGTAAGTGGTACCCGGGGTTGACCTAATATGAAATTGTTTAGTTGCTATGTTGCGTCAGATAAAATAGGGATACCGTTATTTTCATTATCTGGTTGGGTATGATTAGTACTAACTAATTCTACCTCACTTAATTGATCTTCCTCTAAAGCTGATTCTGCAATTAAAGGGTTCTGTGGATCTAATGTAGTTGGGTCTAAGTTATATTTGGTTGTCGGGCTGTATGGTTGTATAGTCTCTCCGTATGTGTGGTGCTAAACGGACATTTTCAAATATTCGATCAATTAACTCGTCGTCATGTTATCGTCAAGGTTAACTGAAGGGAGTCAATACTGTGGTGAAATATCTTGACTCTAGATAGTGCGTTGCGTTAGTGTTTGCAGTCCCTTTTTATAAACAACATTGAAGTCATATTCCGCCAATTTCAGTCGAGCGCGTCAATTTTGAATTAGGATCTTTAAGCGACATTAACCATGTAAGGGGTTGTGGTCAGTAAAAATTGTGAATTTACGTCCAAAGATATAGGGTTAAAATATTTTATTGCCCACACTATCGCTAAAAGCTCCTTTTCAATGTGGAATAGGTGACTCTGAGTCGGATAACGTAGGACGCATAGTAGGTGTCAGATCCCACTCTACCCTGAGATAAAACAGCTCCTAGTGCAAAGTAGATGGTCAGTCGTCAATATAAAAGGTTGGTCAAAGTCGGGGTACTGTAATATGGATCGTTAGTAAGAATTTTTTACACTTTTCAAATGACTCTAAAAATTCCGCCGTATGACAATTTTTCTGCCTTTCTTTAAACAAATTGTCATAGGTTTGTAAGCTTTGCAAAGTCTTTTATAAACTTACGGTAATAACCTACTAGTCCTAGGAATATTTTACGTCTTTTTGTCTTAGGCAAAGGGAAGTAAGTACAGCTCTAATTTTGTCCTTATTTGGTTTCAGTCCTTCGTCTGTGTTCGTGTCCTAAAAAATTGACTTGTTTTGGAGGAATTGACTTGTCTAATGAATTTTGAGGTTATGGGTTTTAAACCTCTGAAAAACTTCTCGCAGCCTTTCTATGTGTTCCTGTAACGACGTACTTATTACAATAACGTCATCCAGGTATGTATAAACGTTCGGTAAACCTCTAAGAATATGATCCATTAACCGTTGGAATGTACTAGGTGCATTCTTAAGGCCAAATGGCATACGCAAAAATTCATAATGACCTCGTTCAGTAGTGAAAGCTGTCTTCTCTATGTCGTCGGGGTGCATTTCTACTTGATGGTAACCACTAGCAAGGTCAAGGGTAGTAAAATATTGAGCACGTCCTAACCTGTCAAGTATGTCATGTATGTTAGGTAAGGGGTATTTGCTTCAATTGTCGTATAAGTGTTGTAGTTATAGTTATTTGACTTTAAGATGGTGGTTTCTTGGGTACGATATGTATGGGCCGAAGGTGATATACTTTCCCTAATAATGTTGTTTTAGTAAATTATCAACTTGTTGGTATTGAGTTTTGTGGGGTTGTCTGTAATACGAACGTAAATTGGTGTATATTTGACAATCTTAATGATGTTTAATGATGTGTGAAAGTTAATGGTAATTTTCTGAATGAAAAATTTCGCGGTAACGATAACAAAGTTTGGTGATTTCTGTTTTCTTCCTAATGTGAAGTTCGAATTTTTTTCAGATTGTACAGAGCTCTTGATCTACGTTATGTTATCAGTTAATGTATTTAATTCTACAAACTCGTTCTTAGTTTCAGAATAAGCCTCCAACTCTATAGGGGAATTAACGGAAATAAACATGTTTTCGTCCGTAACATTAACAACAGTAGTTTTAAAAGAACCGGCTTTAACTGTAACTAACGCTGTGGGAGATTCTAAACCTTCAGACCAATAGTGTTTGTTATGAATATACTGTCCATCTATATAATTAGTCTTTATCCTTACTACCTTCTCACATTTGGGCTCAATTTTAATTTTACGCAAAGGATGATTAAAATAAATTGGTATATTCGCTGTTTCTGTACGTAGTATTCCTCGATTTAAATCAATATTACTTTTTAAGCGTCTCAGTAAGTCACATCCTATTAGTCCTTTGTATTTTGGGTCAAAATCGAAAATTAAAAATTTATGAAGTTTGTTTAAAAATTGGTGGTAAGGAAGGTGTACGATGTATTATGACTTGATCTATATGGGGTGGATATTTCGAAAGGTTGAACTCAACCAATTGTTCCCAAATATTGCCAAAAATAACGTCAGATGAAACAAACTCCTACTGGACCGGTATCTATAAGAACTTACCTTGAAATTCCGGAGCTTATGTACGGTAGATGGTCGTATGGAGTGACATACTAGTTTCCTCTCTTGAGCTTCGTGAAAATGGTTGTGTTGGTCCTCTGACAATAATTGGTCGAAATCGCTTCGTCTGTAGACTATTGTAAAATTATAACATGTGTTGGAATGGGATCCTCTTATAAGGATTATTTTCTGTATAAAATACCTCTTCAATTAAATATGGGGGTTTTTGGGTTGAACGACCGATGGTTACATCGAATTTTTATGTGTATGATGACCTGTTGAGGAATATTGAGTGGTTTAGGAAGTTAGAGCTCTACCTGTTTGTTGGTTCTTCCACGGGAGTAAGACTTAACTAAATCTGGTTGTCGTGGTCATATTGTTCTCCTGGGGTACATAGTTATCAGGCCTAAATTGAGGATGTGTGGGTGGAAGATGTTGTCGAGATGGGAAGGATAACCTGTTGTTATGTGAATGTGAAGGAAAGTTAGGTTCCTTTTGCTTAAACGTACGTTATAGAACGACGAAGGGCCCGGCTTGTTAAGAGCAAGTCGGTTTTCCTGTTAGCTGCCACTATCGCCATTTCTAGAGTATTGGTTTGCTATTCTAACGCCTAGTGAAACATGGAAATCTAGGTTATTAACGTACTGTTCAATTACCATTTCCTCGTAATAATTTTTATTAGCATGTTTCCTAGGATAAAGGGTGTCAAGCAACTCACGAAGTCGTTTGCCAAAGGACTCAGGTCCTCATTTTTAAATTTACGCGACCTGTAAGCTCCTGATTACCTGAATTTCATTACGAGGTTCGCCCAAGCGACGAATTAAAGCTGCTTTATACATTCCAGGTATCTAAATTAGTCTCATAGGAATCGCCTTATAGCTGGCCACTCAATTTACTTTTTATTATGCTAAGCAATGTAGGATGGTCCCTCCCCGTGGCTTCTATTTGGTCGCGAACATTTTCTATTTCTCTAATATAAAAATTAAGTAGTTTTTTAGTTCCGTCATATTTGGGAATAAGATCTACCAAATTTTTAAAATGCGGCGAATCTAATAGCGACATATTTGAAATTTAATTATATGAATTAATAAAGTAATAAAATATTGTAATTACTATGTAGATCCGCGTACACTTAACAATACGCGTAACCTGACGCCTATGGAATGTCCGTCCGATGTGAGAACAAGACAATAGCCTATTGTTATAATATTAGAGTTTTATACCGATTTAAGGTTTAAACACTCATTAAATATATATATAAGGCATATAAAAAAAAATCAAAACTATATCTAGGACAGGAAATAGAGCAGGGAACTTGGCTTAGGATAGTACTCACCAGACCAGAACTGCATCTCCCGTCGAGTCTCGTAGTAGCACGAGAGAACGCCCAATGCTCCAGGTGTATCGCGTGGATCTGGTGACCGCCCTTGATGAGGTTCCTTTAGATTGAGTAACGCGACTAGGGAGTCGCCGTTTACAGGATACTTTGAAGAATTTGATTCGGGTTTCCTAGTTAAACGTGCAATCTACCGACTGGAGTTATGTTAAGGGGACCGAAATAATATTAAAAAAAGGAATTTATTTATTGGATGTCTTTACAATAATAAATCTACTACAAGACTAACAAATATTCAAATAAAAGCGAATACAATGGTTATTGGAAATAAGCTGTAGTCGGCGAAACGCTGAGTGAAATAGGTTTACCAAGGGTTTGCTTGGTATCAGTCTGTGGCTAAATTTAGGGGTTCGCGATTCCTATAGCAAAATTAGACGTCATTAAAAATATAAATGACAGTATTATATATTCAATGACCTATGTACAAGCTCCGCATCGGCGGCCAAAAACGAAAGTAACATGATTTATTGATAGTTACTACTTGTTAGTTAGCTAATAATTACTACATAGTTTGAAATGTCAATTTGAGGGGTTGAGGTTCAGTTGAGACTACGATTTTTTTTTTTGAATTTGGAAACGAAACCACATTTTGACGTCCGCGTCATTGTTGTATGGCGCGAAAGGCCTTCTATTATTAAAAACATTGGATTCAACCCGCCAATTCCCTCAAAATGGGAATAGAAGACAGTTCCCATTTAACAAATAAATAATGTTCAAATATATAAATTTGAATTTAGATTTTCGTTAAACATTATTATTCTTGTAACACTTATTCTTGTATCAATAATGACTAATGGTTGCCTGTCACACAATATTATCAGCAATCCATTAAAATGCGGCAGAATATAGAATATAGACTTCTCGTCCACACATGTATACAACAATATATTTTTTCGATTAGTAAGTAAGATAAGTTAAAACACAACACTTAGTTATAAATTTTTCCGCATCTTGTAAGAAGAAATAAGTATTTTTAAACTCTGTGACAATATTATTATATTGTTCTACTATTTATAGGGAAAAGGCGATATGAGGACTTGGTGGCTTGAAGGAGAAGACCATGACAGGAGGAACCACCCGGTTTATAAGTATCGTAAGTAATATTTAATATAATAGTCTCATATTGAATTAATATTAAATCAATATCTAAAAAATACAGAATAATTGATCATAATATAACCTAGTAGTAAGTGCCAACAGAATAGCGACCAGGTAATTAGTTGGATAATGGATTTAATTTACCTTGACGTAAAAACATCTTCAAAGTAATAAAATTTATTATAAACCCTTAATGAAAGGGTATCAAAAATTGAGTTAGACTCATTTGAGTGTTCCCCTCCACGGAAATCTTTAGTAAAAGGCGAAAGATTTATACGTTTTGAAGGGAAACCAGAGTAATGTTGTCATAGGCGAGTAAATATTATCTACGATTTAGCGGCGTACATAATAGCGTGTTTTAAACGTACGACAGCGACATCTATCGATAAATTAAAACATATTGGCACTCGTTAGTTTTGATTTGATTGTAATAAAATTAAATTAATTTCAATGGAAACTTTGTTTAATTCCAAGGTCTCCATTTCATGAATATATATTTAAACTGGTTTATAATCGGTACACCCTTCGATTTATTAAAGTATCCATGTTTTTAAGCACAATATGCTGTAAATTGCAAAACTATAAATATTTGTTTCAATATTGCTTATTGTTTATTCAATAACATTTTCGTTTTCTTATCTCGTTGCTTCCTGAAAATATCTTCCACACTAGTTGTGTTTTGTATTTGATTTTTGTATGTGGATGTTTGTATGATATTACAACAAACATGATGTGGATATCTTTCTCAGAGCCGGGTGTATCTCAAAACCCTCCGAGTGTGATATACGAGGACAGCCTATGGAACACGCGTCGTTCCACTGTCAACATCCGGGACCGAGCGCGTTTATCATGTGGAGGTTCGTTGGGCCCCGGATCAGCCCTTTCCTCCCCAGGACGCCCCGCTTGCTCCTGTTTCGTGCCCCAGAAGGACCACCATTCCGCTCCAGCAGTGTCATTCTGTGATGACTGACGCTAACATCAGTAGCCCTTCGGATCTATGTGTTCTAGTATGTGGAGGGAACCTTTGTGTATCGACCAGCTCTAATCTAGACTGGAACAGCTTTAATGCTACCCACAGGGTGTTTGACGATATCAATGAGAGGACTAGGAAACTTAATGCAATGAAACGTCTGTATTGTTTGGATGATTTTAATTTGTAAGTTGTAACATAATTATTACTGTGAGTTAACAGTTATTTAAGTTGTTCAGTAATCTGTCCGAACATGAACAAGATTCTTTAGTAAATACTCCATTATCATAATAAATATATAGGTATAGGACAGAGGAATAATTATCAATTTGTTACATCATTTCACATTGTTGAAAATAGGTTTTCAAATAGTGGAATATTAAAAAAAAAGCTTATTTTAGATTTTATTAAGATAAGTAATAATAATTTATCATTTTATTTGAGCAGCTAATAAGCTGATGCATCTTAAAATTTATATGAATTGATCGGTACAAAACCACAACCCAATAATAATTTTAAGATCTATGTAAATAAAGAAATGTAGTATACGAAATAGTATATACAAGATTTAAATATACACTGCTCAATATCCGCTATTTAATGTAATTGTATTCATTAAATATACCTATTTACAAAAATATTCCATTTCACTGTTAGCTAAATATTCTAGTTAATAATATTCATAAACAATATATAGATAAGACTGGTTCCTATATTCATGGCTCTATTAAGAACCATAGACACGTAACGCGGTTATGAAAAAAAATTGAGGGTTAAGGCTGATTTAGGGTCCTACTGATCACCGTCGCTGGGAGCTGAGCATGTAGTTTTTCAGCGCCGAGAGCTCAGCATGTAGTTGTTTAGGCTCATTGTGCGACGTTTAAGTTGTTTTACGTTACTGTGGCGACTAGATATAAAAAATTGAATATAGGAACAAGAATTAAATGTTTGATGTTTGTGATCTCAGGACTATGTCCATAGCCTAGTCAGTCTGTCCGTCCGTCAGACACGGACCTAACGTATTAAATGTTATATATTATACAATTTATACAGCATAATTATAGGTATAGGGCTTAAATAAGATAATATGTACCTGTTTCTTTTTATTAAATGAATACTGACCAAACTTTTGCTTATAAATGTAGATATATTTAAAATTTTGAAAACTTCATGACAACTAACAATTACCTCCTTAGCTCAGCCAGGAAAATAATCCACAAATCTTAGTGATTTTATTTCAATTTCTTAATTTATATTTTATACATATGTGGTTTGATAAAATAGTCATAAAACTCTATGGTATTAAAGATCAATTAACTTTGACTGTATTTGATATAGAATTACTATTAAGTGTACAACTTAATGTTTATAAATGTATGTTGTTTGTTATAATAAATGGTTAAAAATTGTCCTGTTTTAAGCCTTCTTTCCACCGACATCTTGCAACTATCCTTTGACCTTTGATTTTCATCTTAAGGGTCTTGTACTGTGAGTTGGTCCTTACTTATATTCAAATAAAAAACTTTCTAAACTTTATCTATATATACTTTACCTATCCTTACTAATACTATACTAAATCACATCATTTTTTGAGACCTTTCAACCGTAGCTCCATCTCTAAATATGCTCTCATTGATGGATCATCCACCATTTTTATAATTTTTTCAGCAATTTCGGGTCCAGCATTCTCCATTTTTTTAGAGAGAGCTTCAGCCCATACTATGAAGACACAATTAGAACAACCTGACTGACAGCAAGAAGTTGGAGGTTCATCTAATGAGGCCTAGAATAAAAAAATATTGGTCATAAATAGTCATAGTTAAACTTTCCCCATAAGTTATCTTTTTAATATTTTAAAGCCACTGGAAATCAGTATATGTGCCCACCACTAAGTAACAAAGAAGACATGCAAAGAAAATCATAATTCAATTATAATTTGACTTAATTGTTTTTATTAAGTGGTGCGCACTTATGTAACCTGATGTTCATAATTTCACTACTAACAAGTAGAAGTCTCTATGCCTACTTTAGACTTAAGGCATAATGCTATATGCGAGAGACACAGATATTTATAGCTAATCTGTATAGACAAATTTACAGCTTGTCCCTTTACAAAAGTCTCTTCTTATGAATTCCATTTTTAGGATATCTAGTTGCGTTATTGGACCTGATATCTTGTTTTAATTGTTCCCTTGCGACCTATATACGTAATTTATAATTTTTCCTTCCTTTTTTTCCTTTCCATTATAAATTCTAGATATTTTACTCTGTTTTTGTATGTGACTAAACTTGCTACTTACATTCACTTTTATTTTTTCAATTTCAAGCTCCTTTTGTTTATCCTTAGATGTTGTACAATTGCGACTATTTCTTTGGCAAAGCATTAATCGGTTCAAATGAGCTTGGCAGACTGTATTTCCAAAGTTATTTTTGATGAAAAAATTAATTTTCTGTAAATCAAAATCACATAATTAGTGCACTGACTACTAAAAGTGATAAAATAAAATTGCCACTCACTAGCATAGTTTTAATCACATATTTATACGACTATTAATGAATAATTTTAACTAAGCTGATTTTATAATAAGTATAAATTTTAGCAAAAGTAAACTTGACTATAAGTAAATATGAAAATTTGAATTGACTGAAACCAAAACATATGACAGATGTTTAATCTAATCAAAGACTAAATATAATATCAGTGGTATGATGGATGTGTGATACTCTAGTCGAATTAAGGTGCCGAGTTTAGGTTAATAAAAAAAACTGTCAACGATAAATATACTCATAGTCGGGCGTCACTACAGCACTAAGCACCACAGTTCCTATTGAGCCTATAATCTCTATATTTGCAGGCTGTTTGGGGGCCAGCAGCAGTAGTAAGTATATAAAAAAGAGAAATAAAATCTACAGAAAGGTAAGCATGGATAAACATAATAAAACATTAACTCTCTTAAGTTTCACTGTGAATTCCGAGTCTATTAAAATAATAATTTGTATGCAAAAATATTTAAGGACCTAACATAAATATATCTCACCAGAGAACCTATACGGTGTTAACTTATATAAGTAATAAGGTTTTCTTAGTAAGACCGAGTCTTGTAATCTAAGTCACTGCTCATACACAAAAATTAAGATAAAATTAATAACTATTTGCAGGTATATAATGTATAAATTTAAATTCGCACGTTAAGTTACCTTGATAATACGATCATTGTACAACTTAAACTCGATGTTTCAAATTAAGTGATGAAACGAATATTTTTAAGTTCCGTTGTTTCGTTATGCCAATGTATAAAAGTTGTGAGCATATATTATAAGTTCTACTTGCTCGGAGTTTCGAAGATTGAGATGTATTCTAGAAGTTGTATTCTGTTACGGTTTTTATAAATCGATTATGTCATAGTATTCAATCGATTAGAATTTGATGTTTACCAAGTACCAATTTAGATGTCGAGTCTATGAACATTATCACATCACTACACGGCTCCGTACCGGAAGCTTTGCGCACGTCAGTCATTCATTTTTGATCCATACATTTTTACTAACTAATAATTTTCCTATTCCTTTTATTTCGATTAAAATTTATTGAAAGACGCTATAAATTAGGTACTATAAATATATTGTGAACATTGCTTTTGCATTGACATCTTATTTTTAAGGTAAGTTTACCGGCTTGGGTGTCTCCTACTTTGATTAGACTATTGTTGGAATGACGAAGCCGATAAATTTTTCTTTTTGTTGAATATATGGATAATGGATATTAATATATTTATAATACTGGCGCTGTAGTATCGATATTAGCCGGTAATTTTGCCGCTTAAACTTAGGGCGTTTCCAGAAAGGACAGTCGAACATTGCCTTCATGATTTTTATCGTAATATGAATCACGAATTTTCACAATTGGTTATTGATTTACATAAATATGTGCCATACTTATTTGAATACAAATGTAAAATTGTAATGAGTGTTTTATCGACCATAATGAAAGGAAGTAGTTTCAGTTTTAGATAAGTGGTTTAGGAAAATACAATCAAAGCATTTGTTATCTTACATTTTACATAGTCAGATAGTTGATCACTGAATTATATCTGTACTAGGTTCAATTTACACTATTAGTTGCACTAATGAATTTAATGTATACTACAATATGACAAAAACGATCTTGGAAATATTGTAGAAGCTTTTGATGACGAGTTTAAAAGTGTTAAGTACACATATTTTAGGAATTATGTTGGATGAAGTAAATAGACATTTTGTTATAAAATTTCTGAGCTCTTATTCAGCATGCCTCAAGAATGTGCAGTAAGAAGTCTTTTGGGTGCTTTTTAAATTGCAGGTTTAACTTAGCCATCATATTTGTTAAATATAAAAACTTCTGATTTAATTCTTGTAGTAACAACCATGTCTGGAGAACCTGATGTTGCTCGCACACCAGAGGAGGAAACTGAAACTGAAGAAGAAGAAATTAAATCCTCCTACAAACCACCTCCAGAAAAGACAATAGAAGAGATCCTTGCTGCTGACCAGGAAGATGAGTCGTTACGGAAATATAAGGAGGCATTATTGGGACAAGTGCAGGCTGGACCTGTTATTGTTGGTACGTAACACTTTCCAGTATTGTCCTGCTGTCAACTGTTATGTATATTTAATGTTGGAGACAGAAATTTCTCTGTCTGTGATATAGTTTAAGATTAGTTGGGTGTACAGTTATATTTATATTTATTGTTATACATAGGTCAAGAAAACAGGGTCTTGATGTGCATGGATCCTGCATTGACTTAAATTAATAAATATTGTTTCATCTAATAAAGTAGAGCACTCAATAACTTTATTATCTAGCACTAAGAGCTATATCTGTAGCAATGTGGGTTAGTCCTCAAACTTATACTATTCAGTGAGAATTTCTTTCATGGTTTATTGAACAAAAGCACTTTTTATTAATATATATATAAAATACAATATTCTGGTTGAGTTTTTTTTAATCAATAAATTGCATCAACCGAGGGCATTTCATTATCTAATCTAATCATGTACATCACATTTAAATTATATTTTTGTGAAGCAAATTTCAGTAAAATTTTTATGGAATTAAATAAAAAAACAATTAATTTAGAAAATTAGTTTAAAAAAGAACTTTCATATTACAATATTAAGCATATACCATGAAACTCTTTTGGAGCATGCAAATCTTATGTATTTTAATAAAATTAGTCTTTTTTTGCCATGAGGGCATAGCCTTCTATAGAAATGTCGTGATTATAAGTTTACCTTAAAAATTATTGCAATCTTTTTGAAAAACGTTAAATGTTTTTGGCAATTGGCTGTTATTCAATAAATCAATAAATTTTGCCCTGATTCTTTATGGATTCCTGAGATAATACTTACTGTAGGTGTGTTATGTGTATAGAAATTAAATTTTTATTACACAGAATAGCTAAATGCCAAAACCTGGATTTTAATTTAATAAAAAGGAACAAGTTCTATGCATGATTGTGATATATACCGAATAACCACTGGATTACTTAAATAATACATTTATTATGAGAATGTTCTATTGAGAAGTAGACATAAAACATTAAAAATCACTACTTTTACGATTCTCTATCTAACTAAGTAAGGTTTACTATATTGTGATATAGTTTATAATTTATAATTTTTCTGTAATAGACAATATTAACATAATTTATATAATTTTATTTATTGAATAATATATTAAATATATTTTTGATAAATTGATAAGGTACTTTCGTTAAAGTATATAACATTAGAGAGGGGTAGTATATAGTATGAGGACATAAGGAATTTAAATGTATAACATTTACTAATAGTGTATTGCATCAATTGCAGATGCAAATGATCCTCGGAAAGTGATAGTTAAGAAGCTTGCTTTGTGTGTTGCTGAACGTGATGACTTGGAGCTGGACCTGTCTGGAGATCTCACTGATCTCAAAAAACAGGTTAGTAAGTTAAGTAAACTTACAAGATATTATAAATTAATTAATTCCTTATTTAATAAATGAACTAAACTGCTATTTCTATTCTAAGTCTGTTTGTTCCATTACCGGGATTCTAAAAAAAAGTTGTAGCTATATGTACTGATTAGACAGTCGGAGCATTTGTAATTAATTATACAGGCAAGCATTTAATGATACTAACGCGACCGCCTATAACTATAGTTATCAAGTGGGAAGTAATAAGGATAATTTTCTAATATGTAATTTTATCAATTACTACTGGAATGTTCTTTCTGTATGGCAATTATAGCTTAATTGAATTATTCATAGCCTACTTGTGCTAATATCATAGAAAAATTCTGGTCTGGAACTCAAATAAATAATACCATTCCCTTTATTACTCTGTTACAACTAACTTAAATGTTTTAAATAATATCCTCTCACCTCATCGCATTGTAAACATCATATGATAGATTGAGACAACAACAACATAGATGTTGCTCTTTAATAAAAAAAAAGTTCTTAAATATATAGGAGTGGTGGCTTTCTCTCGAAACACTAGCAGCTTGCGTGTGACTAGATTTGAAGAAATTATCGAGTCTATTTTTAAAATAGTTTATAGATGCACATTGTGTCAATGCTGTCTCGGTCCATAGTTGATTTGGTAGAGAAATAAAGGCCCGTTGTAAATCAGTAGGTAGTGTTTATTTTTAATAGACCGGGGTTTTTATGCGTAACTTTGCATGGATTCGCATCAAAGCGACTGAAAGGATAATTAAAATGCAGATACATATTACAATGATTTTTTAAGGCAAACTATGAGGATAAAATTTAAAGCAATCGCTTCCTGAAAAGCGAGGCCATTACAATCATTGAAGCGTTGTAAACGTTCTTTCCTATTATTCAAATTATTTTCAATCACGATTACTTGAAACGTATTTTAAAAAATCGTCATATATTCATATTGTAATTATATAATAATAATAATATTTATTATAATAACAATAAATTTCATGCCAGAATCCTGAGTTAACACTGCATTTTTTTTATTCATTTTTTATTTTTTCTTGTTTTTTGCTATTATGTACTTGTAGGACAATTTTGGTAGTATGCACGGCGTTTTTTATTTCATTGTAATTGGACACCAGGATATTTGTAATAAGAATAACTATCAAGTTACCAGGATAGCATCATCTTAAAACATCCCTAAAAATAAATTCGTTATTCTGAAACGTTCTACGTGAGATGTAGCGGTAAATTGATAAAGAATTGGATATTCCTTGCATGTTGGCGGCGGTTTCATTAAAAAACCAATCTGTTGTGAATCGATCGTTACAAGAAATTAATTGTTGTAGAAAAACATACCGAAGGATATGTGACTTATAAAGCTTCAAATTCCCCTATAAAACGTAAATCACTTATAACGAGATGTTTTAAAATTGTTTTTTGATTGCTGTTAAAAAATGGATAAGCATAGACATCAATCATACAATAATATGTCACCAAAGCTCAGCTCAGCTTTCGTAATAGTTTAGGGTTTGTAATAGTGTTATTTTCTAATTTAAAAAGGAGAGTTTTAACAATAATTATTTGTCTCCAATTTGTCACAATCCAATACGTATATGGACGTAAGCGCGATATTTAAATTTTAAGAGAAAGAGAAGCCCCCTCATATAGAAAACATTGGAAGAAATAAATTCAAGTAATCTGAATTACACCTTATTTAAACTCTTAGACGTTAAGTCAAAACTGAGTCAGCGGACTTGAGCGGACGGAACAGATGAAAACATAATAACAATTCAAAGAAATATGTTAAACTACCTTTGTTTATCCTAGTCTATGTAAATCGCAATGTTCTTCGCGCGTGCAGTAAACGATTATTCGCCCAATAATTGTGGACATGACAGGTGCATCTATTGATTTTTGGCTTGCCTCCAGACTTCACCACAGAGTATAGACTATGCAGTGATCTGTGGTATGCGTATATATATTTATTATTTAGGGGTTTTATCACTTGAAGTTCTTAATACGTTAATACGTAATAATTCACCTCTAGCTAAGTTTATAGACTTTTAATAGTACATTAACATTAAAAAGTCGACGTAGTCTGTTCAGAAAATTCATATTTACTCAACATTTGTCGATTATTCTTCGCTCGTATTCAGTATTTACCTTCCGCCGCAAATGTACTATCCAAATAAAAAATAATTTGACAATTCGCGTCAGTAGTAACTGATAACCGCGTAACCAAACAAATTCTTCCGCTCTATGACTGTGTATAATGTGTGACTAAAATAAATCACTGAATCGGAGCATGCTAGGATTAATGTCAGTTCTAATGTGTTCATTTCACATCTCACTGTCAGTAAGTAAACCGCGTCGATAGATCAGACACAACTTGCCGTGATGAATTACCAGCGATTAATATTGATTGTCTAATTAACTATTGTATTTATGGCCGGCTATAAATCTTGAATATTTTTGGTACTTCGAACAAAATGAGGCTATAAAATATATTTTAAGGAATAATATAATGGCGGGGTGTAAATTTCCGTTTTACAATACACTAAGATGTTATGTTTCCTGGATAATTTAAAATGTATAATACGGAGCATATGTTATCATTGTTAAACTGTGTAATTATCATTTAACAAGGCAGTATGCCATTAAAATCATTCCAGGTGTTCATTATCAAGGAAGGTGTGCAATACAGAATAAGAATCGACTTCATAGTGCAGCGTGAGATCGTGCATGGACTCAAGTATGTGCAGAAGACCTACCGTATGGGTGTCCCAGGTAAGCAATTTAATAATATCTGCCCGATTGTAATAACATCAAATTATTACATAATGTTGTTTGCTAAAATGAGGGTAGAATAGATTTACTTTCCAGTATGACAGTCTTTATACTGTATGCCTATTTTATTGGGGGTAGTTATAAAGCGGCAGTTGCATTAGCCGCTCATTTTTATGATTATGGATTTTAATGAATAATAATTTTTTATTTAAACAGTTGCGAGTAAAGATAAGTGAATGTAAAATGAGGGTATTTACGGAATTTTAAGAAGTAGTGAAATATGTTTTAGTTATATTAAATTATTATTATAATCTGTTTATACGCTGCACTGGATAGCTCCTGGTATGTATTAATATTCTGCGCGGTTATAATTACACGACTATTAATATGCGCTTATGTATTGTAAGACAAATATAGACAGGCGCGGGCGTTGAATTATAAATATCTTTTTGGCCTATAATAATTTTTGTGACAAAATTTAGTTTCATACTCCATAGTCGAGTTTTTATAAATTTAAAAAGATATTTGTCACGATACATTTCAAATAGAGTTAGCCTAAAAACTATTTAGGGCTTTTGTTATGGATGCTAGCACCAAATAAAAATATATGCCTTTTAAAAATCTCATAACAAATGCCGGGACCTACTGATCTGCAGTCAGTAATGATCATAACTCATATCAACTGGTTATAAAGTACTAGAGTAAGAGTAAGACTGTTTTTTTAATATGTGATTTCAGTGGACAAAATGACACACATGGTGGGATCTTACCCCCCCAAAACGGAGATCCAGTCGTATACCACGCCCCCCGAAGATGCGCCATCGGGAATGATGGCGAGAGGATCCTATTCCGTCAACAGCCTCTTTACCGACGATGACAAGAATGTTCATCTTCAGTGGGAGTGGACCTTCGAGATCAAGAAGGATTGGAAGGATTAGGCGGAACGGGTGAGGTCCAGCACTTCCAGCATACGGTAGATTTGCTGTACAATAAGTAGAGTGGATCTACAGATGTTTTGTTAATATGAGCATATAAGAATTAATGATAATAACATTTTTTTAGAATACGGAATATACTTTTCAGTCTGGAAGCTCTGGTCAGTTTTTTTTCGGCCCTGGGGAGATTACCTATATAAAAGTATCAGTCGAAATGTATTATTATTAGAAACGATTTGATGTTATATAAAACCTACTGTGCTATTTAATTAATGAAATTATTCGAAATTATTTTTAGCTGTCAAATTGACAGCTACAATATTGTCTTTAGTTAAAGGATTATAATGTGTGTTTTTAATATGGGTGATTTCCTTCGGAAATTATGAAATTTCGATAATGAAGCTCTGACGGTCTGAAGCGCACACAATTGGATGCTAAGTACAAGTGAAATTTGAATTTCGTTTCCACAGATAAGACTTTAAGTCTACATTAATATACAAATATTAAATTCACTTATCTCGATTGCATATATTTATATCTTACTCATTTTCTTGTATCTAGCATTCTGTATAATGTTTACACCACAGACTAGAGAGGTAAGACCATAGAGTATGGCTTCAAAGATTAAAGGGGGTGCCAGACGAGCGATTCCAGCGGTCAACCGTTCGTACAATTCTAGTGTCATATTAAAAATTTAACGTCTATATCAATCGCTCGTAGCGCATTCTGATTAATTGTGCATTTTAATCTATAGGGACTGGACTTTTAATATTTTTATAAGTACTACAGATTCACAATTTTCTCTGTAAAATCCATAGATTAAGGTAGGGTAACGTTTAGTCAGTAGTTATAGTACACACCCCTTTGCTTATAGTCATTTATTGGCATTAAGAGCAATTGAGATTATAATTAAAGGGTGAAGCGTTTAATATTTTCATGCTCTTCGTATTTCTCACAAATTCATTATTAGCTGATGTAATACATAAGACAGATTCATTTTTATACTATTCGGTCTCGGACCGTGTAGATTCTGAAGTATATAAAGTTTAGGAAATTTGACAAATATCATACCCTATAATGTGGCGATTTTCATAATTACTGATTTATATATTTTATATTTAGACCAAACAGTGGACAGTACCAAATAGTCGAACGATATCGAATATTTTTTGTACATCTTTTCTACGTCTATCCTTTCGCCTTACACTAATAAGAGAGAGTGGGACAAATATATTTCTACAAACATCATGTTGTAAGGGGATTCCCGATTGGTGCATGGATATAGTCTATTTTTAATACGTAGCTAACCAGCCGATTTGGCAATAATAGTATTACTTTTGTATTCATTCATATTTTAGATCTAGGGCTCGCGAGTATCGGTGTGGCTACATATGACGGTTTACTGATTTCAAAATTCACAGATAAACATCTCATATCACTCACTTTTCGTTACAAAATATGGTAAATGTCACTTTCAAAATTGACAGATGACAGATTTGAGTGAAAATTCGTAATTCGAATATCAGTAAAGCGGTCGTAAGCGTAGTTCTATGGTTGAATTGCTTGAGGCAGGTCGCTTCTGTCGCTGGTGCTCAGTGGATTGTACAAAGATTATCGTATGCATTTGGCTTCCTTTTTATAAAATTTAAACAATTTGGAAATTTCTTAGACTATGGTTCTATCAACAATGGAAGATGGAGTCATAGCCAAATGTTTTATTGTATTTACAAGTATTATATTGGTTCCTTCTGGATGTAGTTAATTCTGAACATCTATCATTGATTTGATGAATTTAGAGTAAATTTGTATGCAATGTAATAGTTTGCCCAAAAAATAAAGCTTATTTATTCAAATGTCGTTTTATTACTTGTTCTGATTATGATAATTAAATAATTTGATAATATATAATGCGAGTAATTAGGCTATATTAAATTTTATCGTGTGTTGAATATCCAAAATAGCTATAATAGTTAAAATCCACTGAACTGACACATGAACTATAAGAAATAAAATAACGTATTTAAAAATATCAATTCATTATCTCAGCTAAGTCCACGTCTTTATCTGCTTTGAGGAATTCCATGATTTCTCCTTGTTTTTTCAAAGCAATCGTAACGGATCGATCTGTTTTCTGAGTGGGGCAAAATACCGTGAGTCTAGTTGGCACATAGGCGGCTTCAACCATTTTAAGTGGCATTGTTAGGGCCATACAACCTCTTTCTGAAAAAAAAAGATAAAGGATCTATAAAGGATGCATTGCTGAATGACATGAAATTATATTTCCGGTTCTATTGAGATGGTTGTTTGATTAAATGTGGTCATGCTTTATACGAAATTTGTATATAGGTATTTCAAATTTGTTCAATTTCTATTTTTAAATTATAGTGATATTAAACTCATTTATGTAATTACCAGGTATTCTCCTTTTGATATTAACATTTTCTATGATATATACTCCGTTCCTTCCCAATATGTTGGAGACGGTGCGCGTCGATAGCTCCCTGGTTTCTTCCGATTCCAAGCTGGGAGCGTCCGTGGCCACCCCAACGACTCTTGAAAGGTTGGTGGCAATATACTCGGCTAGATCGTAGCTAAGTCCTGAAACAAAGTCGCATCCGAAACCTCATCTATTTAACGGTTAATTTTTCGGTACAAATATTGAACAAATAAACTCGAAGCTCATAGCATGTTTAAACTGAATGTTTAGGAGCACAATTTACCTGAACCTCATAATCGTTTTTACGACTAAGGTCCACTTATTTCTACGAATAATATAAAATTAAATAATGTCCTTCAAAGAGAAAAGGCTGAGTACTTCTAAGCTCTTTTTACCTGGGATCTGGCAAATGCATTGGCGACGTTTGCTCTTCGATTTCCAACCAAAATTGAAAAGTAATAACGTGGGTTCTCGCGGGTCATGCCTCAATACAATCCACTGCAAGGCGGCTTCAAGAGATAGAATTAGAGTGGGAACCGTTTTCGTTATTGAGGTCAAATCCACTACAGCAACTGAGGAATAAAACAACAATCTAAGGGGAAATTCAAACCATTTTTGCAGGGCATGTACTATAAGTTTGCAATAAACGTTATTAGGGGCCAAATAGATTGTCCGGAGTTGCTACAAGGCTTATGTAGCCTCCGGCTATATGTTCCGGACAAAAACTGTAGGTCGCGAGGGTATATATTGACAGAATGGAATTCGCGAACGGTGCTTCGCCAGAAATTAGCGATACCGCGAATGGTGTCGATAGTTTATAAATTTATTAAATCTGCACCAGAGCAGGATATATTTGTCACAGGCTTGGTAAGATTGAGTGAAGCCTGCAAAGAGTTTGTAAGTTTAAGCGGTCTACACACCAAAGCCGCTGACCCGGCGGCTTCAGAATGTCCAAGCCGAACGACTTTTCCGGCGGCACGACAGCTGCGGCATGTGGTGTTCTAGTAATTGCCAAATACTCGTAGTGATACGTCACTACTCTATGAAAGCCGGCGGGCAACTGACTGAGTGGAGAGAGTAGAGATTATACAAAATAAGATCGGCGGGTTGGAACGGATGTCCGTGCCGCCGGGTCAGCGGCTTTGGTGTGTAGACCGCTTTAGGTTAAGTTAGTTTTAACTATGTTTTGGTAGTGGGCCGTTATTAAATAAATAAATAAAATATTGGAATTAATGTTACAAGTAAATATACAAAACTAATTCTAAACAAATATACAAACAACTCGTATTTCATACAGTCGAATTCTATGAAGTTCAACAGTGCATTTAGGGTTGTAAAGATATACTTACGCCTTGTTAGGAGATATTCTGTTGGGATCATAGATGGCTGCATTGTTCCAGGTCTTACCGTATGTTCTAAGTGAAAACCGGTCCCTAGTCCTGGGATTCCGCAGTTCACGCATATTTTCCTTCAATATAATTAAATAAATATTAAACTTTAAAATTCATCCCACTTTGTTGAAAAATTATGCATGTATGCAATTTTTAAAATGTACACAGAATTAAATTTTTATAAAAGCAGTGTAAGTTCTATATAGTATGTGTTTAATTACGAAAATTACCAGCCATTTTTAACAGCTTCATAGAATTCCAGCATATCCTTCCAAGTGGTTGGATGAGATAAATCAAATATTTCTATTATTGGAAGATCTTCGTCCTCCAAATATCTTTTGTATTCCATTGCTGTAGCACTGATTATTAGAAACAATATCACACGCATCGTTCTCGATGTATAATTCAAATGACATGTGAGCTAATCGTAATAAACTTTGTTTAGGTAACAAAATAAACAATGACGCCAATAACTGTGTTAAGAATACAATAGAATAGTTTTTTTTAACCTATTTATTTATTCATCAGGAAAAAAAAAAAAAAAAAAAAAAAAAAAAAAAAAAAAAAAAAAAAAAAAAAAAAAAAAAAAAAACCCCCCCCCCCCCCCAAAGAAAAAAAAAAAAAAAAACCAAGGGGGGGGGGGCCCCCCCCCCCCCAAAAAAAGGGGGGGGGGGGGGGGCCCCCCCCCCCCCCCCCCCCAAAAAAAAAAATTTTGAAAAAAAAAACCCCCCCCCCCCCCGGGGGGGGGGGGGGCCCCCCCCGGGGGCGGCCCCAAAAAAACCACCAAAAAAAAAACCCCCCCCCCCCAAAACAAAGAACCCAGAGGAATTGTCAATGCTCCTTGATTAGAACACGACCTTCACGGGACCTTAGTATAGAGGACGTCACTAGTGTTATTAAGAAGATCGCTGGAGCTCACGACCGAAGACTTCACCATATGTGAATTAGTATCAGCTTCTAGAAAGTCTAGTGAGAAAAAAGGAAAAGGTTAGGTTTTAGTGCTAGTGTCATTAGTGATGTGCTAGTTATAACATGGCCAAACTAAAATAAAAATTATATATTAATTGAATTTAAGTAAGAGGGAAAAAACACATAAGTCTTTCTCTAGGCAGATTTTAAAATTGTTTTGAATATAAAAAAAAAAAAAAAAAATTGGTTGAAATAATTTTGATAATCCCTTTTACATATTTGTTTTTTGGTCAAAATTTACATAAATTTGTATGTTTACTAAGAACAATAAACTTAATGAGTAATGTTGAAATCTATAGTCGGAAAACTTTAACCCCTCTTGATGAATGAAAGAATGCTATAAAAAAATTGATTATTTAATCAAGATTTCAAAATGTATACTTGCAAATGAACCTCATTTCAAGAATACTTTTACCTACATAAAACAGTAATTTTGTATACGCCTTCGTTCCTCACCATATTGTCAAACGAGACAGGCAAATGATATACATATTATCTACGGTGAATAATATGAATATTCTTAGTATGCCTCTACCGCAGCCAGATAGTATCGCGAAAGACACGCGGCTCGTATATAAACAAAGCTCACATAAGGTTTATGTCTTGTGTTTTGGTGAAAAAAAAAACATCCAGATGACATCCAACAAACACGCTCATCACACAAATGTTCACCGTACCGGGGATCGAACCCGGGGGATTCTGTTCGGCAGTCGTCATGACCATTGCGCCAACTGTTTCGTACCAACATGTGATTACCTTTCTATTCGATTTCGATGGTAACATTATGGCAAAAACTTTATTAATCTTAAGTAACAAAAATGAAAGCATTCTCATTTAGCAACGTAATTTATTCAAAATATATACATTTAATCTTAATACGCGAGTGAAAATAAATAAGGATACGTTAGGATATCGTTGGGAAGAGAACCGCGAAAATGTAAACAATGTTAAATAATCTTAAGCCAATTTTGCTACAACAAAATTACTAAGATTTAAATTTAGGGATTATATTGCACTAGTATTAGGTAAACTTAAACTAATCGATGGTTTTAATACAACCCCGAAGGCATATCAGTAACTTTATTGAGCCCGTAGCTATTGGAGCTGATAGGCGAAAATGTCCGCTTCATGTCGCTAAAGCTATGAGTTCCATTCGTCACCAGACTGGTCATACTCGCCGGAGCATCCCTTAACATTGGGGTCCCAGAATAGAACCCTGGGTTACTCCCGCGCTTCATCATAAACGTGTTATTAAAGTTCGTATCAAACGCCGTGGTCTTTGTTTTATCGCCTTTACATTCATCCTTTTCGTAGGAGTGCGTTCTACTGTTCGGTCTCGGTATCAAAGGTGGCTCTTCGATTTCGCTGTTCGCACGGGATACGGATCTTTGGCGCTTTTCATACGACCAAGTGGTCGTCTTTGGTTCGGGAACCATTATTATATCGACCATGGAATTCAGTCCTTCGTCGATCCTATCTAGGCTTTTTGTTAGCTTCTTTGATTCTATTAAGTTTACGATTTCATCAACACGGCTGCATTTAGAACTGGAGCGTTGTAAAGGCGACGGCTCGATAAGTGACGAATGACTTTCAAACATGCTTTCGATGTATTCACGCTGTCGAGATCCCTTCTCAGATGTCTGGAACGATTCACTCCGCTTAACCTTCCTCGAATCTTCTGTCTTTGTTCGTCTCAGTTTGTTGTCATCTGTATCAATGCTGTCGTTAAATTTGGCTCGGCACCTGCCAAATTCGAAGCTTGTCACCGAGTCATTTTTCACAAGCCGGTTAAGACACCGCGAGGCACTGAGTAAAGAATCTGAGCCCTCGTCGCTTGAGCAGTACATATCTTCGAACATATTCCGCGTTTTGTTAAACATAAGTCCCTGTTCTACGTGCGGGAACAATTGTATGAGGCTCCTGTTTTTGTTCGGCGGATGCGGGAATATCTGGCTTGGCACAATTTTATCGTCTTCATCGTGGCTATTGTCATCGAATTCGTTACTGCTCGTTATGTGTATGCTATGCCTGGTGCTTGTTATTGAGTCTTCCTTCTCCTCGCTTCTGTCTTTCTGGTAATCCGATTCTGAAGTGCGGTTGCTTTTGCATTTTCCATCTCGATTTAGATATTGTTCAGATTCTGCGTGATTGACAATATTTCTGAGCTCTTGAATAACTTCGTCGATTGTTGTTTCATCTTCGTCGTCTGTTGACTTTTTATTTTTTGTGCTTTCCAGTTTCTTGTGGAGCGGTCTTTTGTTTCGCAGTAGATCGTATGTTTCGTTTTTGATATTGAATACTTCGTAAACCATTGAGTCTTGTTGTGGACCACCTTCAGGACTGAGAGATCTTTCAGAGGAACTGATACCTTCATCTTCAGGTGGAGATGATTCATCTGGAAGAAGACAAAGAGAAATAAAAGATATATTAGAGAGATATTTATGAAGAGAAGATAAAGATATATTAGAGAGATATTTATGAAGAAAGATAAAGATATATTTAAATTTTAAATAGTATAGTACCTCTCCTTCTATGCGCGGAGTTTTTTTTCTTAAGGACAAATGTTTTCTTCCTACTTGAAGTGCTGTGTTCGGAGCGGAGAGTACTCACTTCTTCTTGTAACTCGCAACATTTCTCTTGAAGACATTTTTCCAATGATAGTAGGATTCCTTTCTCTTCCTGAAGAATCTGTAGAAGAAATATAAAAAATATGAAAAATCTCAATTTATTTATTTTTAGATCGTCGCCAAGAACCTTGAAAACATCATATTTTTAAGCGCTGAATAATACAGTAAGTATATACCTTGACCCGTTTCTCCAAAAGCTCCAACTTGTGTCTTAAATCATCTTTTTCTCTTTGTGCCTCTGTCGCCCTTTCACTTAGAGTGTCAATGTCTATCAACTGCTTCTCGTAGTTTTCTATTTCTTTCAATACTTGCTCATTGGGGTTCGGTAATTTAGCAACGACCTATAAAGTTAATAATAAAAATAATTAATTCATATTCAATTTTTTCACCATTAACTAACATTATTTCAAAAGGTACAATTGGACAGATTTGTTTATAGATATATGGAGAGGTTTATAAAAAAAGGGGTGACATAATGAGTTACTATGCATAAAAGTAAAAAATATTCTAATATCTAAATAATGCAACAGGAGGTTTGCTTATAATTGGACACAATTCATTTTATGATTTTCTCTATAATGGCACCGACACTTTTACATTCTTAACAAACAATTTAAACTATAGAAATTAAACAAGGCTAAGTCTCATTGCGCATAAAAGTTTACCTTCTTTAAAGTGACTACTTCAAACCCAGCTTGCTCTAGCTCAGCCTGTATATAGAGCTTCCTTTGGGGTGAAGGGGCACTGGTCAGCAAAGCATTGATAAAGGCCAAACCAGCTGCTTGTAGGTCTCCAGAGCCTCCGGTGCTTTGCAGCATCCCCACCAAGAACCTGAACCTGACTGGTTCTCCGAACCGCAGGCGAAGAGTTGACAACGCTTCTGATATCATACCATGGCCGTTGGCTGAAGGCTCGCAAGCTTTTGTTAGTAACTGGAATTATTTATTATAATTTTTATACATTATTTAGAGGTATCTAATAGAAACAAAGTGACATTTTAGCGGGAAGCGGTAGTGGAGTACTTACGTATGTTAAACTTAATGGGAACAAATGCTAAAGTCAAACTAAAACCGAGACTCCGAACGCACACGCCAAGAAAATTATATTTTTCAATAAGAGGAGGAGTCCATTTTTATTAAAAATGTACAATTAAATGTAAAATTCTGTCGTGATTATATCGTTTCATTTACACTTGTCAGTCGAGTTTTGTGTCGATCTTTGAGTCGATCATTGGAAACCCTGGTGGGTATTAGATAAAAAATACACGATAGAGCCTTTTAAAATAAGTGAAGGAAACATAAATTGATTAAGAATTGACTTAGGACGTTCTAGAAGTGAACAGTTGGTTAAACAAATTTATTTATTTTTAAAATATTTTCGTAAGCAACACTTATCTTTCTTTTAAGGCTCTTCATGATTGTCTTCAAGATCAAAACAATCTAAAACTATTCATGACTAAATATGGTGAATAAAAGATTTTTACTTTTCAATAACCAAGCATTAAGAAACAAATGAAAATGGAAGAAGATGGAGACATATGTCTGATACCTTTCTGTTACTATCTGTCCCTAAAGATATTTACAATTGTTAACATATTGCAAGAAGGAAATATATTAGTAATATGATATTACCTGCAATGCAAGGATTCGAGACTTATTGACAGTTGACATGATGCAAACAGCCAACGCGTATACGCCGTTGGAGCAGGCCACCAATCTCCTCACACATTCTGAATACCTGGTACAGCAACTCCAAAGGCATTGTCTGGAAAATTTTATTTCAATGAATGTAGAACACAACTATTCAAATAATAATTATATTAGTCTCGTGTTGTGGTGTTGGCAACAAAACTTCCAGGAAACTTCTTTATCGATTGTAATCTCCATTGCAGTGTCCGAGATTGGAATTTAACAAATTTTCAAATCCCAAACTATAACGCACATTTTTTTGCCCGTTTTTATGATAAACCATTAAAAGTTACTTACTACCCTATACGTCCACTTACCGACTAACATTTTTTGATATCGATACTTCAATTTGCTAGCTAGTATTTAAATTGGACATAAATTGTGAAATTATAATACTCTTAATAAATAAAACTCACAAGCATGCCAGCTCATCCAGAAGCGGCCTGCGCCTGACAGCTGGCGGTCCCCTCGCCCCTTCCCCCGCCTGACTCACTTGAACGTTGCGCAGGAGTTCCAGAAGTAGCGTGACGCCATCTAGCGGCTCACTAGCGAACTCTTGGACGAAACTGGAAGGGTGAATGAAATGTTAGCTAATGTAACCAACTGGAATTAGGCTTACTATCATAACCAGTGATGTTGAATGTAAAAGATTATGAACTTTCATCCATTTCACCTCGACGTCTGGCGTTCCACAGCAAAGCGGTTAAGGCACTTTATGCCGCGTAATATTATTTTGTGGAACCGGCTGCGACTTCCGAGCAGATGTATTTCCGAACCGATAACTTAGGAGCCTTTAAGAAAAGAGCGTACCTATCCCTAAAAGTCCGGCAACACGTCCATGGGCGGCGGTTAGCACTATTCTGGGTGACGTTTGCTCTCATAAAAAAATGCGAACGTGCCCTAAAACTTATACGTTATGTCTCATTTAAAAAGTGATTTTTGTAATCTTTGTTGAGGCAATTATCCATAACCATATTTAATTACATAAAAATATATCTTAATTTACTAAAATTGGTTAACTTTATTGGAATACATCTCCGTAAACTACTATATAACAACAACAATTCATGACTGTAAATACAATTTTATATTTATGCGCAATATAAAGTCTATTAAATGGGCTAATAAAGACAAATAAGATAATACTTTTAGAATTATAGCCATCGCTTGATTGGCTATAAATAAGTTTATGGTATTTATAAGTTCTATGACTATAAAACTGGCTTTGTAGAATACGAAGAAACGGCATATCTCGACAACTATTACACACATTTGAAACAATACATACACAGTTTTGATTTTTGATCACGTCTGGATTGTCAATTCATTTATTTTTATTATTAGGTTAGGTTAAATAAATACCGGGCTATTTTTATGTAATAGAAATTAACGATTTAACAACATTTAATAAGATTTACTATTAATTGGCAAACGAAAAACAAATAGTACTGAATTTGTTTACGCGAGCACCATGCAAAGTACTCGATCACCATGATCGTATGATAGGGGATTTATTTAAAGCAAATATTCATATATTAAAATTCCGTAAAAGGCTAAGAAAGGGCATGGAGATCATGGGTTACATTAGTAATGATGGCGGAGATGAGCGAGCCACATGAATCGTACTTGAAAATGGTTGAATTGGCAACACTGATTTCAATAATAAAAGCTCATCCAAGCTATTTTTAATATAGGCGATTTTCTGTATATGTTTCACGAAATTATTTTATTACACTCGATTAACAACATGAAGGTAAGCCTTAGCTTGTGTCATGGGTACTTACGTAACTAATAAACATAAATATATATATATATATATATATATATATATATATATATAAAAAAATATATATATATATATATATATATATATATATATATAACTGTATTTTAATATTAGGATTAATTATAACTTTAATATTCGGAATTGATTGACGTTATACGAAACCAAAATGTGCAAATAAAGAAACGACATTTAATGTTCACTCTTACATTAATCAATTCCCTATTTACATATTTTATATTTTTAATTAAAATGCATTTTTAATAACAATAGAAATTATTTACATGTGACATCTGTACAAGGAATATATTGTCAAATTTGAATTCAAATAAAATAAAACTTTTTATTTACACACACATATATATATTATTTAAAACATTCGTTAAAACACCCAGGCCAGATCCAACATATTATACTTATTCAAGAGTACAATAAAACTGCTTTAAGATTGCCTACTCATATTCTGCAATTCACAATAGCAGCGACTTGTTGTGGTTTTAATACTTAAATAAACCAGTGTGATTTCATGAAGTGTTATTAAAGGAAAAAATGAGAAATTCCAAAAGGGAAGAAATAATATGTTTGTCGGAATGTTGTAAATTATACTTGCATTGTTTTAAAATTACCAACTGTACCTCGAGATGCAAAATAATTGAGTGCAATTTTTGAACGCAAAAACTGATGATACGTGGAGTAATTTATGGCTGAAAGCGATTTTATATTTTATTCTTTCTTACGATTCATTATTGCGGTGACTAAAAATGTTCACATTTTAATTAGATATGATACTATTTCGCTATGGGCTTACCTGATCTTAAGTGATGCTGCCCTTACAAACTTACAATGTGCGTTGCCGACCTTTCCGATGGCAAAACTAACTTCATACCAAAACATCTTTTTGCAAATGACAGATACAGAAATGAACACAGTGCACTAGGTCATGCGCCTGTGCAATTTTCTGTACTTAACCGACGTCAATAGTGTGTGACGTTTATTTTTCGCCTATTTTATATAACTCTAATGAGTGTCATCAAAGAATGCCGTCTTGGGTTATTTTAAGAACACCTGTTTTATTTAACCGAGGGTCTTGTCATTAGAAGTGGAAAGTACAAAAGTACCAAGCTTTATTATATTGAAATGTTTGAGCTTTACTATACAACAGTCTTCGACTAATAGTTATATATCTTAGTTTTATTTATTAGTAATGATAAAACCAGAATACAGACCACCAAAATGTACAAAATATCTCGAACATTTACGAGCAAATACATTCTCTGCATTACCATTTGAAAATGCAATTTGTTTTACTCTTACATATTAAATAATTTTGACAGAGTTTCGATAACAGACCAACCGGAAAACCAGCGAGAGGCGAAATTATTAACGCAATTATATTTGAATATAACTTTATTGATTTTCATTTACTTAAAGCAAATTCGGAACAAGACTTTTTATATAAACCATTGAGCAAAATATATTGTATTTTGACTTGTGGCCTAAACATTATTAATGAATTCAAAGTATCTTTTTTATTTATCAGTTCATTGTATTCCGCTGAGCTTTTTGTATATCAGAATTGTGTATTTCCATATATTATTGTAATGTATCGTGAATCTAATCCTTTGGTTTGAAATGTCGCGCCTATTAGACTAACTTTGGTAACCTGTTCTGTACATGAACAGCCGTTACATTTTACGATTTACGGCAATACATTTCTTAACAACTCTCTGTCAAGTTTAACTGTTAAACAATTATTTGAACATATATGTTAAAGTGGAGAGATTGTTTCGCAAAGCAGATAATTTCGTACTTACATTTCGAACAAAGCTAATCATAATTAAAAGTACTATATTGTCCTATATTAAGCTTAGTATGACACATAAAAACTTTGCAATGAAAATGTTTTGATTTCTTAACACCTACCTCGGAAATGAAAGCCTTAGATCTGCCCTGAGCTTCGTGAGCAATTCACTCGGTGAGCAGAATTGACGAAGGCTCATCTCTTCACCAACGCCCAAACACGGGTTCCTGAAAATTTAATTTCGTTTTCAAAGAGTCTTATAAAGATTTAAGAAAGAAATATCACACAAAGTCACGAAAATTAAATTGTATTTACGCTGATTATCTTCGTTCGTACATGGGCATGGACGACCAAATCCAAAAATCGCTCGATATCATCAATCGATACACCGATATAAATAATTTTCTTTGGTAAAATCAGTATTCTTTGCCAGTCGACACCGTTGCTTTAATATACAATTATAAATAGTATGGCTTTATAACCATAGTGCGAGAATTACATCCAAGATATTAGTTAAGACGCTCACAGTTGTAACTGAAAAAGAGACGGATTATACATTAAGAAAATCTAATATAGCCTATCTGCTCAATGCAGCGCTCAGCTTTCTAAAGATGAAATAAATTTTTGTTGCGAATATAATCAATATAAACAATCTTTGAATGAATTATTGAATCTACCTGAAGTCCTTATTTCCAGGCAGGGTTCTCGACTTATTGGGGTCCTGCCCCGGATCCAAATCGTAGAGGTTCCCCCCACTTGACTTCTTCCCCCATTTCTTGAGCGACGTCGCGTAGTCTTCTGGATTGTATATTGGTGGACGTTGCTTTTCCTGAGAAATAAAAGAATAAGATGTTTTTTATTTATATTCAGTTGTTACTTCATAAAGTACAGAACGTTAATTCCTCATTATCATTATAAAGGTATAAATTAGTTCAGGAGATTTAAAACACACAAATAATATAAAAATATCACTTCAGGACTGCATATATACATTTTAAATTCTTATACAAAGTAAGTTTACCGAAAGTGTTGTTAATGTTGGAAAATCAATAAAATTTTCTCGGTTAGTAATTATAAAAAAAGCACCAATAAATTTAAATCTATCACAAAATTTAATAATGATAAATTTAATCGTTCCAAAATGGCGGTAAAGGTTGTCGTAACAGTGGGCGCTCATTATGTTTCCTATCCGAAATAATTCATGGAACGTACAGTAAAAGAATATTGTAACTACATAATTGTTTCATGAATAGTATTTTTATTATTGATTTATTTTGTTACTTGCAATTATTTTTTCAATGTGAGATAAAACTGTTCGCTTTTCTATTTGGTTTTTACTAAAAGATTTAGAATAATTTACAATAAAAATACTGAACAATATGAAATATTTTATTTCGTTCAGTGTTTCCATCCTTTTTTTGAGTAAAATAGCGTTAATATCTTCTGTTTTAAAATATAACTTGCAAGAAAAAGGATTTATTTTGCAAACATTAATAATTCAGTGAGGTATTCTGTGAATTTTCTAAGAATATTGGTCATGAACCTGTTTGGGTGGAGTTAAGTTATACGATACAAATTGTGCTTCAGTACTGGGCACGATCACATAAATTCTAATTAATTTACGAGTAGTCTAAAACCGATAAAGCAGTATATTTCTGTAAAATATTTTTCATTTCGTGCAAGTTTATGTATTAATGACTTATAAAACAATTATCGTAAATATAAATTAGTCGTCACAAGTCGATCTTCTAATTCTATTGTCGTTTCTTTTCTATGGATTATTCAAGTTCAAACTAATATTTAAAAATGGAATTCTACGATAAAATTTTAGTAAATCTTGGAATCGCTCCATAAAAACCTCTTTAAAAAACAAACCTTAAAATTTGATTTGTTATCCAAAATTTTACTGACTGCATCTGCTGTTTATGGTTTGAAATACCGGATATAATCTGTGTCTTATTCCGTTGGCAAGATAACCAATGTAAGAAGTAGTCAATGATGGACGTGGGAATGGTAAGCTCGACAATAGAAGTCGATATATAGGTGAAATCGTACCACAACTAGCATTGTTGTTGGGGAAAGTATTGGCTATGAAAACGTACATAAGTAAAAATAGCAATTGCACAGGATATTCGAATCGTAGAATGGTAAAAGTTATCGGTGTTAGTTTTCATAGAAATTGGAAAACCTTGTCAAATGTTAAAAAGTATCGAGTGCTCCAAATGCTCGTATTTCTAATTTCTCAGTATATGAACATTTTTAGTAGCATATAAAAAGAAAAATTGAGTCAAGTATTGTGTACGTTCTCCTCCATATAAAGCCAAATATAACAAAAATTCGAATGTGCATAATTACGTATTTTTTAGATTTTTTTTGTATTCAGTTTCTGAAATAGCACAAATAATTTTATCATCTTTGATTACTTGAGACTATAGTCTAGTGAAAATATGTTGATTCATTGTATTACGAGCGTATGTATGAATATAGCTTTTGATTGAGCTTGATCACTTAGCATATCATTATTTTAATCCATTAATTTAATTTCTTTATGAAACTATTATGTAAGAAAAATTATCCAACAATAGGAAGCAATGTCAAATTGTGCTGTGGTGGTGTCAATAATGATTTGATAGCAATAACAGAAACCAGGGTGTGAGGGTTCTTAACATCAAATGAACCAATTGTCAACCTCACCTGCCCGTGGTGCACCCTGCTAAATAACAGACGAGGCTCTGACGACCGGATGATGGCGGTATAACCATCCTAAAAAACAGCTACACTAAATACTATAGGCCGTTGATGGGCAGCAGCGTCACCGGCACAAAAAGTGTAGCCCTGCGATCACCAACCCGCATTGCCAAGCGTGGTGATTACGGCAAAATCCTCCATGGAATCACACCCAAAGCCCCGGCCCCCAGTTCCCGGCAGCCCTACTATTCCTGACTACGGCAGCGGTCTAGGTAACGGTAAGGCAGGGGGTGCGAAGAATCCCCGGGTTACGGACGGCTGCCACCAACAACGACTACAACTGGCTACGTACAACGCACGGACATTGAGAGAAGACGAGAAGATGGTGGAACTCGAGGTAGAGTTGGGCAAAATAAAATGGGACATCCTAGGGCTATCGGAAGTCCGTAGAGAGGGCGAGGACACGATGACCCTGGAATCCGGCCACATGCTCTACCATCGGGAGGGTGATCAACTATCCCAAGGTGGTGTAGGATTCCTCGTCAACAAGACCCTTGTCAACAATGTAGTGGAGGTTAGCAGTGTGTCGAATCGGGTAGCGTATCTTGTACTTAAACTAACCGAGAGGTATTCCTTGAAGGTCGTACAGGTATATGCACCAACCTCGACACACCCTGACACAGAAGTCGAAGCAGTATACGAAGATATCTCTAGGGCTATCAAGGGTACTGTTAAGACCCAATTCACCGTTGTGATGGGGGACTTCAACGCCAAAGTGGGAGTACAAGAATGCGACGAATCGAGGGTAGGACCTCATGGCTTTGGTAGCAGAAATCGGCGAGGGCAAATGCTTGTTGACTTCCTCGAAAGAGAGGGTCTGTACTTGATGAATTCTTTCTTTCAGAAACGGCCCCAGAGGAAGTGGACATGGGCAAGCCCCGATGGTAGGACGAAGAATGAAATCGACTTCATTATGACTGACAAGCGGCATATATTCAGAGATGTCTCAGTGATCAATAGGCTTAAAAGTGGGAGTGATCACCGACTTCTCCGAGGCACTCTGAATATCAACTTCAAGCTGGAGAGAAGACGTCTGCTGAAGTCCACCCTTCGTCCCACACTGCACCAAATTGAAGCTGGCAACACCAGCTTCCAAAGAGAACTACAGAGCCGATTCGAATCGTTGGAAACCACTACGGATATTGACGAGAGTACAATCCAAATAGTGAAGGCTCTTCGTGAGGTGGGCCACAGACATTTTAGCATGAAAAGTAAAGGCAAACAGTCCAAACTTTCAAGCGAGACACTCGAGCTTATGAGGCAGAGACGCGAATTGCCGTCAGCAGATGACATTTCGTCAGATCTACGGGCACTCAACAAGCGTATAAAGAAGCTGATAGAAGAGATCTCCGTGCTCCAACACACGCGCCATAGAAGCAGCTATTGAGCAAAATCGGGGGTCAAAAGTCTTCGTTCAGCAACTTGGGAGAAGCCACCTGACGAAGTTGAGGTCTGCAGATGGTAATATCGTTGCCTCAAAGCCGGACGTTCTTGCCGAAATTGAAGGTTTTTACGGACGACTATACGCTTCACGCGCGGAAAAGTCTGTGGATCAGCTTACCGACTCCAGAGCGCCACTAACACGCCACTACACTGACGACATCCCTGATGTCGAAATAGGTGAGATTAGGATAGCCCTTGAGCAGCTTAAAAACAACAAGGCTCCGGGTGAAGACGGTATAACTACAGAGCTTCTGAAAGCTGGAGGTATTGCAATCCTCGAACAGCTCCAGAGGCTCTTCAATTCTGTTCTTCACAATGGCACTACACCGGAGGCATGGTCTGAGAGCGTCGTGGTGTTGTTCTTTAAGAAGGGTGACAAAACCCTTCTAAAGAACTATAGACCGATCTCGCTTTTGAGCCATATATACAAGCTGTTCTCAAGGGTTATCACGAACCGTCTTGCCCGAAAGTTCGACGAGTTTCAGCCCCAGAGAGGCTGGGTTTCGAAAAGGCTTTAGTACAATAGACCACATCCACACAGTAAGGCAGGTTATACAGAAGACCGAAGAGTATAGTCAGCCTCTGTGTCTAGCCTTTGTGGACTATGAGAAAGCCTTCGACTCCATCGAAACCTGGGCAGTTTTGGAATCCTTGCAGAGATGCCAAATCGACTGGCGCTATATACAGGTGTTGAGGTGTCTGTACAATGCCGCTACAATGACTGTCCAAGTACAGGACCACAAGACAAAACCCATCCAACTGCAACGAGGAGTGAGACAGGGGGGGGGTGGGATATCCCCGAAACTGTTCACCAATGCATTGGAAGATGTCTTTAAGACGTTGGACTGGAACGGACATGGCATATGTATAAATGGCGAGTAATGTACACCTCGGTTCGCGGACGACATAGTTGTTATGGCAGGATCTTTGCAGGAACTCAGCTGGATGCTAAAAGACCTAAATGCTGCTTCACAACGTGTAGGCCTCGGTATGAACTTGGACAAGACAAAAGTCATGTACAATGCTCACGTCAAACCGAGCCGGTGATGTTGGTGAGGCAACTATGAAGTTGTGCATGATTATGTCTACCTGGACAGACTATTGAGTTGGGCAGAAGCAACTTCGACAAGGAGGTTGCAAGGCGCATCCAACTGGGTTGGGTGATTGGGAAACTTCGTATATTTTTCGGTATTCTCAGAGCCTGAAGACAAAGGTCTTCAACCAGTGCGTTTGCCAGTGATGACGTATGGGAGAGACGTGGACACTGACGGTGGGATGGTCCACGATTTAAAGTCGCTCAGGTGCTATGGAGAGAGCTATGTTGGGGTTTCTGAGGATGATAGAAATGAGGTTATCCTAGAGGATAAGGTTACCGACATAGTTCAAAATATGAAGTAAGTGGAGTGGGCTGGTCATATCTGCGAAGAACCATAACCGTTGGGGTAGAGAGTTCTGAGTGGAGACCACGAAAGGAGACGCAGCGTGGGACGCCCTCCTGCGTGGACGACGACCTTAGGAAGGTAGCCGGTAGTGGTGGATGAGGAAGGCCGAGGACCGAGTTTGTGGTTTGGGAGAGGCCTATGTCAGAGGGAGAATGTAGGTGATGATGAACAGAAACCCAATTAACGAAACGTAATCATTCTTCAGGTCATTATTGTTTATTTATTTACAACTAATTGCACAAAATACTATAAAATACAGGGGCCCCCCGAAAAGGCCGCGAAATGTATGCTATGTGAAGCGTATGTTTATACAGAAAAAAATATTGGTAAATTATGAAAAACGTTTAATAAAAAGTTAACCACAATTTTAACGAAAATATTTAATGAATTTACATAACATAAAAAATAAATTCTACATATCAAATATATTATATACTCCTTCATTATATAGGAGTCTCTTTTTTGTCAAAATATATAAACATTTAGAAACTATTTTGTTTACATACCAGGCAATGATTTATTTTTATGAATATTAGTTATGAAAGATTAGAATTTACCTTTGATACAGGCTCCTCACTCCAACCCACACAATTGGCCATTCCTTCCAAATGTGTCAGCTCACTGAAACCAAATAGCCTTGATTAGTTTGAGAATATCTAGACACATATCTCATATATATAATTATTAGGCTTCCTTGCTAACATATTATAGGATATATAAAGTATAAGTATATCTAACCCTAAGGTCTCGTTGCGGCTACACCCGCATCATTTCGCACCCGCAAACCCGTTCAAATCGTACACCATTCACCATTCACATTTAACATTTTCTTTATGCTCTGCTCATATATTAGCTCTTATTTTTCAGTTACTCATATTAACGCGTTCAACGAATAACTTCAGCTTTATACCATTGATTGAGTGTTGTTTTTAATGAAATTCAAATAAATTATTATAAACGACAAGTGTAAGGAAGTTGTTTTAACAGCTATCACATTAGAAAAGGCATTCTTAAAAATGTATTGAAACAAGTCCATATTTCTATGGTGTACATTTCTTAGTAGCAAAATGTAAATTGTCAAATTATTATGCAATTCAAAACGTATAAACGCGAACGATCACGCATTACGTTGTGTTACATAGCCGTGTCAGGTCATATATAATGCTAACGGTAAAAGTTAGGTGCTTTAGCCGTAATTTAATTCATACACACGTGAGCATTTGAAGTTTCAGTGATTCAGGTTTTAGTATGGACTCTTGTATTCAAAATAACGTTTTTGTATAATAGTTCGCGCTGTTTTGATACTATTTATTTTAAGGTTTCTGAATTTCTCTTTATGATGATATAACTTGCTGTAAAATAATTGGTAACTAACACTAATAATTATGATTAATTATATAACGTGATAGTAAAATAATTGATTATGTAAATATTCTCGGCTTTTAAAATTATAAAAAGTTGATTTTTCTTATACTTGTAGACAAAAAGTCACACCTTTGACTTAAAATATTTAGAGTTAAAATGAATTGAATTTAGATACTGTAGTAATTAGGAATTACATTTGTTAAAAATTTACACCGTTCAATCGCAAACAAATGTTTTGATTCAAAATAAAGGTGTGAACATTGCATAGTTGAGCCACTTTGAGTCTAACAATTTCATTTTTTTTTTTTTTTTTTTTTTTTTTTTTTTTTTTATAAAAGAAAAAAAAAAAAAAAAAAAAAAAAAAAAACCCCCCCCCCCCCAAAAAAAAAAAAACCCCCCCCCGGGGGGCCCCCCCCCCCCAAACCCCCCCCCAAAAAAAATTCCCCCCCGGGGGGGAAAAAAAAAAAAAAAAAAAAAAACCCCCCCCCCCGGGGGGTTTTCTTTTTTGGGGGGGGGGCCCCCCGGGGAACCCCCCCCCCCCAAAAAAAATTCCCCCCCCGCCCCCAAGGGGTTTTCCGGGAAAAAAGGGGGGGGAAAAGCTTTTAAAAACCCCGGAAAAACTTTTTGGCCCCAAAAAACCTTAATGGCAAATTTAAAAAGAAATAGCTCCCTCCGCAACTCTAGTGACTCATACCATTCATGAAGGTAAAAATAAATTCATTAAATTTCAACTCAATCAATATTATTAATAGTTCAACAGAACCAAGGCTTATGTACCACAACGCACGTTTTTATGTTTGCCCTCATAAAATTAATTAAGCAATTGCATTTTCCTGTGGGATGGTAATTAATTTTTACAATACTCATAAAATGTGCTCTTTACCAGTAAGGTTTTGCATTTCTCTTTCTATTTTTAAATTATTGTATTTTTTATAGTCTGTACTGTCGTCTGTATTTTATATTATTCCTGTAAGAGCGTTAGGCAATCTAAAATATATCGCATATGAACTAAAGATGATTTCTATTCTCGGTGAAAAAATGATGAGCATTGCACAGAGCACAGCATGACTTGTGGTATACTACATGTAACATATAAAATTCTCTTGTCATGGGTTTCGAACTTGAACTCCTCCGAAACGGCTTGACCGATTCTCATGAAACTTTGTAAGCATACTGAGTAGGTCTGAGAATTGGCCAACATCTATTTTTCATCCCCCCTAAATGTTACCCTAGTGTCCTAGTCCACCCCTAAATTTTATTTTTTATTTCTAAGACAAAATTTTTAGTTTCTATTTTTTATGATACAACATACCATCCTAAATTTTCACCCTTCTACGATCAACCCTTACTTTTTATTTATTAATTGAAAATTGAAATCACATGTACAAACAACGTTTGCTGGATCAGCTAGTATAATGTAATAGTTCCACCCAATTACAACATAATTTACCTAGAACCAATCGATCGTGTATAAAAATGTTATCTTATGCTATGTTACTCTCGAAGAACATACTTGGAAGGAAATTGTAACAAAAAGGAGCATATTATCATTCGTCTCATATGTCATACACCGTAAGGCGATCACGAGCATTATCTGTTTTTATATAAAAGAGAAATCTTTTCCGTTCGCTATGGAGTTATTTACACTCTCTGTGGAAACTAAACATAGAACGAGAGAAATGATTCAATGTATAAACAAAGTATATTTAAATTGAGAAATCAACGTGGTTTTGGCGACAGTTGTTGGAATGTTAACCGAAGAAAATGACGAACTAAGATGTTTGGGTTGAATTACGGTCAACACGAACCGAGCATGTGATATTACATCATACAACCCGCTGATGGCTTGCTTTGTAATAAATCATATGTATAATTAATGATAATTTGCAGTAAAATGGTCTACGAAAAACGTTTATTTAATTTAAGCAGTTACATGTACTAGCGTATATGTCGTGAAGACGATTTGTGCCCTTAAAAATAAACAATATTACATTTGCAGCAATGCTAGATCAATATACTAATGAGTATTCAATTGACTTACTATTATAATATGTGATAATGATTCCTTGACCATTGTTTAAAACGAAAGTTGCTTGGAAAGTTTAAAATCCTTTGAAAAACATAATTATATCAGTATCACTTCGCTTTTTCAACACTTCCTCGAGAAGCTTCGCATCCGCTTCGTCATATAAAATTATAAAAAAAGCCGATACAACTAATCCATAGCCAAAGCGAAGTGGAATTTTATAACGGGCGAGTTATTTGTTTTGTAACACCGTAAAATCTATAATCTACTGTATATTTTTGCTTCTGTAAAATGAAGATTAATTTCCGTAGTTTTGACGGAAACTATTGAAATTGTAGATCAATTTGTACGCTGCTAATTGATTATTTAAAGAAAAACTTTAAGATTTTATTTAATGTTCGCATTGTATTTATAAATAAGACTTATATGATATTACAATTATGTAATTATCATAAAAAGTACGTTAGTATGATAATCTATCATGTCATTTTTGTTGTAGTCGTTTGGCTTCAAATGTATCTATGTTAATGTGGAGAAATGATCATATTTCTGTATTATTAGGCGAGTTGGTCACAATCCTTCTGTCTTCTGCTTTTTTGGATCATGCCAATTTCTCTTTACGAGCGAGTAAATTGCGCAGACAGAAAAATTCAATGGTGCACAGCCATCATCGATCGCACGACAATCAGACTTGAAATTGCACGCTGAAGCCACTGAACCAACAATGTATATAATTAATAATAAAACTTGTATTTACAATTCTAATAGACCAATTTAATAGTAATACTCTGAGAAAAAAACCCTCAACCACAGGACGCACATTTCACCCCGACACCGGAGCATTCCCAGGATGTTGCCTCTACCATTACATATTCTTTGTCCTTGAACAGTGTTTGAGTGCTTGAGTTTTTTCGCGGATTATTGCTTGTTTTTTGTTCCATTAGAATTTTTTACTATGCACTTCCGCAAAGTAACGCCTAATTCTATTATTTATTAAAATTGTATTTTTATAACACTTAATACAACTTAAAAGGTAACGTGTAAAATATTGCTTTATAGATTATGACATCGTCAAATATCAAGTGTGAAAACATTTAATAATTATAAGACAGGCGTAAAATAGCACCAATAAATATCCGAGGCAAAAAATATGAATATTATAAATCGGAAGTTAGCCTCTTTGCATAAAATTAACCCGCTTATATCTAGGCTAAGCTTCCTCGTGATCTATTGACAAAAATTATGTAAAAACATTTCAAATGCGTACTTGTCTTTATAAATGGAGACTTCCGCTAACATTAAGGGATTAATAGTGACTAACACAGAGATGGGAAAATTTGTGACCGCGTATTGTAGAATTTTAGTTCTTATTACATGCAACAATGCCTATGAACTATTAATTCTAAGTTTTTTAATATATATATATACATATAAACTAAATGTTTCCGCGTCAGTAATACACAATTTGCCATCTGCAGTCGGTGATAACTTATAATATGGATAGTCTTGGAAGTCCTTCCAACTTGGCAAACCTAGCGATGATAACCAAATAACAGAAATAAGTTTAAGTAGTTTATTTAGTTTAAGAGATTTAGATATAAATGAGATCTGAATAAAATACTATATTATTATTAGTAGTTTTTGAAAGTTTGAAAGTTTACACTAAGAAACGGATGTGTGAGACGGGACTCGCCGACTATGATTTCTGTACCATAGAAGAAAAAAGGGGGGGGGAAAAAAAAAAAAAAAAAAAAAAAAAAAAAAAAAAAAAAAAAAAAAAAAAAAAGGGGGGGGGGGGGGGGGAAAAGAGGGGGGGGAAAAAAAAAAAAAAAAAAGAGGGGGAGGGGGGGGAGGGGGGGGGGGGGGGGGGGGGGGGGGGGGGGGGGGGGGGGGGGGGGGGGGGGGGGGGGGGGGGGGGGGGGGGGGGAGGGGAGAAAAAAAAAGAGGGGGGGTTTTTTTTGGGGGGGGGGGGGGGGGGGGGGGGGGGGGGGGGGGGGGGGGGGGGGGGGGGGGGGGGGGGGAAAAAAAAAATTTTCTTGGGGCCCGGGGGGGGGGGGGGGGGGGGGGGGGGGGGGGGGGGGGGGGGGGGGGGGGGGGGGGGGGGGGGGGGGGGGGGGGGGGGGGGGGGGGGGGGGGGGGGGGGGGGGGGGGGGGAGAACCCACGCGCCCCCCCCCCCCGGGGGGCGGGGGGGGGGGGGGGGGGGGGGGGGGGGGGGGGGGGGGGGGGGGGGGGGGGGGGGGGGGGGGGGGGGGGGGGGGGGGGGGGGGGGGGGGGGGGGTTTTTTTGGGGGAAAAAAAAAAAGGGGGGGGGGGGGGGGGGGGGGGGGGGGGGGGGGGGGGGGGGGGGGGGGGGGGGGGGGGGGGGGGGGGGGGGGGGGGGGGGGGGGGGGGGGGGGGGGGGGGGGGGGGGGGGGGGGGGGGGGGGGGGGGGGGGGGGGGGGGGGGGGGGGGGGGGGGGGGGGGGGGGGGGGGGGGGGGGGAAAAAAAAAAAAAAAAAAAAAGAGGGGGGGGGGGGGGGGGGGGGGGGGGGGGGGGGGGGGGGGGGGGGGGGGGGGGGGGGGGGGGGGGGGGGGGGGGGGGCCCCCCCCCCCCCCCCCCCCCCGCCCCCGGGGGGGGGGGGGGGGGGGGGGGGGGGGGGGGGGGGGGGGGGGGGGGGGGGGGGGGCCGCCGGGGGGGCCCCCCCCCCGGGGGAAGAGGGGGGGGGGGGGGGGGGGGGGGGGGGGGGGGGGGGGGCCCCCCCCCCGGGGGAGACACCCCCCCCCCCCCCCCTTTTTGGGGGGAAAAAACCCCCCCAAAAAAAAAAAAAACCCCCCCCCCTGTTTTCCCCCGCGAACCCTTTTTCCCCCCCCCCCACAAAAGGGGGGGCGCCCCCCGGGGGGAAGCCCCCGGATTTTTTTTTAAAAAAAAAAAGGGGGGTGGGTTTTAAAAAACGGGGGGGTTTTAAAAAAAAAAATTTTAGGGGGGGGGGGGGGGGGGAAAAATCCATTTTTAAAACTTTTAGTGCATCCCTCGTATTAAACAAAAAACGTTTGACGGGAAATATTTTTTAAATTTAAACATGTGTGAAAATTTCAACTGAAATATGACGATATAATATACAACTTGGTGACTAACATTGTCTTCTATTTGTATACCTATTACTCATTTTAAAATCAAATCTCTGCAGCTGTGACACATTTTGACAATTAACACCTTTTATCTTCAGTCTACCGTGACCACGCACACTGTAAAGTACGCGAAACGTCGGAAAAATTTAAAATAATGTACTATACTTAAATTTTGTAAAAATACATAACTTAATCCGTTAATAAAGTGTTTTTCTTTAAACTTGGTGATAATGGACGATTCCCAGTAATAGAGGGCCTTTGGGTACGGTATTAAAATGAGACTGGATTTCATTCGTATTTAAATTTCTAATATAATCCCAAGTACTTAATACGCTACTTATTTTTACTTAATTTATAACCGTACTTTTACTTTTATAACCCAGAAATACACTTTCTCGATTTGTATACAATCCGATTATTTTACGCTTGTGATTCCGCTAATGGTGATCATTATTAATGCAATGAAAATTATTTGAAATGTTCTTTACTGATATTCTCTTTTTAAAATTGTCCATGTCGATGATAATCTGTTTTAACGATAACTAATCTACGATCATCATATCGATGGCTAATTAGTATGAACACTGGTTTAATCACAGTGTTTCGATGATGTATTGGTTATGATATAACAACAAGCAATGTAGATAAGTAATTTAAATACGAAGAAAAATCGTTGCAAAATGTTAACGAAATAATTAAACATTGAGGCGGTTACTGCGTAATGGTTAAACTTCATGGCTGACGAATTTTTTACATATTATCCTGGGACTAATGAATATGCGTACAATTAATAATTTTTCACTGAAATAAATATTTCCCTAATTTAGATTAAACGCATATGACTGTCGTATTAATATTAATCACGTTTTATGACTTAAATAAAGATTTAAGAGAACCATGACCTTTGTCATGCTTCTCTTTTCTTCATTTTCTTATTTTATGGCTTTCCAAATATAGACATGGATTTTGCGAGTGTCATGATTAGAAAGAAAAAAAAAACAACAAGTTATTACAGACTAAAATATGTTATGATAAAAATTCTTAAAAAAATGGGGTTTCTTGTTTTTGCTTTAATAGAATTTAATAACCTTTAATAGAATGAATAGAATAAAATAAAAAAGGTTAGGAAACAGTATGATTTTGAATGTTACACAAAAATTTGACACCTGACGTCTGACACAAAAAGGCGAATTATAATAAGCGACTGGTTCTTAGCTAGTCTGTATTTTAAAGAAGCTGTTAGCAAAAACGCGCGTAAGGTGTTACATATTATTATCTATATTATTAGACTATTCAGCACGACTTCTTGTAAGGGCACTCATAAATTTATTTTATTAACTGTGGAATCAACTCCCAGCGGAGGTATTCCCAAATGGATACGACCTCCAAGTCTTTAAAGACTAAACTAAAGAGGGTCTACTTAAGGCAATGCAACTAGTGGATGTTTATGGGCTGCGATTGTTACCACTTTGACCGTCCGTAAGCTCGTTTGCCCCCTATTATAAAAAAATCAGAAAACATAATCTGTGAACATTTTAACTTGTCTTTTATTGACGTAACATTTAAAGAAAACACTTTATTAACGGATTTAAGTTATGTATTTTTGCAAGATTTAAATATACTTTAAATTTTTCCGACGTTTCGCGTATTTTACAGCGTGCGTGATCACGGTAGTCTACCGCCTTAAATAAAGTGATTTTCTTTAAATTTTAACTGTCTCTTATGACTTTGCATGCAGATAAAGCTCTATGACTCTCCTCCTCGTGGTCTCGTTTAAGCCTTTGGGTCAAAGCCTAAATATTACCAAATTTAGCAACTTCATTCCATAAATATAGCCATGATTTCAAGCGAAGGTAGGCGTAAGTGATTTTATATTCAAGAAAGTATAATTTGAAAAAATACGTATGGCATACGAAATGTTTTAATTTGTATTGTAATATATGCGTTTGTGTGTGCATCTGTAGTGTGGGAATGCATCGCTTTTGTTCTCAGTATAACGTGTGAATGTCGGCCTTATTGTTTAAATATAGTGATGAGCACATATCGATAGAAGACGATATATATAATTACATATAAGAAATTTAAAAATCATACATGATTACAAAATGTTATTTATAATGCAATCAAGACATATTAAGTTGATATGTGAATTAAAAGCAATATATGATTTTAAAAGGACAATCAAAATAATGTCGAAATAATTTTCGCTATAACAAAATATCACGTTTCATATTGTAAGACATTTTAGGAACTAAAATATTTACTACCGCTTTTATTAGTGATTTTTTCACTCATTTAATGCCCAGGTCTGCCTGGAACGAGTAGGGAAGTATAAGTTTACCTTACCTGTCAAACTATCATGCTAGTAATACACCTTAAAATTATAATTGAGACACAGAATGTTACATTTGTATAAAAGGTAATATTCGCGAAGTATCGACACCGTTCCTATCCCTAAAGTCAAGGACCTGTCAAAGGACAATTAAGTTTTTGTGATAGCAACACTAAACAATACCCATTTGAACGTGACAAAAAATTGTAACAGCAATAATGCAGTGATATAGCAACTTCAGCCAAAAGGTTAACATACGTTCACTTCACATGGCAGCTGTCAACCGAATATAAGACCATTGCCATTAGGCCCTGCGAAGGTGGTTTTTGGGTGCTAACTGAGTTGTTTTGGCTTTGAGTTTGTCGTTCTTATCGATCATCTGGATTCTGGATCTATTAGGACGTGGCGGCGCCTCCGGTACATAAAATAAATATTGTTTTAAAACTCTTAATTGATAATTCGCTTTGATAATTATGCTTTAGAATAACGTCACACAGCATTCTCATCCCAAATAAACAGTAAATTAAAGATCAGTATATCTTAGGTTGCTATGGAAACTCGTTAAATATCACAAAAGCCGACAAACAAAATCGATTTATCAATTGGTCCATAACGGTATTCCTAACAAGTGTATTAGATAGTAATTTTTCCCATAACTTGCTACTGTACTAGATTACAATAATCGTGAGTAATCTTTGAGAACTTCTCAAACTTTAGAAAAAATAATATCGAGTCAAATTTCACACACGGCAAGAAGGAAAGTGTTATGGGTAGTACAACTGGTAAACTTTTAGAATATATAAAGAAATTGTCCGCACTTATTACTAAAAAATAAATATGAAAAAATAAAACAAAATAAGCTCCTACTATAATTTTGTTTCAATTCTTTTTGAGTTCCTTAAAAGCAACGAAAAGAAATGTCCTTAAAAGGAATGAAAGAGATGTCAGATCATAAGCTTACCCACAAATGATAATCCGAATATCGATACTCCTTAAAATTTCCGTTTGGAAGACCAGAAATTACCCGTATACAATAACAGATTATACATAAAATTCTTACGAGAATCTATGCAAAAATTTATAATTAAATTAGCTTTTATTGCGTTAGTTTAGGAAGCTCTATTCAAATAGAACTGGTTTCTCGCGTGTCAATTCTCCGGTAAAATTACCAACCATTACCGGCTGGACGATAGCAACCGCTGGACCACGCTCCAACTATTTATTAACGCTGATGATTTGATTTGGGCCGATAAAAGCATATTTTCTGGAATATATTAAGTTCTTAAGACATGACGTAAAAATATTATTATTTTTCCTTTAAGCCTCGAATATTGCTTGGTGATATTAGAACAAGAGGTAAGCGCTTCAAAGGACAGGTCTATTCAATATCTATCAATTTTGTATCCCAATAGAGTAAAAAAATGTTGTATGTTAAAGTATCTGATGCATTTATATAGATAATCATTTTAATAACTAGACTAGAATGGTTATACATTTCTTATAGTCGCATCTATAATAGTCCAAAATATACGCTACTTAAATCTGAGAAGATTTAATTATATTTTATACAAGATATATTGTTTTTACCTTTGTTTTTAAGCAATCATAATCAGCGATAGATTCGCAAAATGTCATAGTTTTAATTAATTCATATAAAGAAAAATATATTAAAAAATGTAATGATCAATTTCTATATAGTCTGTGCTTTCAAAGACTAAATAGAAACTGTTTTGACAGTTTCAATTATCACCCTAAAGTTTATTTAAAAGAAGAATACTATTAGACTTACAAGTGAATGTTAGTGTGTGAGTGTACGAGTATTCTGTGTATATGTTTCTATAGTAATATATTATCTCAATGTTTAATCAGAGCGGAAGCTGATCTAACAGCGTACTTGTTAACATAAATTTACGCGATACACTTCACCTGGATTTCTCGACCCTGTATGTTAATATATTATAGTGGTAATATATGTTATAAGTAATGAATGTATAGAGATAGGATTGAATTAACTAGCTGTATATATAAAGAAACATACACTACGCAATGTCTTAAGTGTTTTTAACTTATAAGAGTTTGTTTTATAATAAAAGGCATATTTAATTCATTTATGTATTCTGATCTTTAGGAAAAGAATACTCATAAAAATATTTCTATAAAAATGAATAATAGGTAAATAGATTAATGGTGTGACGTCTAGAAATGTAATTTGAAATTCGTTTATTAGATATGTATAAAATCAGTTTAGAATCTTTATATTTTCATAAATCACAACGCCTTGCATTTCTCTGTTCCATATGTTATCGGAGTAATGGACAATCGTTGCCATTTGACGCTTGTATGCATTTCAGTAATAGGAACAGCGTATGCATGGAGTTACTGCTGAATTAAGTGTCTGAATTTCATTAGAAATCCATAATTGTGCATACTAAATCTGTGTTTTCAATATACACTAATTAGTTAAATATCTAATTCAACAATAGAAACTTATCTTTTTCTTTCGTGCATAGTCAATTATGTTGAACGTCGACACGACCTGTCAATTTCTGACAGTAATTAACAATTCTGAAGAAGACTCAAGCTGAGGCTTGTCTTTAAGATGAAATCATCAAATAGGCTGTACAATATAACTAAACATAACTTAAATCCGTTAATAAAGTGTTTTTCTTTAAATATACAATATAATAATAGGCAAATTTTATCCCTCTTAGTTCCCACCAACTCAATCTTCGTTCTGTAAATAATCTACTCTTATTTATTCCTTCTCACAATACCTCCTTCTTTAATATGTCCTTTACCATAAAAGCGATAAATCTGTGGAACGCTCTCCCAACTGAAATCAGAAAGGCCCAATCTCTACGTAGTTTTAAGTTTCAACTCTCCAATTTCTACCGCTCTATATCCTAATATCCTTGCATATTATGCATTTTCTCATCTACTCTTGTCTCACTTATTAACTTGACTTCTTTACTTTTGTTAAACCACCCTTCCTTATTAACTTTTATATTTATATATTTAGGTTGCCTGAAGAGATCGCTTGTTAGCGATAAGGCCGCCTCTTATTTATATATTGTTTTTAATTGTTTTTTTTTCATTTTTCTTGTTTTCATGTGGTATATTAATAATAAAGTTAAAAATAAATAAATAATAATAATATACAAACTGAATTATTATTGTTTTATTAATCGAATTATATCGAATGATTAGTCGCTGTAAAGATATGCGTATATAAACAATTGTTGTAATAAAATCGACTATCTTAGATAAAAACCGACCGCAATTATCGCGCCGATATTCTACCGTTAGAGCCTAAATCTCAAGTGAAAGTAAAGTATGCAACCAGCGACAATATTCGTAACTTTCATTATTAATACGCTAATACGAAACGTAAGAAATGTTTCTCGTATGTTAAAAGTATTTTATGTTTGGAAAGCATTTCCTGTTAATTAGTTAATCCTTACATTTGATCTTTATGAGATTCGGAATTTATTTAAATTTCTCTAACTAGATCAATTTAAAATTTAACGTTGTTCAATTTCTAAATATTCTTTGTTAGTTCAACATATCGTGCTAATGTCATATTTATCAATTTTAATCATAATTAATTAATAAAAATAAAAATTTATCATATTTAACAATTTGGTAAACATTGAAATGCATTCGTGCTAATTATGCAGTCTATAGCCGTACTAAACGTAGACTTATAAAATCTGACAATCTTACATTGGACGAGGAATTCGATCTATTCGTGCCATAACTGTATACTGATTGAGACTGCGATTTGTGGTTATGCCTATCTATTGTCTTATTTCTATTCGAGTTTTCCCTTTTTGCATTGGAACTTCACTGAAAGCTGTTAAGCTGTAGACAAAATTTAAAATACTCGACGCACGTTTCGCTCGGACACCGGAGTGTTAAGGGTTTTTTTGCGGAGTGTTGCTTCTAAATTGGTCTATTAGAATATTGTTCTATGGACTACTACTTAGTAGCGCCTGATTCTATTAATAATATCACAAAAGAGCTTTTCAAAGTACGGCACGTACGAGGAGGCCCTAAAAAGTTTCAATGTTCATCACTCACCAAGCTGTATCTCATGGACCCAGATAGATAGTTGGAAAATTTCAAGTCGATAACAATAAATACTTAAAACCATAATAAAATATTTGTTGCTCGAATTTTGGAACTCGTCGTGTCGTCGTTTTAAGTCAGTGTCGTAGAACGACACTTGAAAATAAAAATAATAATATAATACACATGCTTAAAGAAAAACGCCTTATTAACGGATAAAGCTATGCTATGTATTTTTACAAAATATAAATATATTTTACATTATTTTAAATTTACTTTACAGTGTTAAAGTAAAGTACGCGAAACGTCGGGAAGATTTAAAATAATGTCAAATATGTATTATATACTTATTTAAATTTTGTAAGAATACGTAGTTTTTTTTTAAATAAGTAATATGTCAATAAAAGACAATATACATGCTAATAATACATAAAATATGCTTTAAATCTAATCAATTGCCTGTAAGTAATGATTCGCCGTCTACCTTTAACCTCAGTTGTAATTTATTATGAAAACAGTTAAAATAAGATTACATTCCAGAAATATGTGTACAGTTAAGTAATATTTGAATGAAATTACGTAATTTCTATAATATCTTTTTATCTTAAAGGCCGGCAACGCACTCCGGCATTGCGAGTGTTCATGGGCGGTATCACTTGACATCAGGTGAGTCTCCTGCCCGTTTGCCCCGTGATTTAAAAAAACATATATACTATCTATACACATTTTTTTGACAACCCAGTTGGCGCAATGGTCACCATGTCGGACTGTCGAACAGGTACGGGTTCGATCTCTGCTACGGTCAATATTTGAGTGATTTAAATGTATTTGTCAAAATTATCTATTTATGTATATGTTGTTAGTTGTGTTAGCAACCATAGCTTACGTTGGGGCTAACAAAGTGTGTGTATAATATTTCATAATATTATTATTATCTATATTCAACCGATAGTTTTTCCAGAAGGGTGACATGGTGGTGGTATGAAATTTATACACAGTAAAAAACCGGATGCAATGTAATTATCGCATTGCTTCGGAAAAACATCATACTTGTTATATGAAAACCCACTTAAACAAAAAACAGAGTCGGTTACCGGAGGTAAATTATCTGTATGAAATTACAATTAATTATTTGTTTTTGTTATATTCAAAACATTTAAATATTATGAATAAAACAAAAATGTTATGATAGTATATATAACAATAAATGAAGATGTAATGTAAAAAAGTTGAATGTAACAATTAATAGTTTTCTAATATATAATACGTATACAGAGGGTATGAACACGAAATTTTGAGAGTAAAATATAGTAATGGTTATTCATTGGTTATAGAAACTCAGGAATTGTCAAGGCATAGATAATTTTCGAAAGTGATCGTTTTTCGATACTCTGTGGTTTAAAATTCAAACTTTGTCTGTGTTTATTATATAAATTTTACCATTCCATATAACACAATTAACGTTAAAATTGCTATAAAATTTGTAACATTAAATTTATCAAGGCTACGCTTTCTTGCACTTGAATACATTTATTACGTCTCAATGACATCTTATTATAAGGAAAGTTCTAACATTAATGCTCTACTTTGTCTTTATACAATATTTTTGTCGATGCGTCACCTAGTAAACAAATAGTGAGATATTTTGTAACGATGTAATAAGTAGTTTAGTCTTGAGATAGGGAAATTTTGTGACTATATAAAGTATACAATCAAAAACATTACAAAATAGTAAGACTATTTATTTTTTCCAACTCTTATTTTGTTAGTTTGGTAGTAGAGGAGTAGACATACAAATTTTAATCAACGACCAAGGTTTGGACGGTATTTTTATTCCGAGAACTGATGCTTTTCTCTCTCAGCCTATATCCCAATCGCAATACAGATGAGGAAATGCTGCCAACGCATTCCACACTGTATTGCATGCATTAGGAGCATTCTGCCAGAGGGTGTACGGCTTTTAAATTTATTGTATTAATTTTTTTTATAATAATACTTTTATCACTATAAGTATTATTAAGTTAATTTTGCGTAGAATTTGTGATACAATTATGTTTTATAATATGTATTATATATTGATTTGTATACACATATATTTTTATTATTACGATTTGTCGGAATTAGGGAAAACGTTTAGTTTCGGTTAAGACAAAATAGTTTTACGGATAATTATGATAATTAATTTAGTTTAATTTAACACAGTTATAGAACAAAATTACAGTAATAAAATTAATATAATACAGTCTTGTTTCATTTATTGTTAATAAAATTGATATCATACTGATTCAGCGGCAATAAAAACTGACCGATCTGCCTCGAGACAGTTCCGATTATTTTTTACAGTTATTTAATGCTGCCTGTTTATAGAATATCGTGACGATATTTTTTAACGATGACACAATTTCGCCAGTGGCCTTGTCCACTTAAGATCAGGCAGCCTGACCGTTATCCCTCTATTTTACGTAAAAATATAACGAGTTATTATATTAAATTAAATCACTATTGCAGACTTATTTTTATACAACGCTTAAGAAATCAATCGTTATGAATAAATAAGAAATCAAACCAACGTTATATCGCATTTTAAATAATAATCTTAAACGGTTTAAATATTAATTGAATTTAACCATAACCTTAATCGCAATATGAAAGAAATATGTACATATCTTTATTAAACACGATTGTTCGTTGACCGGTAAAAACAAATCCCGACCTTAATCGTAACTGTCAATACAGGTTCGGGTTTCGAAGAGAGTAAACAGTAGCTTTTAAAGATGTTTATAAAAAATGTACAGTTTAAATTCTCTCAAGCATTTCAGTACCGCATTGTGGATGCCTTATTTGTATGTTGTATACGCATGGCCAGTCTAGGGCGATTACGGAATAAGTGAGCTTATCAGGAACGGAAGAACTCAAAATTTCTTGTAGTTCTGTCTTTTGTCACTTTCATTTATTAGGAAAGGAAAGGGATGGCTTTTAGAAACGAGGCGATTAAATTTGATACTGGATTTTTGTCTCTTTTTGTCATAGCGTAAATACATTTGACACAAGGAAACGAAAGAGTTTTAGATTAGATGAATTGTCATTTAGTGTTTTGTTTTGCATGCAACAAATGGTGGATTTGAAAAGGTAGACTGTTTGTCAATATTGCAAGTATATTGAGAATTATATTATATATATTTTATATATATAATATATATAAAATATATATATAAAATAAAATATATATAATATAAAATTATATATAAAATAATTATATATATATTTTATATATATAATAAACTAGCTGATCCGAAACATCGTGACAGGAGATTTATTAAGTTATCATGGCGTTAATATGGCAACTTTTTGATAATATCAAACCTCATCAACACTCAGTCCTATAACAAAAAAGCAACAGAAACATTGGTATAAATAATATTAATAAAAAATCTCACTGTAATCATTTTTTGTAAATTGTTAAGTATTATTTAAATGTGATAAGAAAAAGTTTTTATTGTCACCAAGGAGGTTTACATCTGTATCCTAATCCACTTTATAACAACAAAGACTTCCAAACACAACTAAAAACTTACTAGTAAACTTAACGTATGACATATATTCGTGTTAAAAATGAGAATATATTTTGTAAAAGTAATTTGATAAATCAAATCCACCTGTTTATTGTTTCCCGCCAAAACTGCAGTTGCTGTCAGTGTTTTGTCAATGTCAAAGCTATGTGACGCAAACTGAGGATTTGAATTTACATCAATGCAATAATATTTTAGAAATTCCTTTATAAATTAGTCAATATATTACTTTATTATTACAACAAAACAGATTACAAGACAGTGTAATTAATGAGGAGAGAGTTGACGGTGATGTACGATGATGCAAATATTCTATACAATATAATATAAAAATTTTATTTATACAAGTTTAATTATTAACAACTATATTTGAACAACGAGTACGTAACTTTTTAGTGTAGTCTTTAATATAACGTCGTTTGACCAAAATAATAATTTTATCTTATAAATTTTTAAAAGCAAAAACTTGTGTCTGACTGAAAAAGTATCTAACGAAAACAGAAAAATAAACCATAAACTTCTTATTAATTATTAATAAATGTAACAAGTATGTATCAGGTTTAAATAATCTTGTATTTTCTAATTTAATTTGTAAAATGAGAGCGCGAAGATGCCCGCGGCTACGCAGCTGGCGTGAAAAATAATTATAAAGACGATATATGATTTATAAATGTATATTATATAGTATATATGTGATATAAATATCTTTGCATGAGCAAAATGATACAAATTCAAATTATAAAAGTCCGATATTATTTACGATACAAATATGTGTTGTTACAACTTATTATCTTTTATAAAATCCTTGGTCAAACGTCCTTGCGAGTGAGCTTAGTGGCAACAGCCTATAAACATCTACTCTAGAGTTTGCGTTTCCGGCCCGGCGGGATGAGTATGCTCTCTTTTTACAGTATTGGAGGTGGTATATTTTGAGATTATTGAAAAATTATCTGATGCGATCCAAACTAAATGTACAGGCAGGCAGTGCATCTGCGAGCCCACCGGCATTGTGAGTGTCAATGGGCGGTAGTATCTCCTAAAATTGTGTAAGCCTCTTGCCCGTTTGCGCACTATTTTATGAAATTAAACCACGAAATTATCGAGCGCACAAAAAGCCACCAAAAACTGTAGACTGAAACACTCAATTGAAGTGAACACAGGCTTTGAATGATTAAAGTATATTCTTATTTAATCCCATGAAATTTCCCCATTCCACGAATGTGAATACTATCGGAAATCAGTGTACAATTATTTCGCATGTCAATATAGAAGAATTTACAGCAAAAATGCTTAATGATGCTTTCTATCGTCACGCTGATTGGTTTACAGGAAAATGTTCTTTATATTATGGAAACAAGAAATTAAATTGTTTGAAAATTGCTGTTTAGAGCGAAAGTTTGGAATGTTCATTGGATCAGTGAGCATTCATTCTATTAGGTATTATTATTGACAACGATTCAAACTTGTTGTTGATTATAGGTATTTTTTAGTTTTGTGTAACGATAGTTGTGCTGCTCTTACGAATCATAGAACACTTTGAGGATATATTGTATCTATGGTGATCTGTGAGCTAAGATTTAATGTCAACTTGGAATGCAGGTTGAAGAATAAGTTTTTTATATTGGCGTATAAAGTATATAAAATATTATACGCATATGTCATTTGTGATATTAAAAAGTTTAATGAATTAAACTCAAATTGATTTGAGTTGAAGATTTTATTCATATACAGTATTATTGAGACTATGTGAAGGTATATACTTTCATGAAAAGACATATCTATAAGAAAAAAAATAATATATTTTAGTATTTAACTAGAAATACTGAAATAATTTCTATTAAATTAATATAAAGTTGTTTATTAAATGACGTCCAATCCAAATTATATGAAACGGTACACGCGTTGATGTCTATTGTTCAAATTTTAAGATTGCATGTCGTTACTGAATTGTTACAAATAAAATATGGATATTTTTACTTAAATAAAAGCATTTCAATAGGTTTGTGTACAGAATTTATAATCAATAAATTAAATCATAACGTTTTAACACAGCTGTGTTTATAATATTCGTTATTATATCAGGCATGCGAGATGTTTTACCATACTAACCATAATGAAACAATTAAATTTTGAATACCTTATAACTTATACGGAATAGAATTAAATACGTTAACCAATATTGACGAAAACCTATATAATTTTAAAATAAAAGGTAATTATGGTAGCAAAAACTTATAATTTAGTCAAACAATTCGCAGAACCAACACTAGTTCCGTGCAAATCATGGAATTGTTTTCATGTTCTAATGCTATTTTAATTAAATCATGTAATTGGATCTAATTTTAAGATCTCCAATTTTTTTTTGCTCTACATTTATGTTATAGACAATATTTTAAATCATTAGAAAATGTAAAGACAGAGAACACAGTTTTTTAATATTAAAAATACTACTATTACTACAAAGTACAGTTATGTTGTTTAACATGTGTCCGGATTTAATAACACAAAATTGCACCATCTTTTAATGTCCAAATGATAGCGCTCTACTTTGCATAATTAAAAGTTGTTTCGCTTTGTAGGTACATTGATTTGACACTTATAAGTACTGCATTGTCATGAGAGAGTAATTCGAGCGAACAATGCTCTCGGAAGCGATATTTCTCAGTAAACAACAATATGCGTCGTGTCATTAATACGGACACGAGTCCGAGAATTGAGCTATATATTTATGTACAATACAGCGCCAGAATTGTATAATTTTTGATCGTCATATTAGAGGACTCAGTTGGCGCAATGGTTACCATAACTGAGATTCCAAACAGCTCATTTGTCTATGGAATATTTGTTATTTATATATATACTGTATACTGTATCCATATATTATTTTAATACTTTAATAGAGAATATAGTGTGGCTTTCAATAAAGTAATACGTGCTGTTTAGGTGTGTTCGTATGTTTTTCTACAAATCTTGAAGAAAGTGGAGGCCGTATTTGAAATTATTTGAAGATTAAACATATGTTTCAACTTATGCAATAGTCTAAATGCCCTTTGAGTTGTTTTTAAGTTGCAATTACAAATTTATAATTATTAGAATTACGTAATTAAATATAACATACATTTAAAAGCAAACTTGCTCTATTTCGAAGTGTACTAAATATGAATTAATACGTTCCACGTGTCTATGTATGTTTTATAAGCTTAAAGACAAAAGTCAATGACCGGTTCTATAATGAAGGTTGCCGAAATACCGTTGAAGCCTTAATTATATTGATAGTAATCTTTCGGTCTGCTGAGTGTTAATATGTAACAACTTAAAGTTCAAATAGCTCAAATTTTTAAAATACAAATTATAATTATAAAATTCTTAAGGCAAGTAAGCGCTTTCTAGATTAAATAATATTAAATCATTAAGTTAGTAAAAACAAACTGTAATTTAATATAATAAAGTTCATCTTCAAACATCTCAAAGTATTACCTACATGGTGACATTTTTACAGATTATAAACAGGCATTAATTTTTATTAAGTAAGAGTATAATTTAATTAATATATACAAAACTTATTAAGTTCTTTTCACTTAAAATAATCATAATAACTTAATTTCGTATGTCTCCAATTACCCCCAACTTAATTCGGATCTCTCCTAATACCTACCTACTTATTTCCTAACTCTCCAAATCTACCTATTTACTTTGGAACTCTCGAACAGCATTTGGAGAGCCCAGAGCCTCTTTGTATACGGAGAGCAAGATAAGTGTTTGTGAAAAATGTTTTAACAACTTAAAATTCATTATTCCACACATTTTTTACATATTGCATTGATTATGCCAAGTTACGCAATCGAAATACGAACATAAAACAACAATTTATCGCAATTCGTGACGCTACTGACTTTTTTCCACAACTCCCGTTACCCAACAACATAAGCGGTGTTTGACCGCAACACGTAGCAAAGAATTAGACTTTATTCCAAAGTAATAAGATCTATGAAATAGGGTAATGGGGCAAGACAGAGCTTCTGGTGGTATTGAATGATAAAAATATAGGTATGTTTATCGACGTACTTGTGAGCCCTCTGGAATGGTGAGTGTCCACGGGCGGCGGTATCACTTAAAACCAGGTAAAAAACTACAAAGCGTTGTAACTATTGACCGGCTGAATTAATTCTTTACATATATAGCTTATGTTATTGAAATACACACACACACTTGTGTTTAAATTTCACGTTGTTCAGGACAAGCTTGAAAGCTGTCCTTTGCTCACGATTTTATTAACTCTTACAATACTCACGCAAATAAAAACCCCTTTTAGTCGGTGAAAGACGATATATCGGACACAAAAATGTGTCCACGTTTTGGGCGGTTAAGCGTTCGAACGTTAATATTAAGCGGTCGATATATTTGAACGATAAAAAAAGTCAGTGAGTCATTGACATACTGACATTTAAAACAAAATAAATTTACATACAATACTTTGTCAGATGACGGATCAAAATATCTAGGTATTCCAGGCATAAACATATATATTATAATACCATATAAATATACTAGACTATAGCTTTTGCTCGTTACATACATGTTGTACCGGGTTCGCAGGCGGGGTAACATTGCCCCAACAGGGTATACAATAAAAAATTACAATGCTCCAATCATCCGAAATTTACCTTTCCACCTGAAGTAGCATATTCAATTACCTGAAACGATAATGTGAGAATTAAAAAACATTAATACATGATTTCTCAACGTGATTTACTTAAAGATATGGCTTCATTACGTATGGTCGCCTTTAAGATGCCAAACCGGTAGATTATATGAACGGATACGACTCATTCCAATCATAATCACAAAACGTGGGTAATTAATAATATTTCTCTATACTAGGACACATTTTTACACACGGTTATTAGTTCCAAAATAAGCTATTTCTAGCTTGTATTGTGGGTGTTTTGTACACAAATGATATACAAAATATACAATTTTTATGAATATACAAATATATAAATCACATCTTTAATACAGCGTGATGTATTAAAACGCAATTAATTATTACATATAATATCTGAAATTTGCTTTCATCTTTTAGTTTTGCAGCTATATGCGCAGCAAAAAGATGACAGGCGTGATTTAAAATTATCTCAAAATATATTTCATTGTAGATTTTTTGGTCTGGCCAAAGTTGAATTGAGTTTTTAGATTTACAAATTAAAATAACAAAGAATATACATTATACTGTGTATCAACACTTGATATTAGTATCATGTATGTAATTTAACGAAAGGTAAAGATTATTTTTCTTCACATGACGGGACGATGTTATCCCTGTTACCAATTTAGGTTTAAAATATATACTATAAATTATATAATAATGGCAAAAATATCATAGTTCTGATGACCAGGAAACAAAGAGCCATCAACGCTAATTATAGCTCAGTTCCCGTGTGAAAAGATATTGTTCACAATTTGATGGAAAGTTATTATTTCAAATAGAACGGTGAAACTGCAATAATTGCTACGCTACATAACATCGATTAATATGCGCGAAGAGAAGTCAAAAGATTGAATTTTCTCGTATTTTTCGAAACGCTCTAATTCGAAATATTAACTAACAATGTATTTTATTTATACTGGTTAAATTTTAAGATAAAAAACGTCTTAAATTACATTTTCGTTTTGCTTGTAACGCAATGCAAAGTCTAGTCTGGTAATTAGCCATACAAGGTGCTGGTCTAATGGTAATCGTAATTTACTTTTAGATCCATTATATAATATTATATCATGATGTTAATTCAAATATAAAGATTTTTTTCTTTCTATATACATACGCGCATAGTGTTAAAGGGATACAAGATTCAATAGGACAACGGACATATAGTTCGACAAAATTATATAATATAGAAAAACATTTGTAATCATTTCTTGGATTTTTTGATTGCAAATTAAAAATATATTTCCAGATAAGAGACGAAATTATCGCTTTATTTCTAATTATCGATTTATTTTAATAGGACTGTTTTGTGTATAAATTACCCACCTGTGTTGTGTATATATGTCACACACACATTTAATCGTCAGCTTAATCTCAAATTCAAACATATTAATCTTACTTATAAAACATTTAGTTCCGCTAATATTTATTCATTCCAATTAGCTACCAATTTGTTACGAAAATATTTGGCGCTTAAGTGTAAATTAAATATAGTAAGCACAGTTTGATATAATTAATATGAATTCGGTGTTTATTTAATACAAAAACAATTTCATATTATACATTCTGCCGAGACGAAATCATATGGCAATGTCTTAAATTTACCGTAACTCAATCCTGCTTTAACGCAAATCGGGGGAGATTTGCTGATGACGTATGATGTCCAAGTCTTTATAAAAATCAAGGTACGTATGTTCATCATTTACAATTTTAACCCGTCACACGTTAATGAAATCGTAATACATATTTGATTACCATTGTTCTTGTTATTTTTTCAAATTACAGACAATATTGCATTGCAATGTCATTTATTGGAAATCATTTAGAACGATTTCCTCTAATATCTTTCACGCTATGTCTCACTCCAATAATCACGCGATGGAGAAGCGTCGGAATGAATTGCACATTCAATCAAATAGTAATCGAATCGTACAAAACTAAGGACAGGTAAATATTAAATACAGATTATAACACTCAAACCAGACCCACATCCTGGACTCTCTGTTTGGCAGTCGATCATCAAGTTAGTCATTTTCTTTATTAAATCAGCACCTACTAGTGAGCAGTTTAGTCTATAGAAAATATTTTGATTGATACAAGGGAGGATTAAGTAGAAAATTTAATGGAATGATTGCGATTAGACGAACGGAAATGACTATGTAGATCACTTGATCAAATTAACATTAATCATGATTGAAAGAAAGAAAGAAAGAAAACAATTTTCAAGTACCAGTGTAGACAAAAAAAAAAAAAAAGATGGGTGTACTTAAAATAAATAAATAAAACTATCTCCTGGTCACTGAAAAAGGAGCACTCAGGTTGGGCAGCAGGACCGTCGTGCCGGCAAAAGTGAGAATTAATATTGTTTATAACTATAATATCCTATAACATCAACACTCTAACCAAAATGTACAATATTAAAATCACAAAACATATTACTAATTTTATTATCCGAATAACGATAATTTCAATCTCAGTTCACGAGCAAAACTAATATTGGAAACTGTGTTCCGTGTATAATACTGACTGACGATTATTACAATACTACTTGATGGTAGCTTGCATGGTTTAACAAAATACTATATGTTTCCTGGTAAGGTGTCGAGTGTCGATCTCTTGTGTTATTATTAATAGCGTTTATATGAACCTGATATGTGCGCTCATGCGTTTACATGTCAAAGTTATTTGTGAACGTACCTTTCAGATAATATCGAATGTAAGTACATTAGTTAAATCATTACTTAGGATACATACAAATACATTTTTAATACAGTTGGTTTCACAAACCAACATCAAACAACATGTTGGTTTCTGAAATGTCTATTACAAAAATATCATGGTATTTTTAACAATGAAAACGTTAAATAATTTTGCTTCGGGTAGTCCTTTCTGTGTTTTTCCCTGTTGTTGGCAACATCACTTATTACGTTACTTCACAATTTGCTTGTGCCACATTTTTCTACCGCGAATGTGATATAGAGACGTCACTCCGACCATAAAGTCTAGAAACAGGATATTTTTACAACCAAATAACTAGATCAAAAACAAGAATTTACTGATTATAAATGCAAATAAAGTCGTAAAAAAATTTCACCGTTTCATCGGATACGAACATTTCATTTTTCACCTTTTGCGCGGAATCTTTTTTGCTTGCTAACTTCGTTTGAGCGAAAAAATTGATACCATGAGATTATAATTAACATAACTTTATGGAACTATTATAAAATCTATAATTACTATTTATAAATTGGATAAAAAGAGAAAGTAAATAAATCATCATTTACCAATTATAAGTCGATACACAAAGTGACATACTAAATTCAGCATACAGTTTAAGAAACTTCTTACATGGGTATAAAATGTTCTTAAAATGCAGTAGGAATTGCATAACAATTAATTAAATCCAAAATTTTAACTACAAGATGATAATTATGTAACATATTATTCTAACAAACTAAAATAATCATTTGAATTTAACACTACTAAATCAGAAGACACTAAATGATTGCATTTCAATTAAGTTTTCCGTGAGAAGAGCTATGTCGTTATGTCAATGTGACATTTGACGTATGACATTTTTAATCTCTGGCAATACACAAGTATGTCTTTGAGCAGATATCCAAAGATATTTCTATCGTGTACTAGGATGACACAGCATCGTTAATAATCGCCACCAAATGTTGATAAATGATTTCTTACTTTCTCCATAAAAATGTCGACTCACTCTAATCTTACTATTATGTATTGTGTTATGAATGAATGCCTTTGCCGCATGTTTCATTCTATTTAATCACACAAAATGAGCGAAAGTTTGTATGTAGTAATGAATTTTGCTAAGGAGACCATCACTTCCACGCTGAACTTATATTAGACGCGTGATACACATCGGTTAAATATTTACTATCTTAGCCAGATAACATAATTTTCAAATTGCACTGTGACTTTCCCCGGCTATGTTTTAAAATACCACCTAGTGAATCTTCGTGCTGGTACTGTGCTGGTGGCCACTCAATTCACTAATAAATCACCGATAAATTAAAATAGGGAACATTGCGTTTATAACCGTAATAACATTTAACACTCTCAGATTTTTTCCCAAGGCGCGCTAATTACTTACCCGACTTACTTAAGAGTTAATGGTATTTAATAAGACACACTTACCATAGACAGTTAGCTACCGTAATATCCTGGATTCCGAGCAACGCCGCGAGCGCCGATTAGTCGCGAATTTAGATTATAACTGGCACTAGATAATATTAAAAAACGACGAGGGTGGTGGCGAGTGGGGGAAAAAAAATATAATGCAATTTATATTCCACCATTTAATGAAAAATACTTTGTTAACGGATTAAGTTATTATTTTTACAAAAAATTAAGTATATTACATTAAATTTTTCCGACGTTTCGCGTGCTTCACAGCGTGCGTGGTCACGATAGATTGAAGACAAAAGGTGTTAATTGTCAAATTCAGTGTCACAGCTGCAGAGAGGTGTCATCTGTATTTATTACCCCGGAGTTGGTATCGACTAAACTTAATCCGTTAACAAAGTGTTTTTCTTCAAATGACTAATAGTTATGTAAGTAAAAGACAATATTTATAAATAAATTTTTAACTATGAGTAATTTGCGAAATTGCGTTTCCACAAGTTTTTTCGACATAAAACGATTAAAAATTACAATAAGCAATAACATTTTGATAGTGTAAACAAGATTAGAAAATTATCCATAATATATATCTGTTCTAGATTTTTAGATTTTCAAAGTAGTCTCTATGTTAATATAATAACATATAGGCAGCATATGACATAACTAAAAAAACTTATATATATATATTTTATACAACGAAGTCGCGAGCCGTAACCATGTATAAAATATATGGATTTATTCCGTTGATTGGCTTTTAAGTTCTATGACGTTATAAGTTCTCGTGATCAGCTGCAATAAAAAGTCGTTCTCTCAGCGAAAGGTTATGTAGGCTTCACCGGACATATCAAGGCGTAAGGACATAAGAATTCATATATCACAATAAAACATTTTTGTGAGTCTAAATTGGAAGCTAGCAGCTTCCAGGCGAGGATTTGAATCCTCTCTTGTTCGGGTGAAAAACGTTGTATGTTTAGTGTAGGTTATTAATCACCTTACCGCTGTAAGTATGTGAGAGTAATGGAATGTAGATGCTCCTCACACGGTATGTTGCAAAATAGATTAGCCCTGAAACTTTCGTGAACTATGATTTATTATTCTTGCTATTATATTATAGTGTTTGCCTTATTAACGTGCCAATAGTTTTTAGTACCGTGGGAGTTACGACAATAAGTGTCTCGTGATCTAAGGCAATAATTATAATCATTCGTAATGGTGAAAGTGACCAATTGTTTCGAGGGCCAAGTTTCGATATTTTGCTTACGACATAATCGATTTTCCAGCGATGAAAGTTATCGAATTATACGGATCATCGATTGGGTTTCGATATAATGTTTACGTATGTAATGCCTTGAAACTTTCGTAAACTATTGCAAGAGTTTTATTCAAGCAATATGTAATAATCTTTGATTGTCATAATTTAAATACTGTTGTAATTATTGAGTTTGGACGTCATTTGTTTGTATTTTATTTACTGTTAATAATGTTTGATTTTTTTAATAATATCATCAAACCTATATGACAAAGCAATATTCGTGTACCTCTTACACACGTCGTGACAAAAGACGGCCAATATTTTGATAATTTATATGTATGATCAGTAGGTCTGAGAACCGCATCTTGTAATGAATTCACCTAGTCACAGGGTTAGACCAATCAGAAAAAAAATGTCATAATTAACCACTGCATACGTTGTTTGTCTTTTAGCCACTGAAGATTATAAAATATATGCTATGCCTGATTATTTAAAAATAAAAATCAAAGACTATGTGTATGTATCGTGACAACAAATCAAGCTAAGTATTTAAAAGATAAGAAAATCTAAGTACAACAACAGTTAACAAAAGAAAATAGAACTAATTAGGAAAAAAAGGAATTATTTTTTTTTAATAAATATTATTATACAAATTTAAGGGAGAATTTTGCCATATGCAGAGCATAGAAGTTCTTAAAATGATATATATTTTTATAACATTTGTCAGTCTTGATTTAGTATTATTTGGATATTATAAAGCCGAATTATCAATCTCAGAAAAATAACAATTCGCAATATAAAATGTAGATTGGATATCATTTAACCAAATATTTTAATTTATATAATACGACATAGCTGTATAAATGAAGATTAAGATAGCCAATAGTTATTCTAAGCCTGACGTTTAATGAAAACAAATTGTTTTTCATATTATTCCTTCATGATATTCTATTTGCATGACACGAGTGTGGAAATATGCGCATGGACGCAATTTCCTCGAAGGTTTGATCGTTTGCATGTGCATACTAAGTAGATGCTTATTACAAAATATTATAATTTGGATTCATGATTGAATTTACACAGTTCAAGTTTGTAGTTGCTAATGTCGGAAAATATTATAACAAAAACTTATTTCTATTTATACTCTTGTATTAGGACAATAACCATTAAAAAAAACTATATTTATTTCTCCTTTTGTTTGCGTGATTACCTCCTCTAGTCTTTGAATCGCGACGAAGTTTATAGTAAAATTAGTTTTGTTTAGTAAAATATAATTTATTCATGTAGTCAAAACAAATCAAATATATTTCGACTTATCGTAATTATAGAAAAACTACCGTTATTTTTGAAAGTATCATATGTATATAGCAATAATGCAACTGCAATGAATATAGTCTATATTATCCAACTGACAAAGACATATGTACGGGACTTGAGTCAAGTAGTATTATTATGTATAAACCAGCTTTGTTAATTATAGGAGCGATTAAAGAAGCGACTACTGGCCACTGGGCGTTGACTTCAAAGGTACCGTGGTTAAACGATTCCGACAGGTTTTAATTGAACGAGTTTGTATTCGCTATGCATCTAACATTATGAGTTTTAATAGGCATAAAAGCTTTTGAATTATATAAATATATATGATGATATATGTTTTAGTTTTGTTTAAACTAACTGCAAAAAGTGCAGATTTCTAATACCATATACAGTTTTACATGAAACCGAAAAAAAGCTCCTTATATTATTAACAAGTAACTATAACAATAATTTATTTATTAACGATTTGTTATTATTATTATTAACGATGTATTATTTATTAATGATTAATTATAACAATATCGTATAACGATTAATTATTTACACGTATGCTGAACTCACTAAATTTAAGAAATGATAATTTTGGCCTTATTACAACTAGCCATTACCGTATTTCTATTGAAGGTAAAGACAAAAAGAAGCGACGAATTTTTATTATTTCAGATTCTAAAACTATATAAAAATAATCAAATTATTTCAAGTATAAAAGTTAGCACTAAAACACTTCATATATACGAGTACTATACTATCTTACAGAACTTAACATAATTCAAACGATGTATTCGTTATCTGAGCATTTATCTCCGCTTATTTATATTTAAATGTGGTAGGTTCAAAAGCAGAAACATGTTTGAAAAAGACATTCTGAAACAACACACTCACTTGCATTCCTATGCATTTGAATTAAATGTAAATGAATATTCCAGGCATATTACTATCGATATTTAAATTTCGTTTAATAGGTGTTGATTCACTCCCTTTCTTTAATAATGCGGATACTCCATGAAGGTCCATGGATTGTTGCGTGTTGTTTGAGTTGTTTTTTTTATTTTATTTTTTTGTTGTTATCGTGTAAGCTATCCCCTTGGTAATTATATCTTGTATATAAAATTCTCACGTCACGGGTTTCGAACCTGAACTCCTCCGAAACGGCTTGACAGATTCTCATGAAACTTTTTGATACAATACTAAATTTTCACCTTCGATACGCTTATTTTTTATTTCTCAGCATACGTAATGTTTGAGAACAATACTCTTACAATATATAAGGCCACTGTACGTTGATCTCTCTCTGTTTGATAAATTGAATTAAAATTTGATATTCTAGTTGGTCAGCAAGCTCGACTAATGAAGACAGGATCCTAGGTTCGATCATCGTATAGCCAATGTCTCATTCCCATGTCTTGATCGGAAGAAAAATATTTACGTCATGCAAATTTATATTAAATTAATTTAGTTCATTATAATATATTTTTCTATTGTTTGATATATTTTACCTTGATTAGGGATTTACGTATTGGAATAAATTAATAGAAACAACGAGAATACTATCTCTGATATAATTAGGAATACAAAACATATTACTAATTAATTCGAATTAAACTATAGTTAGATTTTTAATCTAAGAGCTAAATTCTGTTTCATTTCAATAGCTTCGTTCTTGCTCTGTGGCAATGAGCTAGCTGATCCAATTATCCGTATTTTCAACGGTTTCGTATTACCACAAGGTGACTGGCTCAGGTGAACATGACCACAACCAATTAGCCTGCCACAGACTACAAATTTAAACCTAGTGCCATAGTGACAGATGATTGCGGTTTCCGTTTATTACTAACCAAGTTGAATACTGAAAAATAGTAGTTTAACATAGATTCTTGAGATTAAAAATAATATAGATAATAGAATAATAAATTTTTGAATAAAGATCTTGATCGACATCTTAAATCGACAAATACTCTAAAGTCTGTGCTTAGGCTAAAACTTAACAGTCACTGAACTTAGTATATTTGTAAGTGTCGCTTCGCTATCCAAAATGAAAATTTATTTAATCACATGAGATAAATATAATTCCCATTCTTATACAGATTGTTTTTGAATGAATTTACAATAACCGTACCAATAACATTTATATATACGTACGAATTACCTGTATATTTACCACAGATAACTTACATTTTTAGTTACACTTGTAAAAAGTATTAATGACCGACCAACTATTTGCACTTATTATGAACGACAATAAAATCGAAATAACAGAAATCTTACTTCAAATATTAAATATGCTCTGTGTATTCTGTTTTTTTAAATATTTTATTGTACTTTATTGGTATACGGTAACTGCTGTTATAGTATTTGTGATTATGTTTTTAAATATTGCTGAGCGAACAAACAGACATACTAATAACACAAACACGCAATAAACAATTGTATTAGACCAATTTATAAGCATTCTGCTAAAAAGTCGTCAAACACTCGAGGCAGGTTTCTCTCCGACACCGGAGCATCCTGCGATCTCTCCTGGATGCTCTCTACGAACAGCATGTATCGCAGGATATTGATAATAAATGGGTCTAACAGAATAGTATATTATGGACTTCCGCAATGTAACACCCGATTCTATTAACAAAGACACAAGTTATCAT